>JANIJI010000001.1:11420000-11535000 GCA_024500535.1 Leptonema lineaticorne
TATAAGAATATTAAAAAAATATATAAATTTATATTTTAGGACAATTTTTTTAATACATATTAAATTATAAATCCGGCCCTGTTTTACGGCAGATCTTTATCAGATAATTGAATCCATTTTAACACTTCAATTGCATTATGCACTACGATTTCACATAACGATTACAATATGAATACTTATTCATTCGTTTCCATTTATGTCATAAAACGGCGGTTTTTAATCTGCAATTTGTATGCATCCAATTTTTTTATTCTGAAAACGAAAAATACTCTATTTTTTCGTATTTACCAACGTTAAACGACTTATTTATTCCATATAATTACCGGTTGGACATTATTGCATAATAACAAATTATTTATAGTATCTTAGATATCTCTTTTTTACTGTTGAAAAAAATATAGAAAAAAAGTCATAGTTGAAGGTTGAACGAAGAACTAGTGATTCGATCCATAAAAGGCTAAATCTTCAAACGATAGGTTTATTATTGCATTTTATGATAATTTATTTTATTATAAGTTATGAATAATTATATATATAAAGTATAAATAATTACTATATTTATCTATTATTTTTTTTAGAACATTAAATTAACCGTAAAAAAAATTCGAATATTTCTCATATATATTTCATTGAAATTTATATGAGAAATTTATATTTTTATTTATATTATATAAAAATATGATTTGTTATAATTTATTAAATTATTTTTAATTATATATTATATAAAATTGATTTGATTAAAATGTATTATTTGAGAATTCAAAGTGTTTTTTTTTATTTGATCGAGTCGTTAGTTCTATAAACAACCTTTAATTTTTTTTAATATATTATTATATATATTTCAAGTTAAAAAATATGCACGTTTTTTATATTAATAATTAATATTTTATAATTTAAATATTAATTCAATATAGATGAGTGATTATATAGTACTAAATTTTTTAATATAAAATGTGATGTTTCATACTAAAAAAATATCTTTTTTTTAAATTTTAAATATTTGAGAAGCACCAATATATATATATATATATATATATATATATATATATATATAATATTTAAAATAAAATATTAATAATGTATGAATATGACTCGTTTATTTTTTTATCGTCAATAAACAACGTCAGCAAACGCGCACTTGCATCCGTCGTACTCTAATCGGATAATCGGCATTTCATTCGGCAAATAGCCGGCACAATTTCCGATCGAACATTAGGGGTCTCGGTGGACCTTTTAAAAAAAAGACCAAAACCAGTTACGACACGATTTTTCGTTGAGATATCAAAACGCGCACGTTAAACTCTGTATATATATATATATATATATATATATATATATATATATATATATATATATATATATATATATATATATTTATATATAGAGCGAAAATTTGGAGTCGGCATCGCGAAAAGGAAAAATATTATACTTTTTAATAGTTCTCAATTCATACATTCGTTGAAAGGATATTGAAGATTCGCAAAAATATCCTGATTTATTTATTCTTCAAATACGATGCGGCGAATCGATTCAAAGATTAACTTCGTCGCATGAAAATTTTTTTTTTTATTTTTATATTATTTGAATCAAAGTAGAACATTTTTATGAAAGTCGTGCACGTTAAAAATATATGTCGATCGATATTAATTACGAATTTATATATTTTTTTTTAATTTCATATAAAAATTTGTAGAAAGCGGTTACTTTTTTTAAATGCATTATAAATAAATATAACGGCAAATATGTGCAAAAACAAAAAAGTTTCGGGTGAATTTTCGAAGATTGAAAACGCTTCTTCTTAGCTTTATTAAGCTCATCTCGCATATTAAAAATACATTATAAAAAAAAATGTTTATAATTTATGCGAAAACGTTATGCGTTACTATAAAATCATAAATTTAACTCGTCGATTTTGATAAGAATGTTAATTTATTCGTTTCCATTAAGCGAAGAATTTCGAAATTGTACATTTAAAAAAAAAATAATAATTTTAACTGTGTAAAATTTGAGTACAATAAATTTCACTGTTCGATAATAAATTAATTAACTATTCGTTTAGAGATAAAAATCAATCAATTGAGATTGTATTTAAATTTGTTTTGGATAATTTTATGCGATTCGAGTTAATTTAAATTTTTACTAATCGTTATACTTAAATGATTTTTAATTGATTTCGATATCGAAATTTCTATATGAGATTCTTCGTATTTTATTAATGATTTTTATATTAAAAAAACTATAACGTTTCCCTAATTTTTATTAATGTGTTTTTTGAATATGTATTTTTTTAAATTATTTTAAGTATTAATTTTATCATTTAATTTATTTTATTTTTTAATTTATCTGAAAAATTTATATTAATTTTTTTTAATTAAAGTAATATTTTTTTAACAATTTTTGTTAAGGAACTGTTTTTTTTATTTAATTAATTAGGATTTAATCAATTTAAAAAAATATAATCTTTTAATCCGTTATAAAGTACAGTAAATTAATTTAAAATTAGATCTTGTCATCCGAATAATAATATATTAAACTTATGAAATGTTATATATATGTTTGTAAATAAATTTAATAAATTATATTTTTTTATTCAAAAAAAAAAATAATAATATAAAATACCAAAGCGACGTAAAGCGAATGATGTCGTTATTTATTAAGCTCACTTTTTGGTGTCTTACGGTTCTTTTTCTTTGAACAACTTTTTTTCAAAATAAGATCATATCATGACATGGGGAAAGAGGAGGAAGGAATGACAATAATACGCTGAAGGGGGGGGGAGGGTTTTAAGGCTTTAAATCGAGCACGTCATTTAACGGTCGACCGAACGATATATATTATACATAATATATTGAAAGAAAAAAAAAGAAGTAGAAAAAAGCAGCGACTTAAGACCAATTAATCTTTACATCTGTCCGCACCGCATTTTCAGGTGGCAAGTGCCAAACATCGACTCGACTTACGACGGACAATATAAAATCCGATATGGTCTCATATTGTCTTTTATAAAACGTATATTTATGATATGTGACAGTTTGGATTTCTTTCTCGGTCATCATGGATTTTATTCGACGATTTCATACACGATTCCATAAAGTGGTTTCATATATAATATAACACAATGATCAAAAAGTACGGTGAATTTATTTATAAAATGTAAATTCTTTATTTATTCCTCACAAATCAATTTCATCCCTTTCAAATAAATCCCTGTCTGATAAAACGCACTTTGAAATATTCACGCATTGGCTTTTTGAGTTTGCTGAATAGCCAAAAGTCGCACGGAGACAAATCGGGCGAATACGGTGGTTGCGGAATAATATGAGTCGAGTTTTTGACAAAAAAGTCGCGAAAAACCAATGCAGTATGACATGGTGCATTATTGTGATGATGGAACCAAAAGTTGTAAAACACGTGTAACTCGGAAATAATTAAACCTTTTGACAAACAGACGCTTGATAAATGTTATAGACAATCCTACCTACCTAGGAAAAAAAAATACAATTTACCTACCTACGAGTTTTAAATGACAATTTCACCTTAATTTTTTGATCACAGTATCACAAATAAAACTAATTTATATGAAAAAGTATCGTTTAAATTCATATTCGATCTTATAATAAATAACGATAAATATAATAGTCAATTATATAATACTAATATAATATTTTCAAGGTAGTCGACGTATTGAGTCAAAAATTATTATTATCTTTCATTAGCGTATAATATATACATATATATATATATATATATATATATATATATATATATATATATATATATATATATATATAGTTAATTACGTAATATAAAATAAATAAAATTATAGTGTAAAAATAATAAAGATATTAATCTAGTCTTAATGATTGTTAAAAAATAAATTTAATTATATGGCAATCGAATTTGTTATTACGTCAGTATTTTTCAGTGAATTTTCTAAGAAGAAAACATTTATTTTATTTTTATTGAAGATTTGAGATAAATAACAATAAAAAAATATTATATATATATATATATATATATATATATATATATATATATAATGTGATTTATAAATTTATATTCATTTGTTTTTTGTAAAAAAAAAGAATAAATATTTAAAAATGCTTATTATATTATATATAGTCTTTATAAAAATACGATTTTTTTTCATTATTTTCAGTTATTTTAGAATATTTTTATTGATTAAATTTAATTATTATTAACAATATATATATATATATATATATATATATATATATATATATATATATATATATGTATATATATAATTCATGATAAGTTAATATGTTTATTCAGATATTAAAAATTGATAAAATCATCATGTTTTCTATTGAAAATTTCGCATTATTCGTATATATGTACATTATGACATTATTACGTCAATATATATGTATAAATATAGTAAAAAATTGATATATTAATATAGATGAATAGAAACAAATTAAGGACGTTTATGAATAGTCAAAAGTCGTGTGTTCCGAATCACGTAAAATCAAAATCGGATTTTGTGAATGCGCACGCGACACAAACCAAAGAATTCGACGAACAAATAAAAAGCATGAAGTTTGCTCTATTGTGATGCGATCAGACGAGAAAGAGGTCGTTCAAGCAGAAAATGGTCGGTATATTTATATATATATAGATGTGTGTGTGTTTGTGTAATGATGAGTGTTGGAGATTTATCGTCTTCTATCAGTTACGTCAATGGAGACCATTCACGGAGATGCAAGAAAATCAGGCGAAATCCAGTATATATGGGGCTCACGAGCTAGACTTCATCTGGTGATTCATGACTATTTATGATGACTATGTGGTTGATGAGGCGCCATTTTATATATATATATATATATATATATATATATATATATATATATATATTGTAAATTATAAATGGCGATCCTCAACTTTCGCATCGCATCATTCGATCTTCAACTATATATTTATGATGTGCACGTCAATTATATATAGGAATATTAAAATATTGATTTTTTATTATAGATTAAAATAGTATTATGTTGATATAAAAAATAAATATAATTTTGATTATATTATTGATGATGAATATTTAAAGTAATTATTATTGATAAAAAAGAAACAGTTTATTATCTATTAATATAATTTTAAATTTTTTATTGAAAACCAAGAGTATATTTTAAAAATATATTTATAAAAAAATAATTAAATTAATAAATAATTTTTTTATTTATTGTGTAGTTAAGGTTGTATATATAAAAAAATATATATTTTTAATAAAAATATTGAAAAATTTCAGATTTTTTTTATATCAGTTTATATCTATATATATATATATATATATATATATATATATATATATATATATACATTATTAATGATTAATATTTAAAATAATTATTATAAAAAAAAAATCAGTAATTTTTTATTGAAATCCAAGAGTATATTATATATATATATATATATATATATATATATATATATATATATATATATATATATATATATATATATATATATATATATATATTAAAATATACTAAAATTGACTAATTTATTTATATTTTATATTTTTTTATTTATATTTTATATATAATTACATAAATATATTGTAATAATAATTATCATATTATAAATTTAAATGTGAAAATTAAAATTTATTTCAGTGTAGAGATGAAAGTTGAATTTATGAAATTTTCCAGTGGCGCAGACGATAATTATAATCAGAAAGTAATTTTAGAATTAAAATCGACGCATAGAGGATTTTTCATAGTGTATATATATATATATATATATATATATATATATATATATATGTATATATTTATAATATTTAAATGAAACCGTCGCCATATATGGAGTGAACGATTCAAGTGAGAAATTGTTAATTGAAAAAATTCTATACCATTAATGAGAAAACTGCGTATATAAGTTTTTATTTATAAGGCTGCGTCATTAGAGATAATTGATTAAAAAATATTGATAATATTTATGAATGCGTTTAAGCGCCATTTTATTACATATATTATACGTGAAAATTAATTTCAACAACCGTAGAGATTATGCCGTAATATTATAAATCGGTAAAATTATATAATATTTTCATTCGTATTTGTATTTTTTTTTTCAAGCGAATATATCATAAAGTTACTTGTATATAATATATATATATATATATATATATATATATATATATATATATATATATATATGATTTATTTAAAAAATTCTAAATATTTTTTTTTGTAATTAACAGTAAGCAACATTTGATAAAATCATCCAGTTGTAAATCGCTGAATTTTCGATTTACATACGAGAACGATCGACGTTACGCGATGCATAATCGTCGTTAATTAATGCTGAAATCGTGTCTGAATAAAATTAAAAATGAGAGGAAAAAAAAAATAGAAAACGAGCACGAGAGACTCCTTGGAAAGGCGATGTGTCATTTTTATGGCAAAAACTCAACGTCGACGATGAATCATTTAAGTTTAACAAACGCGACGAACCTTGACATGGTTGTTGCCGTCTCTGATATACAACAAAAACAACTCTATACGGTTTGTTGGCGTTTTGCACTGAACGCACTTTGGACGTTCAATCGAAATCAACAAAACGATCTGATCATAATGAATCGCATAAATTGTACGAAGACCGAATATATATATATATATATATATATATATATATATATATTGCACTACGACACCGTAAGGGTTTGAATATTGTACACACACACACACACACACACACACACATATATATATATATATATATATAAAATTTTAACCTTTTCAGTGTCGCAGATCTGTCAACGGGCAATTTTAAATGTACTCTCAGAGCCATGCGCTTATATTTAAGTATTTAAAAATCAATTATAAATAAATCATAAATATGTATATAAATATAATAAATAAAATTATCAAATATGTAAATATAAAAAAAAATGTTTAATATAATATATGGTAAATATACACAATGATCAAAAAGTAAGGTGAATTCGTTTATAAAATGTAAATTCTTTATTTATTCTTCCAAATCAATTTTAACTTCTTAAAAGTAATGCCCGTCCGATAAAATGCACTTTTGCCAACGCTTTTTATAGTTCTCGAAACAGTCTGAATAGTCTTTCTCCGGTAAAGCCTTAAAGACATTCTTCAATTCGGTTTTTATCTCATCAATCGTGTCAAAACGGTGTCCCAATATTGGTCTTTTGAATATTGGTCTTTTGAGCCAGAAGTCGTACGGAGCCAAATCAGGCGAATATGTTGATTGCGGAACGATATGAGTCGAGTTTTGGGCAAAAAAAAAGTCGATAAGAACCAATGCAGTATGACACGGTGCATTTTTGTTAAGAGTTGTAAAAACACGTGTAACTCGGAAATAATTAAATCTTTTGACAAACAAACAGTCCTACCAACCTAGAAAAAAAAATACAATTTACCTGCCTTACTAATTGTCGAGTGTTTTAAATGACAATATCAAGTTACTTTTTGATCACACTAGTATAACATAAAAATCATTATATAATTTGTTAAATAAATTACAATTATATGGAATTTGGACGACGTAGTCCGTTATTAAAAAAAAATGATTCGTATCATTTTGTATTATTCATTTATATCCCATTAACTCTGATCGTTCAGTAGATAGGTTTATTATACATATTTTCGTGACACCCGCAATCGAAAATTCCATTGCGGTAATTTCGTTTACGCGGCGTGTTCGATTATTTCGATAAGGTGTTGGCGCTCAGCGGGACTCGAACCAGGGTCCAAAAAATCCATTACGCCATATATATATATATATATATATATATATATATATATATATATATATATACACATACATATGGTATATATAAATACATACACGATCAGAAAAATCTCAATCGTTCAGTAGAAAAACGGTGGCGAAATTTAAATGCGACGTTATCATTATTTATATACGTGAAGAAAAAAAGCTATATATATATATATATATATATATATATATATATATATATATATATATATATATATATATATATATATATATATATATATATATATATAATAATAATGGTTA
The DNA here is from genome assembly GCA_024500535.1 of Leptonema lineaticorne. Taxonomy (NCBI): domain Eukaryota; kingdom Metazoa; phylum Arthropoda; class Insecta; order Trichoptera; family Hydropsychidae; genus Leptonema; species Leptonema lineaticorne. Next base: position 11,428,041 of record JANIJI010000001.1, read on the forward strand.
ATTGTCGGTTATTGAAGTTATTGCGGGAGCGGAATAATTATGATTACCCCGTATTATTATTATCCGTATTGCGTTCATCGTAATCGCAATAATCGATAATTGAATAATGCAAGTGCTCATTAAAGTGTGCCGTTTTGAAATTTGTCCGTTCAAAAGAAATTTCAACCATTTATATATATATATATATATATATATATATATATATATATTTTTTTACTATATGAATTCTAAATATTACGAAAATTTATTTTTTATAACGGTCGTTTTAAGTTAAGCAACGTTGAAAACAGTCATAATATAATTTAGTTCCATTTTGACGGTTTTATTATATTTTTTGACATTTTCTCTCGAACGGTATTATATTAAAAAAATATTGAAAATTATAATTTAATTTTAAAATGAAACATATATTAATTCAGTTAATATTTTTATTATTTGATAGCAGAAAAAATAATTTTTATTTTATATATCTATATATATTTCAAAATAATTCGCACGGAGACATCGACGAGTGGTTAGAACAGATTTCAGTTAATTTTAAAAAATATTATGTGTAAATTTTATGACCAATTTTATGATTTAATATATATTTTTTTTATTAAATTATATAAGAATTATTAAATTACCAATGTATAATTAAAAAATATCACATTTTAAATTGATTTTTTTTAATATGTATCGATACATTTTTTGTTAATTTAGAATAAGATCTTAATATTTTCAATCATATTACTTTATATTTGTACTAATATTTATCATTATTATTAAATTAGGATTATATGAGTGATATAAAAAAATATATAAATATAAATTTTATATAATGTCAATGTTTAAATATTTTTTTAATAAAACATATTAATTGATTATAAAATGTTTATATATATATATATATATATATATATATATATATATATATATATGTATATAGTGCGAAATAATAATTATTTATGTAACGATATTTAATGAAAGTTTGTAACCTCTGGCGAACGAGCAGCAGCAGCAAGTGTAATGTATGCTCACATTTAAAGAAGTAGGCAAACTCGTTACCCTATAAGGCTTTAAATTTAACCCCAAAGGCAAAGAGGTTCGAAAGCGGCAACGAAGCCGGTGACGTCAGCCGCGTGTGCGAGAACTTGCGCGCGCGCGCGCGCGCGTACACTGTGACCGCGTCCTTCTAAGAATTTTTTCGACAATCGGCTCACATTCGAAACGCCCGACAGCACGGTGGACACGTTGCGGGGCCGCGATGAGAATGTGAGGCCTCGTAAAACCTGTCGTCGAATTATCATAGGCGTATAAATTTTCCGGTGGCGCCTGCTCGGAGCGCCGCCGAAACGAATAAAATGCTAATTTTTCTCTTAACTAAACAGAACAAACAAACAAACAAACAAACAAACACACACACATACACACACGCGCGCCATATTCGAAAATAATACGAGAAAAAAAAAGATAAACGAACGAAGCGTTTTTCCGACGAAACGCATCAGAAATGGGCGTCGATGTGTTTTTTTAGGCCATGTATACATTTTAAATAATCACTATTAATGTTGTGTATAATAATATAATCAGCGATTTTTTGATTTGCAAATTAAATTCCAAACATATTTTTATACTGTAATCTAAAAAGAAAATACAATTTTTCATGAATATATATATAATGTTTTATTTTATATTAAATATATACTTGAATATAATATATTACAGATTATAAATGATTTTGAATCATTATTAACGTATTTTAAAAAATCCATTTTAATACAGATAAAATTTAAAAAAATATATTATAAAAATTATTTTATAAATATATTAATAATAATATGATATTTTTTTTATAAAAAAATGCACATATTTATTGGTTATAAATGCTTTTAAAATAATATATATTCATTCTCCGATTGATAACTATAATATTTTATATATAAATATTAATATTGGATATTTAATTATAATATAAAAATCGATATATATATATATATATATATATATATATATATACATATAATTTGACTATTTTTTTTTCGTTTTAAATCATGTATAATATCTACGTAGCTTTATGAATAGCAAACGGAAATAAAAAGAGAGACATTTGATAAAATGTTGTCAGTTATTCAGTGAATTCAATGGTGGAATAAGAATTCAACTTTTTAACAGACGATTAACATTGAATACCGGTAGTCGATAGTAATCGTCTCTATTATATTATATTTAAATGTCGACATTTGCTTTTCAAATACACCCTCTTTCGGCACCGTACACTATTTTATCATTTTCAAAATTTTGTCGATTTTTTTCCCTTTTTTTTTTTTTGAGAACACGATTTTGTTTTTTTGACATTTTTTAATGTTCAAATAGGAAGCGTCGAAGTTTAGTTATTATTTTAACGATGTCGATAAGTTATTAAATTAATGTCAGAGTTTAAATTTTGATCGTCATCGAAAAAAAAATGGTGGATTTATATTTTTAATATATGTATATTATAATTTTATTTATTTTTAGTGCGATCATTTATATCGTCGATTTTTAGAAAAGTGGATGTAAATTACACACACACACACACACACACACACACACACACACACACATATATATATATATATATATATATATATAAATATATATATATTCTAATCTTTGTAAAAATCAAATATAAATTAAATTAGATATATGTTTATCTAATTTTAAATTAATTTAATATTTTTTACAAGTTGTGAGATCACTATTGATAAATTTATATTACAGTTTATACGTTAAATTTGAACAGATTTTTTAATATAATAATAAATATCATACTTCTGAGTGTATTCAATATTTTTCTAATTAATTATAATTCACATAAAAAATATTTAATTTTTGATATAAATAAATGTTTAATAATAATTGATAATTGTAAATATTTATACATCTTCATTACATTCTCAATATATCTATACAGCCGCTATTAACAATCATTATATAAAATATATCAATCAGAGACTCTCAAAACATCGATACTATATATAATATTTTTTTTTATTATAATTTAAAATACGTACTTTATTATAGAAAAATTTTTATTCTATATATATATATATATATATATATATATATATATTATATTCATCAACTATCAAAAAAATATAAATAAAAATCACGCACTTATTGCACAACAAAATGTATTAATAATTAATTAACCATGACACAGTCTCATTACGTTCATATAATGAATAGCATTCGTGGTGATCAGAAGCTGCGTAACTAATTTCGATTGCCAATTTTTAACAGTTTATATATATATATATATATATATATATATATATATATATATATATATATATATCGATATATTTTTTTTCTCTACCCTCATTATATTATTATACGTGACGTATAAAACGTGTGTGTGTGTATTTTTACAGGAAAATAATGTTGGAAGCTCTCGGTCCGGTTTTATAAAGCGGAAAAATAGAACTTGTTTCGTGGCATCTTCAAAATGCGAACAAAAAACGATTTAGTCGAACACCATTTTTAATCATTTCTTCGACGCGTGTATTTTTTGTTTATTTTTTTTTTTTGAAATATTTTTACATTCTTTTTTTCATATTATAGTCGTATATAAATTTAATTATACATTTATTATAATTGATTTTATTTTATTTTTTATTTTTTTTTGGAATAAAATTTAGGGCATACGGTGAACAAAAAAAATAGGCATTTAAATGTTAAAGATGTATCAAATATATTATTACTAAAAAAAAAAATAATAATTAGTGATGTTACTTTTATTATAGGCTTGTTTTATTAGAATTATAGTATGTTAATTATTTTTATTTCAAATTTAATTATTGTTTTTTTTTATGAAAAATATTGTATATTTCGATTCATTCTTGAAATTATATTATTGTGTTTATAAATCAGTGTTTTTCATTAATTTTATATATTTTTTTTAATTATAGTATATATTTAGAAATACATTTAATTTTTTTTCAGTTTAAAATTGCAATATGTATATTATAAATTGAAACGTCTATTGATCTAGTCATCAGATCTATGTGAATTTTTTAAAATATTTAATATATATTGTAATATATCGTATAATAATTCGATATACTAATTAAAATATATATATATATATATATATATATATATATATATATATATATATATATATATATTATAGAATAATATTAAATAAAAGCAATATGTGCACAAAGACTATGTCCATAATTACGTAAATTGTCCGTTGTGCCATTGTGCAGTGACACCCGCGGGTCACGCCGGTCACTTTCTTTTGTGGCCGACAATATTATAAATATATATATATATATATATATATATATATATATATATATATATATATATATAAACGAATTTCTATATAAATATTCCGTATAAAATTCTATTTAACTCGGGAACAATGCGTGCGAAATAACCGCACATTTGAATATAGCAATTTCATTTCAGGAAAACAAGGCGATTCAAATGAGAAAATTATGCGAAAAGTGTTGTTAGTCGTGAAAATATATATATATATATATATATATATATATATATATATATATATATGAGAAGTCGTGCACAAAGGATATATTTGTTTAGAATTGATTTTGAGAAATCGATCTATAAAATTATTTTTTTTAAAGATGAAATTGTCATTACTCCCGGTTATTTAGTAAGGCAGGTAAATTGTATTTTTTTTTCTAGGTTGGTAGGACTGTTTGTTTGTCAATAGGTTTAATTATTTCCGAGTTACACGTGTTTTTTACAATTTTTGGTTTCTTCATCACGATAATAAACTCGAATCATATCGTACCGCAATCACCGTATTCGCTTGATTTGTCTCCGTGCGACTTCTGGCTATTCAGCAAACTCGAAAGGTCAATGCGAGGACGCAGTTTTGACGCGATTGAAGAGATAATAGTCGAATCGAATAACGTCTTGAAGGCTATACCAGAAAAAGACTATTGCGACTGTTTCGAGGACTGGAAAAAGCGTTGGCTAAAGCGCGTTTTAACGGACGTGTCATACTGCGTTTTGTTCTTCACGACTTTTTTACCAAAAACTCTACTCATATCGTTCCGCAATCACCGTATTTGCCAGATTTGACTCCGTACGACTTCTGGCTATTCAGCAAACTCAAAATATCAATGCGAGGATGCCGTTTCGACACGATTGAGAAGATAAAAACTGAATCGAAAAAAAAAACTATTCCGACCATTTCTAGGACTGGAAAAGGCGTTGGCATAAGTGCGTTTTATCGCACGGGGATTAATTTGAAGGAAATGAAATAGATTTGAATAAATAAAATAAAGAATTTAAATTTTATAAATGAGTTCACCTTACTTTTTGATCACAGCACCATATTATACTTATATAATATGAACGAATGCATATTATATTATAATATAATAAATATATATTTTACGTTACGATTTAAACCGCCTTTTATTCTATATATAATTTTCCTCGTGTCTTACGTATATATTTTATCGTAATGCGAATTATATGTAAAATGTGCATAATTGTAAGGAAAATAAAACGGTATGCCGGTGATATATTTTACATTGTCATGAAAATGAGACAAAGGACTTTTTTGCTTTTTGTCCGTTTTATTTTAAATTTAAACTGAACAGGATTAACGACGAAGATTCTCACGCACTCGGATTTGAACTCGAAACCTTCGTCTTTCTTTGTCCATAATTCCGTTCACATTTACGGATATTCGTTACGTCTAACGCCTTTTATTTATACGATCCATTGTGTCGTTTGATTTATGTCCTGAAAAAAAAAATTGCAAAATTCCATTAAAAATATTATCATTTTAAAATTTACATTATAAATTAATAATCTGCATATTTGTCTTTCGTATTTATTTTGTAGGTAGACTTTCACTTTAAAAATTAATATTGTCATAATAGATTAAAACGATTTCATTTTTTTATGTTGTAGAATTGTCAGCTATACGCTTTATATAATAATAAATATAATAAATTAACGATTTAAAGCGGTGTTTTTCAATCTTTTTTTTTTTTTTAATACTAATGCTATACAAAAAATATCAGCGATTGCTTCAATGGAATTTTCATTATTATTATAGTCTTGTAACACTTTCATATTAAATTAAAAATAATAAGTATTTTTTTATATTAATTATTTTGATTTATCATATATTTTTAAAAAATAATTTTCGTCAATCGATCGATCGATTATTATTTTTAATTAATTTCGAGAACGTGACGTCCGTCTTTTTTATTATTTATTTAAAAAGTCGTTTTTCAACCCTTCCGCCCCCCCTCTGCGTATCAAAAAAAAAATCACACTATAATTTAATTGTGCGCGAGTTTGTTCGCGTAACGTTTGTTCAAAAAATGGCGTAAAATTCGATAACAACAAAAAAATTGTAAAAAAAAAATGTAATTGGAGACCGCATCGAATTAATCTCGATTGCGGACAACTTCCAAAAGGCCACCTCTTTCATTTCACCGTTAATTATCGCCATCGAGAAAATAGTAATCAATTTTCGCAGTAATATCGAACAACACGCGATACGCCACTGTAATATTATATACAATATACAGTCTTCATTATTCGATTTTTATTTAATTTTTATTATTAAAAATTAGATTTAATACGTTCAAAATATACGATTAATATTTTTCATATTAAAATTTAATATTAATATATATATTATTGAAATATAAAACATTATAAATATTTATCAAAAATTCAATTTCATTAAATAGAATGTCGTCTATTTTGAAAAAATGCGTACGAAAATAGAGGACGTTCTATTCGTATTAATTTTTACGATATTGCGCAACTTGCGATACGTAATATAAGAAAAATTAATCAAATATTTATTACGGATAGATAAAAAAAAAATGGTCGAAAAATTCGAGTTATTCGCAAGTAGCCGATTTCGACATTTATTACATTACGTCGAATTACAATTATCTAATTTCAAATGGAGGTCAATGTTCATAAATTCGTGGATTATTTGGGGTTAATTGAATAAGTGCTTAGCTTGTGGTGTCAGTAATAAATCTTCAAATCTAATTTCGCAATATGTTCTATATATATATATATATATATATATATATATATATATATATATATATATATATATATATTGCAAGAATCGAACTCGGGAATAGCAATAAATTAATATCGCTATAAAGTCATAAAATAGAAATTAATAAATTTTTACAAGTCGTAAATTATTCGGTTCGTAAATTAAACTCTTGTTTAGTGTGCCGTTAAAAATATGGCGAGATTAAATCTGCTATTAATATTATATATATATATATATATATATATATATATATATATATATATATATATATATTTATGGTTTATTTGCGATTAAAATAGTGATGTGGTTAAATTATTTTATGCCGGAATATTTATTTTTTTTTAATAATAAACACTTCATTATGACGTGATAAATTGGCCTTTTCGTATTTGGACCTCATTTTTCGAATATCTAACATGACAAGATCGGATACATTTTTTTTGCATAAAATTTTGATACATTTATATATTCATATTGAAAAAAAAACATCGCTTTTATTATATAATATATATTTTTAATTAATATCCATATTCGTACTTTTATAATTAAATTATATCGAAAAAAATTGTTGTATTTATATCCGTTGGCAACTGATTCGATTTATATATATTCATATATATATATATATATATATATATATATATATATATATATATAAAATATTATAAATACGAATAATGAATATAATAAATTCATATTTTCAACGTAAAGACGACCGTCGATTAATTTTATTTTATCAAATTAATGCACGTCGAGCAATAACAACGTTTTTCAACGTCTTTTCGACTAACCGCGAACAAAACAAAATAATAAACAAACAAACCAAAAAACAAAAGTAAAACCAGTGACTAATAATGGGAAAAGACCACCCAAATCGACCAAAAACCTTCAGAGTCCCCCGGGGAACGTATTTTTTTTTTCATGCTCAATTTTGCAGCGGCATAGCAAATTTGACATTTATTCGCCGAAAGAAATTCGAACTATGAATAAATTTCCAATAGATTCTTAATATGCAACGAATGAATATCAGAGTCAATTTTTATTTTTCATGCATTTTTTTTTCTATATAACACTGTGATCAAAAAGTAAGGTAAATTTGTTCTTCCAAATCAATTCAATCAACGCATTTTTTCTAGTCCTTGAAACAGTCGGAATATTCTTTTTCCGGTATAGCCTTCTTCAATTTGGTTTTTATCTCCTCAATTGTGTCAAAACAGTTTACTTTTTGAGTATACGGAATAGCCAAAAGTCGTACGGAGCCAAATCGGGCGAATACGGTGGTTGCGAAACGATATGAGTTGAGTTTGTGTCAAAAAAATTGCGAAGAACCAATGCAGTATGTCGTGATGCATTATCGTGATAAAGAAACCAAGAGTTAACTAAATATTTTGACAATCAGACGCCAAAAAAATGTTATAGATAATAGACAATTTCACCTTACTTTTTGATCATAGAAGTATATATATTTATCATATTAAAAATAAATACTGAAAGTTATACGATATTAAAATATTGAAAAAAATCGATTAACAATTATTGTTATAGACGGTTTAAATAGTATAAAAAATATATATATTTTTCAATCATATCATGAAAAGAGAAATATCATGAAAAAAGTTTGCCAATCGCTGATTAAGACGTCAACGTATAAATCAACGGTATGTATTCGTAAATGAAAACTATAGAAATGAATAATAAACATGCATATAATATATATATATATATATATATATATATATATATATATATTGATCGTGAAAGCAACTTCAAAGGAAGACGTTAAAAAAAAGCCTAATAAAATTCAATTTATATGCAAATACGTATAAATGAATTAGTGTAGTACGTCCTGAGTTTCCAGATTGAGACATTAAAGCTTGCACGTTACGTTGTACGAGTAAATTGAGTTATTAGATATAATGTAATAGCTTTTCGATTATATTGAATTTTCTATTGAAGATCTAGTTTGCTCGTCAAAAGTCCATAATAATGGCGTTATTGAGACGCGTTCACATTTTTTTTTCATAATTTTTATTTAAAATTATATATTTTATTTTATAATAATATTCAGTTGAAAAAATGTATAAAATTTTCTATTTAAATATATATATATATATATATATATATATATATATATATATAGCGAAAAATATTCATTAGTGTCTATTTTTTATATTAAAAATCACTTATGATATTGAAAACATAAAATATGTAGAAAATTCTTATATATATGAATGTGAATTAAAAAGTTTTCATATTATCAACAATATTAATTGTTTAATATATATTCTTAAGCTTGATTTTAATACAGAATTTATAATTATAATAATAAAAATATTGTATCTAAATATCATGTGTGAATGAAGCTTTACATTATCGTATATAAAATAATTTATATAATAGAATGTTTACTAATGAAAGAAATCGTATTAAAAATTGATTTTATTATTGTTATTATTTTTATTATTGATTTCAACATATCAATGTTTGATTTTTAATATAAATTGTATTATTATTATTATTATTATTATTTCATTATTTTCAACACTGAATACGTCTCAATTAAAAATTTCGACGCACAAAACATGGGGGAGGGGGGGGTGTGTGATTTCAATTTAATCTAAAGAATGTCGAACGTCACAAATTTTAATTTACTTCTCGGGCACACGATGAATTCAAAACACACAGGATACAAATGTAATTTTTGATTAATAGCGCATAAATGAAAAAAAAATATAGACTAAACTTTACATCAATTAACGTTATTATATTTTTAAAATAAAAAAATATTATATATATATATATATATATATATATATTATTTTTATTATTGAAATAAAAAAAAATGATATTAATTAAATATTATTAATGTTAGATCGATTCGATTCTGTTAACGTAATGAAATGAAAAATTTCATATATATAGCCGTTTAATTATTTAATTAACTAAAAGTGCACATCGTTCACATACACCCTTTGCATTCTTACTGTATAATTATAAAATCAATTTCTAACGGATAAATAGCGATATTTCTATTTATTTATTATTATTATTATTTTTTGTTGTAATAATCGTTCGTCTAGTTCACAAATCATTCAATTTAATATAGCTTAATAGTTGAAAACGAATAGTAGCCGACGTTCATATAGTAGCAATGGCTTCTTTTATACCCTATAGGCGTATAATAAATATAATTTTCTCTTCTTATTCACGTGTTCGGAGCCCAACGCGCTTTATAAATATGCGCGTCCCGAGGGCATATTATATTATATATATATATATATATGAAAGATTCCTATGAATAGACTAGGCGTATCGCATTCGGAAGCCGCATCTAGAAATACGCTATTGTAAATATTGTTCATAGACAATGGTTACGGTGAGTCGTCTGTGATGTCTATTCGTGTAATGTGTGGTATAATAAAAATTATTATGCCAACAGAAGCTGCGTATATAATATGATCATTGGTCAGTATATAAATTTGCTCTAGACGTATGAAATTTTTATTAGAAAACGAATAAATATTGATTTTTTTTTATTTAATTCAATTTTTTATTATTCAAAGAAATGTAAAAAATATGTTAAAAGTTTGAATAATATAGCTTGATGTGTTATATATATATGAAAAAAGTTACATTACATAGGTTAAAATTTGCAGTATAGTAGTTATTATATATGTAGATTAACTGTGATGTAAAATGGGTTAGTAAAATAACAAAATAATATTCAAATTATATAAAAAATGTAATATAAGTATTGGACGATTATAATATTTTAATAATCATTATAAAAATATTTATTTAATTATGCTACTGTGATCAAAAAGTATGGTGAAATTGTCATTTAAAACTCGCGGACATTAGAAAAGTAGGTAAATTGTATTTTTTTTCCTATGTTGGTAAGACTGTCTGTAATATTTGCCAAGCGTTTGTTTGTCAAAAGGCAACATGTCATACTGCATTGGATTTTCGCGACATTTTTGCCAAAAACTCGATTCATATCGTTCCGCAACCGCCGTATTCACCCGATTTGGCTCCGTGCGACTTCTGGCTATTCAGCAAACTCAAACTGTCAATGCGGAGACGCCGTTTTGAGACGATTGAGGAGATAAAAATCGAATCGAAGAAGGTGTTGAAGGCTATACCGGAAAAAGATTATTCTTTGCTGGGGATGAAATTGATTCGAAAGAATAAATAAAAAATTTACATTTTATAAACAAATTCACCTTATTTTTTGATCACAGTGTTAGATCCATTCAAAATATTAAAATAAAAAATATATAAATATAAGTTTTAATATTGAAAAAAAATAATTTATAAATCATTTTCCTATGATAACATCGTTCAAATCGATCGATCACATCATTGTCGATTTTTCATAGTTTTGACACATCTTCAACTTTGAAGAATTTATACGAGCATTATATTAATAGCTCGACGTCGATTTACAATTCTAATCTTCAATCGAGAATCGATTCAAAAATTCTTTTTTAACGCCTGTTAAGTATAATGAAAAAAAAATTTTTTTTTTTTGGTACAAATACGAGTCGGGCGCGCGTTCTATTAATCAAATCAATTTATCACAACTCTTAGAAAATCAAAAATAATTTGATACGCTTCATAGCTATGCGATATAATTAATTTAATATGTAATTTTTTTTTCTTACCATTGGTAGACTCGAAATTGAGACTAATCAGTCAATTAAGTTTTTTTTTATTGGTTGACTTGTCAGAATGCGCTTTGAGATTTCTAATAATGGTCTTAAGTATACACGAATTCTTTGTAAGACATTAATAGCAAAAAAAAAATATTATAATATTTATATAATATTTTTAAATAATTATAATTAATAAAAACCGTATACTTTAAATTGATCTATGCATTCAAAATCTATTTTAATAATTATTTATATGATATTTTTTGTATTATATAAATCAAAACTAGTCGTTTTTAAATTAAAAAAATATTATTTATAGTTTTAAAATTGATTAAAAAGTCGGACGGAGCCAAATCAGGCGAATACGGTGGTTGTGGAACGATATGAGTCGAGTTTATATATATATATATATATATATATATATATATATATATATATATATATATATATATTATACAGTATTCTTGTTTTTATATATTTGTTGTAACATTAGCTGAATACAATACATTTGAGAATGAACATTTGAGAACGACTGGTCGGTTGGCAACAATTCTATGCCGTCAACGAGCACATCTCATTGACACCAATAAAATTGATTTTATAATGCCTGCCAGAGCGGTATAGTTTCCTTGTAATCAATCAAACTAAGTAGACTTGGACACGAAAAGTCATCCGATTGACTAGATGCCTATCGTAGCAACTGAATTTTTAATATTTTTTTATTATTTATATTTATTATATATATTTTTTATATTATAATATTAGTGTTATAATATTTATTTCGACAGTTTACAAATTAATATTTTAAATAAACAAAATTAAAATATTACATATATGAATTTAAATTATTATTTTTAAATTATTATACGTTGATTTTTACTATAGAATTTAACAAAGAATTGTGTTTTTAATAATTTTAGATAAAAAATATACATATATAACGAAGTTAAATTGTTATTATAGATAAAATAAATTCGATATTATTTTTAATATGCGATATAATTTTGATATTTTTAATGAAAAACAAAAAAAAACATTTGAAAATTTTAAATTTTAAGATGGACGTTTTTATTCTAATATTATTAAATGTACAAATATTTAAATTAAAAATTTTAAATATTAAAAGTGAGTTATGTATTCGTTCGGTTTTTGCTGTATGCCGCGCGGCATCGTCCGTCTCGCGGCTATGGAAGAAGAATTCGGTGATTGACAGCAAAATTACGATCGTCAAGCCATACTTTCGGGTAATGAGTCTGATTTTTTTTCCTCTTCTGGTCTATCTGACCCAGAGCCGAACGTGCGCATGACCATTTTTTTTATTTTTTTTTTTGATTTTGATCCCTACTTCGATGTTTCGAAATTGATGTTTATTTAGCGAGGGTTAGGCCACAACACTTTCTAAGACGATTACAGTGGTTATTTTAATAATTTCACATGTTGGTCGCAAAAAAAAACAACAAAAAAATAATATACATACACACACACACACATATATATATATATATATATATATATATATATATATATATATATACGAGTAAAAAAAAGACTCGACCGGTATTTCGTTTTCAATATTTTCATTATCGTAATGCGCGGTTGCGACGTTAAATATGACCGAAGATAATTAACCGTTATTATCGGCACTTAAAAATGACTGTTTTATTACATTATATTCTATTAATAGTGACTGCCCCCTCTCCCCCCATCCATCCTCACCGATACATTTTTATTCTTAAATTTAAATAAGAAAAAAAAAGTGTGTAAAGAAATAGAAAGGGAATGTGCCGTGCCGTCTTTTATTAATCTCTTATCGGATCAAATATGAACGCGTAATCGGTTTTAATTGATATCATTATTGGTATTGAGATGAAAATATAAGAATTATTTATTACGAAGTAGCACGTTCGATTGATATTTACGTACGTAATAAAGCAGTGGTTTTCAATCCGAACAACAAATATTTTATTATTTTATATATAGATATATTTAATTTTTTTTACATATTTACTGTAGAATAAATGATACTATTGGTGTCTATGAAAAATAATTTATTTAATAAAAATAATGTTTTTTTTTTTGTAAATATTTTATGAATATAAATAAAAGTCTTATAATGAATAATTATGGATCAAAAATTTCACAGAAATGTTTTAGCTATTTTCAATAGAAAAAGTTTTTTTTTATATTTATAATTTTCAACCAAGATATTTTTTTATTTTTAAGACAAAAAAAATAATTTAATTATAGTTTTTAAAATTAATACAATTTTATATTTTAAAGTCAGAATATGAAAATATATTGTTAGCAGTGAAAGCGTATTCGGATTTTTTGACAGATATTGATAATAGATGGCGTTGCGGCGCAATTGACTTTATTTCATGCGCATTTTTGTGAATTATTTATATTGAAAATTTGATATTTGAATTGTTCAACTCCTTAACTTTGCGTGCCGCAAATGAGCCAATCAATTATTTACACGACAAATTTCAAACTGCTACGTTTAAAAACCACTTTTTTTGTGAACGTCTCGAGCGATACTCGGACATTGTTAGAGTGGCTAAAAAGTCTCTGACGACCACCCACGTGTTGGGAAAAGTGTCAAACCCTCAACTTGGGAGTTCGTAGTCATTAATTTCCCTTTTACTATTCGGCTACCCGATTGTCGCTACGGGATTATATTATTTTTTTTTTACGACTGTAAAAACGCACAATAAATAACGATTATTATAAAGGTAGAACGTTCGATTTATCGGTTCGCTCCGAGTCAACGGTGATTTTTTATTTTATTTTATTTATATTTATATTTATTTACTTTATTTTATTTATTTTTTTTTTTACTATTTTATTGATCAAGAAACGATTGTTTTTTTTTTAATAATTTAATAGATCATTTTATATCTAATTATTGGATAAATAAATATTTTGATATTATCATATTTGAGAAACACTGCAATTGAAATAGACAATCGTTTCGAATAATAAACACAATGTTCTACGATGAAGACATCATTCCGAGACACGTTATAAAAGCGGTAATTTCACGCTTCTCACTTAACAAATATTACCGGTAAATGCTCGTCAGGAATTTTAATAGGCGCGATTCGTAACGTTGCTTAATATATATCCACATTGTCGACGTTAAACAACGTTACGAACAATCAATACTCGAATGAAAATAAACGAAGGAATAATTTGAAAAAAATATCACGCTTGATTTTATGCGAATTTCGTGCAATCAAAAAAAATAATAATTTATATAATTTTATTACGTATTACGTTCAAAGTACTGGTTGTACAGAGGTGTAATAAATTTTAGCACGACCAAAAAAAAAAAAAAAATTAAAAAAAATATCCGTTTTAATAGCGATCTATGTGAACGAGATCAATAATGTTCTGCTAGATCGGACATTGGTAAAATAGAAAGTGGCGAAAAAATATTGGCAAACTCAATATAAACGAGGTGGAAAAAAAAATTAGGCGTCACCCGCTCGAAGGTAAGTAGAAGTTGTCTCGTGGGAAATGTGAAAAAAATCCCGAAAAAACCACGTCCGCCAACTAAAACGCGATCCCGATTGTATTAATTAACACCGGGGGAAAAAAAACAAACATTGATTATAATAAATATACGCAATTTTTATATAAAAATATATAATAAATTAAAAAAAAATCACGAGTTTGATCGTAGAGCTGACGACTCGATCATAATATTTAATTACGTAATCAAATATAAAAGATCGTCTATATATATTTTCATAATGTTTAAAAATAATTATAAAAATATTTAAATCTTAGAAAAAATATATATACATATATGTATAATCGTTTGAAGTGTTAACGCCATTTACCCTACCGAAATCGTGTCACGGAACAGATCAAAAGCGTCAACTTTGCCGCACTCAAATAAATTCGTGTCTCTTTTAATAATTACCACATTAGTCCATTGAACTTTTTTTTTTCATCTTATTTCTTATTACATATACATGGTGTTACCAAAAAAAAAAATATTAAAGCGTATAAAAAAATAAATATTTTAACGAATATTATAAATTGTATATTAAATGTAATATTTTTTAACAATATAATATATTATATATAATAGTATATTTTTTATCGGAATATATTTATATATTATAAAGTATTAATATGTAGTATATAAAATATTAATTTATATAACACTATGATCAAAAAGTAAGGTGAATTTGTTTATAAAATATAAATTCTTTAATATCACATTTTATATTCTTCAAAGTAAACCCCGTCCGATAAAACGCACTTTTGCCAAAGCTTTTTCCAGTTCTCAAAACTGTCGGAATAGTCTTTTTCCGGTATAGCCTTCAAGATCTTCTTCAATCTGGTTTTTATCTTTTCAATCGTATCAAAACGGCGTCCCCGCATTGGCCATTTGAGTATACTGAATAGCCAAAAGTCGTGCGGAACCAAATCGGGCGAATACGGTGGTTGCGGAACGATATGAGTCGAGTTTTCGGCAAAAAGTCACAAAAAAAAAAAACAATTCAGTGTGACGTGTAACTCAGATATAATTTTTGACAAATAGACGTTTGTGCAAATATTATAGGCAGTTCTACCAATCTAAGAAAAAAACTACAATTTATCCGCCTTCTTAATATTAGTCCGGGAGTTTTAAATGACAATTTCACCTTACTTTTTGATCGCAGTAGCATTTTTTGAATAATTCAAATTAAACACTCTATAATCAAACATTTTTTTTTCGTTGGTTCAGTCGCTTCGTTTCCACTGTTAAACTTGACCGTGTTAACCGATAGTATTATACCAGATTTAGTATATATATATATGTATATATACATTTATATATAGATTTACATACACACTTGCTATATCTAGATCACCGTTGCGAAACACTTTAATGGCCACAATTGCAGCTAATTAATATATTTCAATGCGGTGCGCTGTTTTTGTTTGATTTTCGACGACCGCTATGGTCATTAGTTTAAGCCACATTGGAATTCGGATTAAGCTTTTGTATCAATGGTATACATCAGGGGTGGTCAAGCTCCTCAATAGTCCAAGCCGTTTTTTAAATTTTTTTAAATTTTCACGAACCGCTATTAAATATATTTTAAAAATGTATTATTTTTTTTTCTACAGAAATTGTATTTATTAAAAAATATATAAATAAAAATACAAAATATGTATATTGAATTTAAATGTTAAAAATTAAACACATTTATTTTACTTCTATTGATAATTTTTTTTTGAAATTAAAAATAAAATGAAACATGTAATTCGCGAACCGCAGTTTGACCACATCTGACATATATATATATAAAGAGTGCCGGGAACATGGTGCCGCTCTTGACAAGATTTCGATCGCTTTTCAGTGCTAATAATAATAATAATAATTCTAAAAAAAATAATAGTAATAATAGTAATCGAGTTATTTTATTTATTTGTTTTTTTTTATGTTTAGTATTAAAATAGACGATCGTTTAAAATCGAACGGTTATATTGAAGAAGGTTGATTTTATTTATTTATTTTTTTTTTCGTTTATAGTAAATTATTGAACGATTCGTTTTAATTGTTTTAAAAAAAAGTATATTTTTAATTAAGAAAAAAATAACTGTTAAAATTGAACGATGCGAATATAAAAATCGATTGAAACAATTAAATACTACATTTTAATGTTTAAGATTTTTATTAATGATAAAAAAATATCGTTCAATTTTAATATATTTTTCACAAATTATATCAATTATTTTTTGATTAAGTATTAAATATTCGTGTAATATAAATAAATAAAATCGCCATTATAATTCGTCGCTGTGCGTTCAATCGATTCGTTTCGTATTCATTAACAACAAATGGATATTGATATTATAATTCTTTACATTTTCACATTCGACAACAGTTAAAGTTTTCCCTCTCGTTATCTATTATGGTCAGGTAAAGTACAAAGGGGGCCGCATTTGCGTGGGCACAAGAAATAACCGACAAAACTCGAAACGCGAGATTCGAAAACATCAACAATGAAACGGACGCAACGCTTTAATTCACGTCGATTGCACATTCGTCAGTCCGTGAACTTTATAATCGCACTCTAAATTTTATTAAAAAAAAAACGATAATAATAATAATAATCATTATGATAATAAAATTCGAATATTTCGTAAAATGAGTGTGTTTTTTTTTAATTTATATATATATATAAATATATATATATATATAATATATGTAATAGATTCGTGTGATGTTGGTATGTTTGACATGTTTATCTTAACGCCGTATAACCGATGATATCCCATTATCGACGTCGTTTTCAGCTGACACGAGATGTCATGTAAGCGATATCGATGTCACCGACTCCTCATGTCAATGTCGCAAACGTCAATCTTTACTGTAAATAAATGTAGAGTGCAAAAGCGGAAAAAGACAACGTCGAAGCTCTATATGCCGATTTCGATACTCGAACTCAAGATATATGCTATATATATATATATATATATATATATATATATATATATATATATATATATAAATATATTTATTATATTAAGTTTATATGCAATTTATTTATTTTTTCGTTATGTCATCGCTTGAATAAAAATGAGATTTTATTAACGTTTAATTTTTTTTTTTACTCAATTAAAGCTGTTCAACGATAGCCATGTGGGTGTTGAATAGTCGAAGTACAAGTGTAAGGGCGCGTGCTTTGGAATTGCACTTTTCCATATGGAGTGCGCGTCCATATTAATTAACTTTGCGAAATCGTTGATAAGTCGAAACATTGGCGTGCAATATATATATATATATATATATATATATATATATATATATATATATATATATATATATTAATATTGTACATATTCAAAGATGGCGGACGACGTGTTAAAATAATTATTTAAGTACAAAATTATATTATTTATTATTATTAATAATAAGTATACATCAAAAATATTTAAAATTTTTAATATTTTTATATATAAAAAATAAAATTAAAATGGTAAGATAAAATTAGATAATATAGAAGTAGATGATTTTTTTGTTAAAAATATTTTTATTGTATGTTAAATAATTATAAATTATTTTTATCATAAAAATATTATAAATTATTTTTAAAAATCATAAAAATTATTCAAAATTTAAAATAATCTTATATTCAGTTATTTTTATATGTATTATATACACAATTGTGTCTGATTAATGTGACATCAACGTTATGTCATATTACTTGTATAATCATTCTGATTAGACCAAATAAAACAGATTTATAAAATTGTGGAATAGACGAGTAATATCATTCAGATTATCACACTATAAAAATCAATAAAAAATATATATATATATATATAATTATTATTAACTATTAAAGTTTAATATGAATATATTTTTCGATATATACACGCGTTTATGTATATAGAAAAAATATTTATATATATATTATTACATGCACGTCTTTGATTTTGTTACACATCGATATCTTACGACCCACACACACGATTTCCATGTCGGTAATTAGCCGCAGATAAGAAGCGTAGGATACGTAATAAAAAGGGCCGCATCCACGTGACGTGCGGGGCCGCAGTGCCGCGTTTCCGTTTCGTGGCTAATGCGCCCCGAGCGCTTATCTTCAACGGCGAACGAACATCACACCGAAATGTAATTGCCGTGTATTAAGTATTTCACGATTATACGTCCCTTCATATTCACAATATTTCGTTGTGTTGTTTAATTTCATATATATATATATATATATATATATATATATATATATATATATATATATATATATATATATATATATAATATTTTATCGTGTAAAATTTCAAATCGCAATCGCACAATGAATTTTATTAATTATATATCATTACCGTATATGTATATTTTTTCATTGTTATAAATTTAAATGAACGAATTTTATATATTGTGTTTTTTTTATAGAATATAATTTCAGTATAAAAATTATACATATTATTTTATCGTATTTTCTTTCAGAAATAAATGCATATATATATATTTTAAAAAATTCATATTTTGATACTTTTTTTATATAATATTAAAAATATAATACACAATAAAACGATAATAAATTATATTATAATGAATAAACAAAAATATAACGATCATTTATTATAGAAATGTCGGTAGAAAAAAATTTGCATTACGGTAATCTGAACGCGCAGTCAAACATCAAACCCAAAATAATTTTATACCTATATATTTATATTATAATATATATAATTATAAAAAAGTTGATTTATTATTATTATTATTATTATAGAACCGCCCTAAAAACGTGTGTGTGTATGTGTGTGCGTGTGTTTTTTTTTGTACGATAATTCAACGAACATCATCAATAAAAGTAACTTTATACAATCTCTATACGTGGATCGTTTATTATGCAAGCGTATAAACGGGCATCGAATTCGCGATGGTCTCATGCGTACATACACACGTATTTAGTGTTGGCAGATCCTCCCACGCAACTCAGAAGAGTTTTACCTTGATTTGATCGAGAGATCAGCTACTGGACTACGCTACCAAATACGGATCTCTACCGGTAACTGTATCGATCATTGATCGATATATAACATGATTTATTCATCATCATCGTCGTCGTCGTCATCATTATTTTTTTTATACATATATCTATGATAAATATACATATCATTTTTTATATAAATATATATATATAAATATATATATATATATATATATATATATATATATATATATATATATATATATATATATATATATATCGATCTATTGTCAATAATGGATCAAATCCGTTGAATTTCCATATATAGATTAATTTTATGTTTTATTCGTATTTGTTGTTGATAGTAATAAAAAATATATATTTATATAATAAAATAAAATATTATGACGCTGAGTGATTGAATTCGCTTAATTAATTTGAATTGTTTGCTGTATATTATTTAAAATATGATCATTCTAATATTATTATAATACAATGTTTCGTTATTTTTTCTCAAATTTAACTCAACCTTATTCATATTAAATTTACGCTTTGAAATTAAAAATATAATACTTTAAATTATTAGTTTTAATTAAATCTATTGAATACAAACGTATGATTAATTTTTGATTTACTTAAAAAAAAATCAAGATGTCCTTCAAATTATTTCATCTTCATTTTCCTCTTTATATCCGTTCTCAGAAAACGCGGAAAAATAACGATTTAATTATATATATATATATATATATATATATATATATATATATATATATATATATATATATATATATATTTGAATTTAATCGTAATTTTATTAAAAAAAACGTACGAATAGTTAGAATGAAATATTTTTGCAGCCTACGATATTATTTATTTTACCGGTTTTTAATTCATAAGTATTAAATGAAAAAAATAAATAAAAAATAAAACATAAACTTTACGTTGTCAAACACGGCGTATTACACATATCGAAGTCGTTTAATAAAATTTATGTCTTATGTATAAATTTAACGCTCTTCATACAGTGAATATTTGAACGAGTTCCGCTCCGGATTAGTAATCGTAAAAAAATAAATAAATAAATTTATAACTTTCGACGAAATCGAGAGTGATTTTTTTTCTCATAAATACTTGACACAAAATACGACAAATAACGATTCTGAATATAATTTTTAAGATTTTTTTTATATGTATGTATATATATATTATAATATATACGAGCGATATTCGAAATAAAATGATCGTAAAAATTAAACTTTTACTCGCAGTCTAAATATTATATTTATATCATATATTAAATTTATATAAGCAATGTTTTAAATCAATATTTTATATTAATAAATTATAAAAATAATCTATATCAAATGTCATCAATATTTATATGTTTATTAAATATTTTTTAATTATAAATATATATAACAAAAAAAGTTTATCTAGTTACATGTTTTACTAATGTGATTAAAAAGTAAGTTGAAATTGTCATTTAAAACTATCGGGCATTAGAAAGGCAGGTAAATTGTATTTTTTTTCATAGGTTGGTAGGACTGTTTATAACACTTACACAAGTATCTGTTTGTCAAAAGGTTTAATTATCTCCGAGTTACACGTGTTTTTACAACTCTCGATTACTTCATCACGATAATTCACCATGTCATACTGCATTGGTTCTTTGCGCCTTTTTTTTTTTACCAAAAACTCGACTCATATCGTTCCACAACCACCGTATTTGCTTGATTTGACTCCGTGCGACTTCTGGCTATTCAGCAAACTCAAAAGGCCAATGCGGATTGAGGATATAAAAATCGAATCGAAGAAGATCTTGAAGGCAATATCGGAAAAAACTCTTTCGACTGTTTTGAGGTCTGAAAAATGCGTTGAATTACTTTGAAGGGAATGAAATTAATTTGAAAAATAAATAATAAATTTACATTTTATAAACAAATTCACCTTACTTTTTTATCACAGTTATATAAGAAGTATTTTAGATGAATCAAAATTTATTATTGAAATTAAAAATATTTAATTTTATATATATATATATATATATATATATAAAGGTGAACTGTTTGGACGAATTACAAAGCTGAAGACGTTCCGTCTTGGTAAAAGCTTCTTCGAAAAGCTTCCAGTGTTTAACAACAGTGGAGGCCTTCGCGTTATATAGGGTGTTCTCTTTGGTAATCTCTTCAGTGGCTAACCGGCCAGCGTTCGTGTTGCACGCGCACTATAAACGTCCATAATAAACGTTCACATTATAAATAAATATATATATATATATATATATATATATATATATATATAAACCGTCGCGATATTTTTTTTTATTGGAAATATATACATATATATATATATAAATATTTTTTTTTATATATGTATGCAATGAAAACTGTCGATTTTAAAGTGCGTGCTGTGAATTGATAAGTGTCTTGTATGAAGTCTTGATATTTTGCTACGGATTTTTTGTTTTGCAGATTTGAACATTTTTCGCAGGTAAAATCGATGTTTATTTTTGCAATATTATTAAAAGTAAATATTTTTTTTTATTATATAATAGTTTAGTTTAATTCAAATTATTCGTAATCAAACATCGTATATTTTCTAATTAACGGTGGTTAATATTTATATATATTTTTTCATATATATATATATATATATATATATATATATATATATATATATATATATATATATATAACAAAAATACCATTGAAATCGAAATCAACAGTATTATTTATTATATAAATATTTGAGGATAACAATTTTGCATTAATTAAATACTAGTAGATAAATGTAAACGTTCAATATTTATCAACTAAGATATAAACGAAGAAATATATGCTGACGTAGTTTAATCTTTAACGCCGAAGAATTTCTTATCTTAATACCGAATTTATAACAATTTATTTTTTAAATATACTTTTAAAAATTGTGGAAAGGGTTAAACATTAAATTTTAGTAATATATATTTTTTGAGCTGAATGCTTTTTACAGGATCAATGTTTAATTCTATTAATTATAATATATATTTTTTAATATTTATGTAATGGAATTATTCTCAATTTTTATATTTGGCAATACTTATGTTTGCATATATCAATCTTTAATTAATAAAAATATTTTTTTTTTCATTTAAAATAATATTGAAAAAATATATACATATTGAGCCATTTAGTGATTGTAATGATTTTGGAGTTGGAATAAAAATAATGAAATAAAATAATTAAAATTAATATTAATAAAGATATAGAATTAATAATATATAAAATTATTGTTCATATAACAATATAAAAGTGTTTAAATTGAAAACTTTCTAATATGAAATCCATAAATATGCATATAAATTCCGATAAAGCACATAAATCTACTAAAGCACGCTTATAATCGAATTAAACGTAAAATATTTACAATTAATTGAATAAATTCATGAACCCGATAAATAAACTGCCATTTCACAGCAATAATAGCCTTTTTCCAGTACAATATTAGTACTCGTTCGGAATAATAAATTTCAGTTTGAAAAACGTTTCCCCCGAGCAGCGTACGTGGGAAACGGCCACGAGAAATTATCCACTGTCGTTTAGTCGTTTCTTTTTAGCCATAGCTTCGATCGTTTCGTCTCCATCGTCAGCTCATCCAGAGCTTCGAAGATGTATCGTTCAATAGTAGTATTGAACAAAAAAAAAAAAAAAAATCACGCGAGATTTATCGGCGTCGACGAATGCCGCATAAATATTTATAGCGCGTATGAATTTATATTGAATATATAATAATAAAATAAATCAAAAATCGCTTCTGTGTTTCGATTGCGATTATTAATCGCGACACTCGAGGCGATTCGGTGGTAACGCGTTTGTTCGCTTGTCTTTTTTTTTTGCAGCGCGCAAACGAAAAAATACGGTGGTAGCGATGTTATTATTATTAATATGTTTTAATTTGGATAATGTGATTATTTTTGACTATTTTTAACTGGCGACTCAATAGTTGAAATATATATATATATATATATATATATATATATATATATATATATATATATATATATATATATATATATATATATATTATAAACGTTACTTTTATTTTCATTGATTTTAATATACTTTTATATCTAAATATTTTTTTTATATAAATTATGGTTCAATAAGTAGATGAAGTATTTTAAAAATGTTATATTAATTCGTTTTTTTAAGTTTATATATTAAAAAAAATCTGCATTAAAAAGAATAAAAATTAGAAAAAAATGTATTCTATATAAAAAAAAACATAATTTTAATATGTAACTAATGATAAAAATCAATATTTATAATTTTAATTATATATTAGATAAATTAAAAAAAAATAGTAACAAATCATATATGTATATGTAATGAAATATAATATAAATTAAAAATACAACAAATTTAATAATACATTATACAATATTATATTAAGTTTAGATTTAATAAAAAAATATTATTTATTATATATATATATATATATATATATATATATATATATATATATATATATATATAATATGAAACATTTTTTTCTAGTTTGTTATATGACTAAAAAAAAATAATAATAATTAATGGTACCGAAAGATAAACTGCAATAATTGACTTAAAAAATATATTTTAATTAAACAATCGATCGATTATTACAATTATTATATAATGTAAAAAAAAATATATAAAACTACACATATAAATAATAATAAACGCTCTAATATCCAATTAAGAATAACTAACGTTAAATAAAAATAAATAAATAAACAAACAAACGGGTAATAAATTAAAAATTAGATACAACACAGTGGGTCAACGGTGATAACTTTTATTATACTTAGCCTTACGACTATTTTCTTTTTCTTCTTTTTTTCATTCAAAACTATTTTTTTTTCTTATTTTTATACACCTTTTCTTGCCGTTACGCGCGCAC
The DNA here is from genome assembly GCA_024500535.1 of Leptonema lineaticorne. Taxonomy (NCBI): domain Eukaryota; kingdom Metazoa; phylum Arthropoda; class Insecta; order Trichoptera; family Hydropsychidae; genus Leptonema; species Leptonema lineaticorne. The sequence continues at coordinate 11,453,126 of JANIJI010000001.1, forward strand.
ACGCGGACAAACCGACCCGTTTAAAGATGAAAAAGTGGCTGTCGCTGGATAATTAATGAATCCTTCGACGCATAATGCTCGAGCGGATTTATATATATATATATATATATATATATATATATATATATATATATATATATAAGAAGACAAAAAAAAAGACGAAAAAGAAAAGAATAAATGGCCGCGATCCTCGAAAAGAGGCTCTTTTTCATTTTTAAATGGCGCGTGCCGCTTCGTTTATAAAGCATCGTCCACACGTGCGCGTTTTTTGTCTCTTTGTGTATCGAGAAAAAAATCTCGACATTTCAACGTAAAATAAAACGTTTTCTAATTTTTAATATTTATACCAAAATCGAATGTAAATATTTTGAAAAATATGTAAAGAATTTTATGTCATATATATATATATATATATATATATATATATATATATATATATATATATATATATATATAATATTTTAGTGGTAACGTACATTTTCATTTTATTCATAACATACAAATATTTGTACATATATATATATATATATATATATATATATATATATATATATAATTATATCGTTTATATTAAATATATGAAAACGAAAATAATTTAAAAATAAAATATTTTTCATTTAAAAAAATATAATATAAAAATATTTTGTTTAAAAAAAAGAATACTATTTTCAAACTTACTGAATTATAATATGTATTTTTTTTTAATTTCAATTAAATATGTTTTTGTTTTTAATTATTTATTTTTATTCAATTGTTCACATTTGAAAAAAATCTATATGAATATTCCAATATAAAATAATACATTAAATTCACATTTTTATTATTATATAATATTGTAAATTTTTATAAATGTATAGAAAAATTTAAATAATTTAATTTGAAGTAAATATTGTATATTATTTACGATTATATATTTTTAAAACATACAAAATATATTAATAACATTTTTTTCTATAAATTAATATTTTATTTTATATACAAAAAAATAAAATATAATAAAAATGACACATCTCAATATAATCATGTATATACAATAATCGTTAAAATCTACATATAAAACGCGAAAATACTACGTTGTTACATTTCAAACGTAATTAGTGTGATCGCCGCTTAACAATTAAACGCACAATAATGAAAATAATCTCTCGGACGTTTAGAATTTTAGTGGGCGTTCGTGTTTGCGCCGCACTAATTGACTTCTTATAAATATAAAGAACGAAAACGTGAAAATGGAGTTTTTATTTTTCCGCTCTCGGATTGCACTTGTCGTCTTCGGTAACAAAAAAAAAACAACAACAACAACAACAAAACAATATATAAATTAACAAACAAAAGCCACGATCCGCCCACGTGTCGAGCTTTTTATCACCTGTACGCACGAGTCTAATTAGACGTTATTATGTATCTTTAGTTTAATACAATGTTCAATTAGCTTTTTACATAGTTCATTTATAAAAATCGAAATATTTTCTATTTATTTTTAACTGTACAATAGTTTGACAATATAATAATTTGAAAAAAAATGTATTGAAAATAATATAAAATTACCTTTATCCGGTATAACCTTCGAGACCTTCTTCGATTCTATTTTTATCTCCTTAATCGTGTCAAAATGGCGTCTCCGCATTGACAGTTTGAGTTTGCTGAATAACCAGAAATCGCACGGAGCCAAATCGGGCGAATACGGTGGTTGCGAAACGATATGAGTCGCGTTTTTGGCAAAAAAATCCCGAAGGACCAATGCTTGTGCAAATGTTATAGACAGTCCTACCAACTTAGGAAAAAAAATTACAATTTACCTGCCTTCCTAATGTCCGGGAGTTTTAAACGAAAATTTCACCTTATTTTTTGATCACAGTAATATATTTTTCTTGTGCTTTTTAAAAATATATAAATTTACCAACCGTTTTCAAAGGTTATCTTAAAAAAAAATATTATTATTATTATTATATGTACACGTAATAATATTCTTTACGGTTGACAACGAGTTAAGTACATCTTACCTCGAAATCGTCGCAAGAATATCAATCAGTCAAAATGCTGTTTCACATTTAAATTATACTTTTTTAATATTAAACTAAAGAATAAATTCTTTTTATGAAAAAAAAAAAAATTTTTTTCTGTGGCTAAATAATGAAATATTTAGATTTTATTAATATATGATTGATATTTCATTTTTTATATTAATGTATATAGTTTAAATAATACTAAATCAAAATCTGTTATTTTTAATGATATATATATATATATATATATATATATATATATATATATATATACCATATATATATATATATATATATTATTACTTTTATAATCAAATCGTTGACCGTTGACTTCGATACTGAAAATTCGCGATACGTGATGTTTTTTTTTTACATTTTGATGTTTTGATGTTTCCTCATCAAAACATAAAAAGAAAAAATCTCGGTAATCCGACCGCATTCGTCGAATAAATAATATACTTCTGTGTTTTTTACTCAACGCGAGTCGTTAGCGGTTCGTTGAGTAAAACCTCACGTAATCGGAGCACTTTGTAAAGAGACAATTTATGACTATATATATATATATATATATATATATATATATATATATATATATATATAAATTTCAAGAATATTCGATTTTTCGTCGCTGGTCCTCTACTTTCGTTGGTTCAATATGATTTTTTTTTTGTTACGAAAAAATATATATTATATATAAAACGAGTCGAATTATTATATTATTTAAAAAAATGTATTGTTTTTTTTTAATCGTAATATTGATGATATAAAATATGTATACAGTCGAGTCCTATTAGTATGACAATATTATATAAATGAAAATGTCCTAATAATTCGATTTTTTTTTGAAAATGTAGTGAAATTTTAGATTAAAAAAATTATTTTATTTTCAATTTACTATTTAAAAATTGTACATTAATTATATATAAATATTTTTAATATTAAATTATATACGAAGTATGAAAAATTGAAAAAAAGTATTAAATCGTTTTTTCAATATTAAAAAAAGCTATATTAAAAATAAAATTTATATGCGATTATAAATATAAATCTGATTTATACGTATTAAGATATGTTTTAAATATAAAAAAAAATAAATTATTATTTTTTTTATATTAAAAAAAATATCATTTATTATCCGTTTTTAATAAATAAAATTTATTCATATATAATATATGAAGGATTAAATCGAACGTTTGTACGCTATTAATAATTGCACAATAAATAATTTTATGCATATCAATAAAATGAATGAGATCTATGAAATGGCGTCTATTTTATAAACAAATCGATTAACATATAATATAATAAATTCTATTTCTAGAGATTTGCATGTTATTATTAGCGGATCGTTTCTTTGATGTAAAAGGCGAACGTGAAACGCTTTTGAATTAATATAAATATGTATTTTTTTTAATATTAAAATAAATGTTTTATCGATTGTTGATTTATTCCTTTAATCGGAATAATAATTATTTTTTATGCGGTATATATATATATATATATATATATATATATATATAAATATTATAAATTAGCGATGACGTCACTCAGTAAAATGTTATTAAATCATTTATGATATATATATATATATATATATATATATATATATATATATATAAATTTTTTATTATTAATTTTTTTTCCATATTTTTATCGATAAATTTAATTTTATAATAATAGAAAAATCATTATTTTTTATAATTTTTGGATAAAAATTTAGAATATTAAACTTTTATCAGTTTATTAATCATTCAAATTATTTTCAAAATCCGTGTTTATTTATTTTTAAAAATGATTTTTTTTACATATATAAGATATAAAAACATTAAATGATGAATAAAAAAATGTTAGAAATAAATGTAAGACTAGAAATATTTTTGTATTTTATTTTTATTTTAGATATATATTTAACGTGAAAAGTGTCTATATATTTATTTTAATACATATTTTAATAATATTATATACCTTATAAATTTTCAAACTACCTTATTTAACAACCATATAAAAGTATATAAATTTTCGTGTTGTTTTCAATTATTTTTAAAGTGTCGAGTCATCAGCTCTACGCTCATAATTAACTGTATATTAAATTATATAAAAAAATATTTCTGATTTTTTTTAATTACAAAAATTATCATACATTAGAAGTATTTTAAATAATAATTATTAAAAAAGAAAAATAATTTTCTAGTCATTTCATGGCGACATGCGTTTATTTTGAAATGTGTCTTGTCGATTTATTTTTTTGTAATATATATATATATATATATATATATATATATATATATATATATATATAAATTTTCAATATAATCCGCTCTTTTATCGATTTAATCCCGATATATATCAAGCGATTAAAAGCATGTCACGTGCGAGCCGAGGCACGCGAGCTTTCGTTCGAATATCGTTAAAGGTAACGAATTCATATAAAGACGAAACGAGAGAGAAAGAGAGAGAGATTTATTTTAATAAGGTCGATTTATATTAAGAAACCGCATGATCGATAATAAATTAAATCAATTAGCAAGGAGTTGAAATAATATAATATAATCGATGTTTAATAAGTACGAAGTATAAATTATTATTTTGAGCCGCATTATATGTTTTTTTATTATATATATATATATATATATATATATATATATATATATATATATATATATACATATACATATTTATATGGTTAATAAAATAATTGAACACGCTGTATATGAAATTTATGTATGTTCAGATTGCTATCGTTTCGTTTTTTATATGAACGGTAAATCGTATGAGAAAATTAAAATGTTTTATGTATACGCAAACATGTAAATATGCAAGTCGACCCCGAAATATGACAGTCGTGCATTGTAAAACGATTGAATACATAGTTTATATTTTAAATAAATAAATTACATAGTCGCACATATATAATATGAAATTTGATAATTATCAATATTTATAATGATTTGAATTTTTTTTGTCATAAAAAAATAAATTATTTTTATTTTTTTAACTATTATTAGAAAAATTTAGATTTTATTAGAAATATATATATATATATATATATATATATATATATATATATATATATATATATATATATATATATATACAATATTTTAAGTTTGAAATGAGCAATAAAAAAAATCAACACATAAATCACTTATAATTCTATAAACGACATCGCTAAAAATTTTGTATAATAAATAAAAAATATTTTAATTTATCGGATATTTAATCGAAATTCTAATCAATATAAACGATATTTAATAGTAATGTATAAAATTAATGACTAAATTACGAGAAAACTCGGATCAATTGCAGTGTAATTTATTTTTTATATTATAATCGAATCGTTAGATTTTTTGACGATATTTATATTATAAAAAAAATAAGATATTATTTTATATTTTGTATTATAATACAAGACATTTAATCAAATATCGAATTAAAAAAATATATATAAAAAATAAATGTATTATTTTTTAATTATTTATTAATATATATATATATATATATAATTAAATAATATATATATATATTTTTTATAGTATTTAATAGTATTATTTACCATTTTCGACGAATAAAACGGTGATTTATTTCCCATGTGAGCTTTCTCGTTATCCTTAGCGCGTTTTATACGCGTAAACTATAAATATCGTTATATAACAAGTCAAACGCGCGCGCGCGCGAGCATATACAGGGTGTTTTGTTTGCTTTTTGCCGTACATGTACGTGTTTCCCTTCGATAAATAATGAATATATTGTAATCGTAATAAGTTGGCTGCTCTCAGCGGGATCGAACAAAACCGGTAACGGCAATACAGAGAACCGCATAATTTTATATAGCATTATGCGTTTATATATATATATATATATATATATATATATATATATATATATATATATATATATAATGTATTTATTTATACAATATTTGCATTTATTAATGTATCATATTTTGTCCGACGAGAGAATAATTTTTATGTGATGCGGCCAAGGAGATAATCGCGATTAAGGCGACGTATATATATTACAAAATATTTTTTATTATATATATATATATATAAATATTTGTAATATATGAAACGAATAAATCTTTGATATTTTAAGATTGAACTATTTAATCTATATATGTGTGTGATTTTATATATAGAAAATTACGATTAAAAATATAAATTTATTATCGAATATAATTAAAAAAAAATATATAAAAATCTAGAATTCGATTTATTGATATAGCGATATATTGATTTATGTGTTAATTTTTTTATACGTTAAAGTTTATATTTAGAAGAATAAATTTGATACTTTTTTAATATCAGTAATATACGAATATATTCTAAAAAAATATTAATATTTTTTTTCAAAAAAATAATCAGAAAATTTTATTAATATTTATAGAAATATGCAAAAATAAAGAAATTATACATAAAATAAAATAATAATTTTGGAAATCAATAGAGGTATTTAATAATATAATTCCAGTTAATTCTCCTATAGCAAAAGGGAAAATAGTATTGAGTTAATAATATTTATATTTTTTTTTATATTAGAAATAGTATAATTATTATAATATTGTAAGTTATATGTACTCTTAATTATGCATATCATTTTATAAATCTACATATATATATCACACTGTGATAAAAAAATAAGGTGAATTTGTTTATAAAAATGTAAATTCTTTATTTATTTTTCCAAATCAATTTCACCTCCCTCAGAGTAATAAGTTAATTAATTAAACCTTTTGACAAACAGAAGCTTGGCAAATATTGTAAGATAGTTCTACCAATCTAGGAAAAAAAAAATACAATTTACCTACCTTCTTAATGCTTGCGAATTTTAAGTGACAATTTAACCTTACTTTTTAATCACAGTAGTATATATATATATATATATATATATATATATATATATATATATATATATATATATATATATATATATATATATATTTGATTCTGAATATTTTTTTTAATATAATATGCTGTCGCTTTTACAAAAAAAAAATAAATAGATAATAATTTGACCATTTCGCCGATGATTTAGTAGACATAATTTAAAATCATATATTCATTAACAAAGTACATTTCGTCCATCGAAGATTGGTTTCACATCAAAGACAAGATGTTAATCACGTTTCTAGTGTCAATAATCGATTAACAAGTGACTCGAAAAAAAAATAAAAAAAATAAAAAAAAAATCGCCAGATGTGTACGTTGCCTAACCGCCGTTCGAACCGGTTATAATAAATTCATTTTTTATACAATGTTTAATTATAAATTTGACTGCATCCATATTCATTTTTCATCATAATAACAATAATAGGATTTAAAGAAACGAGTTTGAGGTACGAAATTGAGCACAGTTGCAAATTTTTCCTATATATATATATTTTTTTTTTGTTTGTTTCTATTCCAACTTCAAACATTATATATCATTAATTTGCGTTGAAGCATATAAATCACGGGATATTTGATGTATTTATATAATCTATAAATTTTATTAGTATCGATGATATTTATTGTGAAATTCCTATGTCGTTTAATTCATTTTTAATTTCACGTTATTGATTTATTATAATATTTTAATATTTATTAATATTTGTTCGCAGGTTCAATCATGTTGTTGCAGAAGTCAAGATATAAAAATTTCATAAACACAAGAATCAAAGCGAAACAAAAAATATAAACGATCGATACGCGTATAAAATAGTATATTGCGAAATATTTTATTAAAGAAAAAATCTAAGATGGATCATATGATGATGCAATTTAGTTTTAAAGGACAGAGACTATTTCCGGACGCGAACAACAACGGCAAAAGGGGCAGGGAAAACGGTCGAAACGGTGAAAAGTATCAATTGAGACCTAGAGGTAGAACCAGAGAGGCTAGATCCAATAATAATAATAATAATAATAATAATGGTTCCGAATCAAGAACACGTCCATCGTCAAGACCTAGACCGGCGCCGTTAAGTAAATACAGACGCAAAACGGCCAACGCCAGAGAAAGAAGCCGAATGAGAGAGATAAATCAAGCGTTCGAAGCGTTAAGACGATGCGTACCGCACTGGGCCGCAACGCCGTCCAACAACAATCAAGGTGAAAAACTAACGAAAATAACGACGCTACGCCTTGCCATGAGATATATCGGTTCGTTGACGGCCGCATTGCAGGATCCGCCCGAGCTGGACGCGCTGCTCGATTCGGACGAGAGCAGACACACGTGCAGTCCACATACTTTACCGTGTTCGGAGGAGGCGTCGTCGCTCAGTCCCGATATGGGTTTACCGGACAGTCCGTTCGTTTCGTCGCCGGAATCGTACAGTCCGATGTTGACGTCGCCCGATTTAACGGAATCGTGCCTGTCGCCGTTGGACTTTGACGGTCCGTCGCTGCTGCATGACGCATTCGTTGATCCGACTATGACCGTCGAAACGTTCAGCGATTATTTTTTGACATGACATTATTATTATTATTTCTATTATATTGTTACGTCTCCGAGTGTGGGGGTTTTATGATATGAAATGATATATGGATATTTAACATACCTAAAAACTACTCTAAAACCATATTTTATATTTGATCCATCGTATTGGAGTATGACCGTTCATACTTCTAGAACAGGGATCGGCAACCTGTTTGTCTTAAAGGGCGCAATACTAAATTTGAAAATCAAGACAACAGGTATAAATAGGCATTAAAAAAAACAGATTTTTTTTATACATAATGATACATATAATTTAGTGTTAAACTTGGGTGTCCATATTTTCAGCTAATTTCTTATAATTGGGGATATATTTAGAGTTATTCATAAACAATTATTTAAATGTGAGTCGTTGCGTTGCCTACCTCTGTTCTAGAACCATATCTTATATATCCAACTTGTGACTACTCGAAGGACTCTTTCCAGATAATCCTCTGAACCCGTAGAGCTCCAATATGGCGATCCGGACCGATCGTCCATCCCATTAGTCTAACGTCCTTCGGGCAGGATTTAGCCGATCCAAAACTGCTCACACACTAAGCCATTATCCTGCAGTCCTTATCGGGCTAGGCCAATTACGAAATCCCGTCCGCGGTTATCGCCGCGTAATTAATAATCGTCGTCTAGATTTTCCGAATTCATTAATCTTCTTTTATATTTCTGTTTTCTTCAATATGCTTATCTCTAATTTAACTAAATGCCGATTACCTACAGTAATTATATTTAATGCATTACATTATACCCCCCCATGGTCGTAACAATATATATATATATTTGTAAATTAATTTTACCATATGAATGCAGTTGCCATTTTTAATTTAATTATATATATATATACGAAATGATTACGAAATCGTTATGAAAATGCATTTTTAAATCGAACGAAAATTATTATACGATATTACAAATTCACATTTTAAATAGCTTCGACATTAAGTAGCAACAAATAATAAATCATATATATATATATATATATATATATATATATATATATATATATATATATATATATTTACATATAATAAATTATAAAATTATATCATATTAATATTCATGAGAGAAGCAATGAAAAATACAATATATATATAACGAATCGAAATGAAAATAATTTAATATTTATTATTTCGCATTTATCATGTTAACATGTAAAATTATAAAAATTACACATTCATAACTTGTTTGCGCGTATTTTATTTTTTTTCATCATCATCATCATCATCATCATCGTCACCGAATATAATTTGCATACGCGTAAAAATTATTAATGTTTAAATTTGCATTTGAATTTAGTAATCACTCTGTATAAAACGTGCGTGTATATAGTGTATTATAATATAATATATTGCCGTGTATTATATAAACCGTATCATTACATATATAATAGAATATATATTTTTTTTCCCGCAATAAGGGGGCGTTGATTATAATAATATATTATCAAAATTATTATTTTATTATTATTATTATTATTATTATCGAGTTGATGCGTTTTCGTATATTTTTAAGAATATTTATTGTATTATATATATATATATATATATATATATATATATATATATATATATATATATGTAGGTAGGTAATTTATTAAGGCGTCAATACTTAATCTAGATTTCGATACCGATTCAAATAAAAGTTGTTAAAATATCATTAAAACGATGTTGAATGCGATTAATTTATTATATAAAGTATGGTTCAAAAAAAAAACGAGATCTCTCAAAAATATTTTTTATTAAAAATAATATTTTAAATTTTTTTTAACGATCAATATTTTATTCTAATTAATTCAATGTTTATTTGTTTAATATTTTTTTAATAGTTTTTGTAAAATTTTTAATTCAAGCTTCTAAATATAATTATTTTATATAGAAACAGTTGAAGAAAAATTGTACAAATTACGTTTTCATTTTTTAAATGATTTGTATGAAAAAAAATAGCTTGAAAATACATTTTTCCATTAAATTCATCCTTCTATATAATATGTTCTTTTTATATTTCATATTAATTTATATTTTTATATTTCAAAAATAACATAATAAATTCAATGTATAAAAATATATAATGAATTTCGTACAAAAATTTTCATTACGATTAATGAAATACTATAGAAGGAAAATAGTCTTTATATATAATTTATAAATATATACATATATTACATATTTTTAAAACGAATTTTCATTATATCTGTTGTTCTTTGATTGTCTGAATAATAATAATAATAATAATAATAATAAATAATAAAACGTATGCATAAAATCGAATCGTACGAAGATAGTAAAGGAATCTCATTCGATAATACCTCATATATTCGTGGTCTATTGTTACATTTCTCACTTTTACCATATGCAAAATGGACCAGTATGCAAATGTGCCAATTAAAAGCTATTCAAGAATCGTATAAATATTTATATACGTCCCAATTTGTCTGAATCATATCGTCGTACACAATTGCGAACTCGCATCGATCATTATCGGCGGGAAATTTAAATATTTTTACAACATACAAACATATATATATATATATATATATATATATATATATATATATATATATATAAAATAATAAATTTACATCGAAAATTTATCTCTCAGATAATATCGTGTCGACAGTACAGTAAAGCACATACAGTTGGGGCGGAAAAGAAAAAAGAAAAATCTCTTTCTCGAAAGGGGCTCGAAGGCTTTTTATAATTATGAGTTATGAAAGGAGTCAATAAATCGTGTTTCTCTTCGATTTCATTTTCGATTTATTGTAAATAATTGAAATTATCTAAGAATATTAAATGCGCTTTTAGACTAATGAATAATATATATATATATATATATATAATATATAATGTGATTCGAATCAATAGAAACACTTTAAATGTACTAATAAATATATAATATTAAAAAAAAAATTATTATTATAAATTCTGTTACATTATAATCGCAAAAAAAAGATATTTTAAATTGTATTATGAATGGTTATTTTTTTTAAAAAACGTGTTTTCATAATTTAAAATCATCTCATATAAGAACGGTATCCGAATAAAAGATTATTTTTATTTTTTTTTGTATTAAATATATTGCTTTAAAATTATAAAATTACATTTATAATTATATAATAATGTTATATTATTCAAAATTGTGGCAATATTTTTTATCATATATATTATAATATATTTAAAATATGATTACAATTGTTAATAATGTATATATTATAGGTAAATAACGAAAAAAAATATGTTATAAGAAAAAAATAATTTAATCAACATGTATTAAGATATAAAATATTTATATAGATTTATATTTATGATGTTAAATTTATTTTTTTGTAAGATTTAATATTTTTATATTCAAAAAAAAAATAAAATGATTTACAATTTTTTTAGTATTTTAATAATTTTACTTGCATTAATCAATGTTTATAAAAATTACATAAATTTGATATAAAAATATTAAATTTTATATATTTATAAGTTAAAGCATGTAAATTAGCTGAGTATAAAGTATTGCGGTTCCTTTTATAAAGCTCTAAGACTGTATCAAAATAATTAAAAAAAAATATTCCATAATAAAAATAAAGAGTAAACGAAATTAAAAAGAATTATGAGAAATATTTCTAATATTTATAAAAATAATCAGTCTTAAATAGAGCTATATATATATATTTTGTATAAAAATATTTCATAATTTTTAAGAAAGCTTTGCGATTTTATTATAAAATTATATTTATCTGTTTTTATATTTTTATACAACTGTTACCTGATGTTTTCTATAAAATGACGACGATTTGAATGTATGTGTTTTTTTTTTATAAATATATATTACACATTTTTTATTAAGTGTCTGATTTATACTATTGAAAATATATACGTTCAAAAATATTTTCTTTTTGATATTTTTATTTTTCCCCGCTTAACATTCGAATTCGTATAAATTATAATTATTTAAATACACTTCAAGAGACGATGATGAGAATTTTTTTTTAAATATCTATCGGGGTCAATGTTGGAATTCCAGTCGGATTCTTGCGATTATTATTTTTTTTTTGCGAAATGAACAGCCAAAAACATGATTTATTGCATTTATTAATTAGACGTTAATGCGATGCGAATTTTAATCAATCATAATTAATTTTCGCAGTGGACTCGAAAAATTCGACTATTGAAGACGAAATTTATAATGAGTACACGTTTTTTTTTCACATCATTGATGGGAAAAGCTATTAAAATCGATTTCTGAATTAATTATGAAAATTTAATTTATATTTGGAATAAAAAAAATAATATATAATTATTTATTGTTATATAAATTTTAATATTTAAAAAGAAATCTAATATATATATATATATATATATATATATGTGTGTGTGTGTGTGTGTGTGTGTGTGTGTGTGTGTGTGTGTGTGTGTGTGTGTGTGTGTGTATACACAATTATTTAAAGCATAAATAATAATGTAAAAAATAATTACATTATGGAGACATCAATGAGTGGTAAAAATTTAAACCCAAATACCAACTAAATAAAATTAAAATACGACTTTAATAATTAATTTAATTATATTAAAGTATTAATAATTTATTATTTAAAATTTTAAACTCAATAATAATAGACGGTTTTTATGATGTATTTTAGTGTATTTTTGTTTTTTTTTTTTATAATAAAAAAACTTTAACTTCATATATAACATATGATTGAAATATTATGTATAACATAAGAAACGGTAGTAAAAAGGCGCATTAAGTTTATAAGACGAAGAAAAAAAAGACAACACAACAATTTAAGAGACAAAACATTGTTGCGTTCATTGCAGAGGAATTTGTCAGCGGGTGTTCTCAAATAGCGAGATCCAGATTCGTTCGATAAAAAAAAAAGCCTGCTTCCGCACTAAGTGTGATTGATGTTCATATAATTGAACACCGCACGAATATATTTATATTGAAAAATAACGTATCGGTCCGTGTTTAAATATAATGTTTAGATTATTAATCATATATATATATATATATATATATATATATATATATATATATATATATATATAATTTTTATTCTTTCAAAAACTTGTTTCTTTTTCAATCAATTATATGAAATTTTTAAAAAAATCAATTATATCATATAAAATATATAGATGATAGTATAATTATGTTGAATTTAAATAATTAAATAAAATTTACGCAATATTAAACATCATCCTGTATAGTGAAAATGTCGCACACGAAACGTTCAAAGTCAACAAATGTGTTTTAATCGAAGTCGACCGCCGCCTCAGTCGGATTAATATTAAATTATTAATAACTCTAATATATAATATAATAATAAATTCGTGACTAATCAATCATATGAATAATGCATTTTAAGTATGACATGTTGAGATTATTTATAAGTGTATTTATCAATAATGTAAAAAAAAAAAATAGAGAAACGTATCGTAAGATTCTCATCGTGAATCCACTTAAATAAGATACGTATGTTTGATACAAATAATAATAATTCGAATTTACATATGTAATTCGAGTACAGTCGATCAACGCTTTGTTTTTCAATAATATTAACGAATAAAACTTTTGTTTATTATTCTACAAATTGTTCATTATAGTGATTATATTTTGAAAGGTCTTTTATTAGAATTCTATTATATTAATTTATTTTTTTACAATAACAAATCGTCAATTTTGCATCTAATCTTTAAACATAAACTATGTTATACACTTAATCTTTTATCACAAATGATATATAATATTTAGAAATAATAGTTGAAATATGTTTAAGCGTGATCCGACTGTACTTCAATTGAACGTCTGCGAATTTTTTAACGAAAAAACAACAGGAAGTTATTTAATCGTTCGCATATACTGCAAACATGTAATCCATTTAGCGTTTATAACACTTCAATTTTGACTCTGCGTATTTTTTTTTTAATCATCTATCGCTTTATGCAAGAAGCTATCTATTTTACGTAACTGTATTTCGACAAAATGAAATAAATAAAAAAAAATAAAAACGGGTGACGCTTACTCGTTTTTTTTTTTATATTAATATAAATATTTTTTTATACGTTGGTCGCACGTTTAACGATTTTAATGGACGTTTAATATATTGACATCGATTCTTTAATATCGACGTGAAAACATTCTTTACTATGAACGAGGTTCTATTATTCATCCAAGCTCGACATAAACTAGTATTTTAATATATTAATTAAGTTGACAATGTCTTCGTGTGTGAAGATTCTCAAATTATAATTATCAATATAAAATAATTAATATTTTAGATCAAATTGAACGATTTTAATGTCTTATATAATATAATATGTTTCGTTCATTAATGATCATTATTATAATATAAATATTTATATTGTGTAAATATTGTTCTATATTTGTAACATTATTATTGTTAAGAAATTCTTGAAAAAAATATTCAAACAAATATTATGACTAATTATTTATATATATATAAATGTCTATTTTATAACTCATATAAATTGAATTAATTATTAATTTTAATTTTGAATTAAAATAGTTACTTAATTCTGTTTTAAAAATCGAAAAAAAAAATATATCGTCTCAATGTTAACACATTATGGATTTATTTATGTATTTTATACGTTATAAATTAAATATTGAAATTAACGATAAAAATATTAAAAATACATAGAATAAAATTTATATGGAAAAATATCGCTCATATATTGAAACAAACTATTTCATAATATTCAATTAGATAATTTGAGAAGCTCTGATCAAAACCTTTAATATCTTTCTCTTTTATGAACGACGACATAATCCATTCATTAACATGATCCGTATATTGATGGATCGACGATGTAAATCCTAAGAGGAACGACTTTAACATCGCGTTTCACAATTTTAATACCTTAATGTTTTATCCGTTTATACGCATACTTTGTACACGTTTAATTTATTTTTTTATTTTTTTTTTGATTTTCTATATATTTTTTTTCGTTATTTTGTACTAGATATATAGTATGTATGTGTGTGTGTTTATAAATAGATATATCATAGTGAATGATCAGAAGTATATTATTGAATATTTTTAAGAGTGAGACGTTTCATATAATATATATATATATATATATATATATATATATATGTATATATATATATATATATATATTTTTTTTTTTTGATTGATATGATCAAATGGCAGCAAAATAAATGAATTGATTGTACTTTGATGTAGTTGAAAAAAAAATGTAATAAATATTACGTGGAATTAGTCTTGATGCTTCTATTTTATGATCTAAATCATATGAAAGTAGACCATATATATAGAATTTGAGCATTGATGAAAAATATAATTAAAATAGAGATATCGCATATTTTATGATAATGTATATGAGTAACAGTATATTTTATTTTTATAATAATAATATGGTATTTTATATATTTATCTTGATAATAAGACTAAAATTATATATAGAAAAACGATATAGAGTGAAGTTATATTGAAAAAAAAATTTTTTTTTTTCAAAAAATATAAATAAATTTATATAAAAAAATATATATTATAGAGATAGCATAAAATAATCATTTGAATTCTATTATCGAGGCCGTTGAGGTTATCTCAAAGGATCGCCGAAAATCGTTTTGTTAAAAGGAAACCTCTGTTTGTCGGTGACTTTCGGGCGCAAAAAGGACACTTTCTTTCTTTCTTTCATTCCGTTTATTTATTTTTTTTATTTCTTTTCGTCTCCACTTGTGTTTTTTTGTTTATTTATTTATTTATTTATTTATTTTTGTTTCACTTTCGTGCATTTCGTTTCCTTGTTTCCTCTTGGCGAACGCGCCAAGACAACGAACATTTGAAATTCAAATCTTAACACGGCCTTACAATCAGGTGGTTGAATTAATGCGAGATGAGCGAATTAAGTGACGTCCACGGCGAAGACAATGCCGCGGGCTGAGCCTGCAAAATTTGCAAGTGACGAAGCCTTTCTCATCGCAGCCTTAATGTTGAAACCATTGAAACAAAAAGTGCGACGCGGCTGTGATTAATGAACGATTGTTTATATACATTTCCTGTTATATATATATATATATATATATATATATATATATATAATTTATAATCTGAGTCATCAGTTCTACGTCAGACCATCGAACATAAAAAAAAATTGGCACATAGTCACATTTTCAAATCGCTTATCATATTAATATTAATATTAAAAAATTATATTAATAATAATGTTAAAAAATCAATTGAAAAATTAAAAAAAAATAATTGCTCAATATTTTTAAATGTAAAAAAAAATATATTATTTTGTTATAAGAATAAATCTAAATATCTAGTTATATATTTTATATACATATTTTTTAATATTCAATATATAATAAGTAGAATATTAAGTTATAATTTCATATAGAAATAGTTCAAGTATTATATTTTCGTGATATAATTTTGCACGTTTAGAAGAATAAAGCAGGGATTTGAAACCTTACGGATAACGCATTATTCCAAAAATTAGATGATAATTGAATGTAAAAATATTAACTTTAAAAATAAATTAAAATACACTAATTATTATAAAAATAAAATATTAAAAAAAAAAAATAAACAGATTATTACAGTTATCGAAGAAAAAAATACGTATATGTATATATATATATATATATATATTTTTTCAGCGCATTATAAATGTTAGAAATAAAATCAAATTAAAGACAAAAAGCACGTACACTTTTCGACCGTACTGTATATCAATTGCAACGAGTGTTCAACATATTTACACATAAATACGACATGATATGTCAAGAGACAACTTTCGCATCGATGACGACGACGACGATGATGACGATGATGCAAGACACAAACACACACACACACACACACACACACATATATATATATATATATACATTTTATGGTCTTTTTTCACATTCGGTTCCCACACATTTTAACACGTTATTCATCACGGTCTCATTTTTTTTTTATTTTGATATGCGCGACGCGTATTTTTTATTTTTTGATATCGACGTGAAAATTTCACTTATTCTGGCGTTTTATTTTTTTCATCATCGTTTTATTTTTTTTTAAAGGCTGTTTTCACTTGTCGTCGAGGTCGTTAAAACGATCGAAGAAGTTGTAATAATAAAGTTTTATTAACAATATATATATATAATTTTTTAGTTCTTAATAATGTTTCAGATATTGCAGAGGTCGGCAATTTGCGGCTCTTTGGATATGAAGCTTTTGCTCATTAGTTTATTTGAAAAAAAAAAAACATTTTATTTGTTATTGAAATACATGTTAGTGTTGTATGTAAATATTTAATTGTTTTAATTTTTTACTTATATAATTAACGATTATCTATTAATACCATATATATATATATATATATATATTATTTAATTTTTTGTGATAAAAACAATACTTATACGTGAATTTTTATGAAAAATAGATTAGTTTTTAATTTATACGAGTATTATTTATTGTTAACAAGAAAAATTTTTGTGGCTCTTTAAAAACTTTGAAATTTTTGACTCTTCCGACTCCATAGGCTGTCGACCACTGAGATATTGAATACTTTTTCTTATGTAAAAAAAAAATGAAATTTTTATATTAATTTAAAAAATTAGTACGAACGGCATATTCATGTGATAAAGTAACATTATTCACTAGGAATATATTTTGAAAGTATTTTTTTTGAATTAAAATTTTATGAAGCATTTCACATTGTCGTTATGGTATATTAAAAAAAAAAATTTTATAATATAATAATATTAATCATATTTCAATCCATTTTCAGCTATTTTTTATACATATAAAACATGATTTTTTTTTAATATATAAATAATATTTTTTTTAATATTTATCAAAAATTAAAATCAAAATATTCTATATAATAAGTTTAATATCGATATTAAGCCTGTTAATATTTTATACGACGCGTTGTATTGACAGATCAGAAAATAAAGTATGGCAATAGATTAATTAACCGCTTTTTTTACACACACACACACACACACAATTATATATACACGTCTGATATGACTGATTGATATGTCAGGAAGTGGCATAGACTTACTGATGTACGCTAATATACTCGTATTAAAAAAAGCTACACCATTTATAAAGGTTCTATTCAATCGATACATTAGTAATTTATAAATGACATCGACTACAGTGCAATGATTTGAATGTTGAAATTGTAATTTAAACGATCTCGATTCCAATTATTATAATTTATTATATCAACAAATATGGTATATATATATATATATATATTTTTTTTTTTTTTTGAAATAGATAATGTAATAATATATCGGATCATCTGTCGAGATCTTGACCCGATAAAATCGTTCGAATCGTTCGAGTTCACGAACTTTGGCGGCCCGTGTGGCGTCTTAAGGACACGTCTTCGGAAGGACAGTCGTCCTGTACGGCGTCAGAATAAACAGAACCAGTGTCGTGCGATTTCAAGTGGGCGTACAATGGGCATTAAATATGTCGTACAGCCGCCACTCTCGTATTGTGCATTTATTATTATAAACAAGTATATACAGTGTGTGTTCATTATTATTATTATATAATTATTAATATAACTACACATATACAAAATTATATATTAATATATTTTATTTAGGTATACATGTATATATAATACATAGAATGTGATAATATAAAATATATTATAATAATCATGAGATGAATGAATGTCTAAACATAATGATAATATTGTTTTGCATATAAATGCAATACGTATATTATGAAAAAAAATATTTATTATATAATTTTTAACGCACGCTGTATATAGTCGATTATTATGAATGAGTTGCTGCGAAGGCGTATAGTTCCCTTTCTTTCATATAGTGCAAAACTTTATATTATATACATATATATGTGTGTGTGTGTGTGTGTGTGTGTGTGGGTGTGCGTTTACAAACACATCGAAAATAAATTAAAGCCTTATCGAAATCATTGATCACATTTGTAAGCAAAATATACATATATATATATAAATGTAAAACGTTTTATAATACAAAAATACAGTACATTTCAATATTATTCAATATTAAATAAGGTTTTAAAATGTCACGTTGTTCTAGTAAATGTCAAAAAAAAATATATATCAATAATATATATGTATATATTTATTATTGATTTTATAGTATATTTTTTATACACGTTTATATAAGTTTCACTTGTCTGTTTGTTTGGATGGAATTTTGTAATCGATTTTTCGAACACTATTCGACGTTCAATTCAGCTGAAATTTTGCATAATTGATCAATATCGATGACAATTCAATAATCAATAAACAGATTTATAAAATAATCGACCGATTAGTGACAATTAATTATGTCGCTTTTACGATATAATTTTCACTAACAATACGATTGTTACTTATGGTAATACAGTAATACGATATAAAAGTGTGCGTGCGTGCGTGTGTGTGTGTGTGTTTTTTTTTAGAAAAAATATTTTATATAGTTATATTTGGTTACTAATTAATTTTTTTTTTTGATCGACATTGATACGCCATCTTGATTATATATATATATTGCATATATTGATAGCGATTGTCTGTACAATTAATTACATTATATAAATGATTTTACAACGCGTTCAACAATATATAAATAATAGCTTTTATTTTCATTTTCATTACACTGAATGAGTATATAATTTATATAATAATATACAAAAAAAAAATCGTTCGCATTGTGAGCGGTTTTCGCCATAACTTTTTAGTGTTTTTTTTTTTCACTCTTATATATTATCATCATATTTATTTTTCGCTTCAAAGCTCGCAAACGATTGAGCCATTATCTTTTATGACTTCCATACATGCGGTGGACGGGACCTCCTTCAGAGCGCATACAATTCAGACTCCATATATTCATCGCGAGATATCAAAACTTAAATAAACAACTTTATTATATTCAATCATATTCCGCCCACGATTCTTCGCGCCGCCATCTTTCTTTATTCCACCATTTTTTTTTTTTACCGAGTTTAATTTTCAATTTGTTGCACTTTTCAATGCTTTTTTTTTTAATGAGTATTCTTGTATTCAATTTACGATGTACAAACTTGATTTTAAAATATACAAAGACAATTTAAAGTCGAAAGCTTGTATTTTTATTTTCAACATAAAGATTATTTTCTACATGTAATAAAATTATATTGATTTGTATTAAAAATATTGTATATAATATTTTAGAATATTGTCTATTTTTCAAATAGACAATATTCAATAGATCACGACCAGTATTGAAAAAAATAAGTCGACATAACAATGTCAAAAATAAGTAGTTAATCAATATTATAATAGCAATGAAATCAATCGCAATTATTGGTGTTAAAAAAAAACATTATAATTTGCTGAAAATAAATTTCAGCATATATTTTTTTTTTAACTAGACGTATCTGACTTTAGAATTAGCTGGATATTTTGAAAGTTATCCTCTATAAGACATACTTTTAATTATTTTCATACATTTTAATATATTATTTGGCTAAATAATTTTGCTGAAAAATACTGCGAATAGAATTGAATTTTCAAAAAAAAAAAAAATAATCCTCTCAGTATATTTTTTGATGTAATTTCCTAAAAATGTAAAACTATATATAGTTGTATCTTTACATAGAAACTATCCTAGATATCAATATATTTTTTTCAGATACGATTTGTGAGATTTCTAAATATTTTTATACAACATTATTATTTATGATGAATTTTATTGAAATAATAAATTTATCTTTTATCGATTTAAAGATATGATTTTTTATTATATAAAATTTTGATTAGAATGTATTAAATTTAAAATTCGAGAACGCTTTGTATTCGAAATTTTATACTATTCTATTTAACGCTTACTTTTTATATATATTAAACATTTATACAAGTAAATTTAAATGTATATGAATTATTTTTATCTTATAAATATATATATATATTTTTTTTACACTAGTATTCAAAAATTTTTAAAATCGATTTCGGTAATAAAAAAATAGAGGAAAATAATTGATGGGGGGGGGGTGAAGGAAGGGGCATGCTAGATTTCTTTTTTTTGTCGACATTTCGATAAATCGACAAATCGATAAAAATACAATACATTCTTCCGTTTCTCACGAATGGCAAAACGGTGGAACGTTTCGCCGGGGATAAAAAGTGTTATTGGCATTCGGAATTCTCACGATATTGGCAAACGCATGATGCGCTTTTATTGCGATCATAAATATCGGTAACGGCGACAACTTTCCAAGATTCCCTCTGTGTGTGCTGAATCGATTTCATTTATTCCACAAGTCTTCGAAATTACAACGACAACTGAGACGCGGCTAATGGATTGACCGATGTCGATTTTTTTTATTTTCATCCAGAAATATCCAGAATATTATTATATAGACAGTATTAGAATATAATATAATAATAACAAAAAGTGAGGTGAAATTGTTATTTAAAATTCCCGCGCATTAGGAAGACAGATAAATTGTAAATATTTTTTCCTATGTTGGTAGGATTGTCTATAAAATTTGCCAAGCGTCTCCGAGTTTTACAAATCTTGGTTCATTCGTCACGATAATGCAACACGTCATATTGCATTGGTTTTTCGCGAAATTTTTGCTAAAAAATCGACTCATATCGTTCCGCAACCACCGTATTCGCTCGATTTGGTTCCGTGCGACTTTTGGCTATACAGCAAACTGAAAAGGCTAATGCGGGGACGCTGTTGAAAAATCGAATCGAAAAAGGTCTTGAAAAAGACAATTCCGACTGTTTTGAGGATTGAAAAAAGGGCATTTCATCGGACGGAGATTAATTTGAAAGTGATAAAATTGATTCGGATGAATAAATTAAAGAATTCACATTTTATATATACAAATTCACCTTATTTTTTTTTATCACAGTGTTATTTCGTTTAATATGAATTAATCATAATATATGATGTTTATATTTTATTATTACGCGTTAAGAAATGAATTTAAGACCAATAATATTATTATTTATTACATAATAATAAGCAAACACATATTTTTGCCATTGGTTTTACTCGTAAACGTATCGAATGATATATGGTTCGGTAGTATTATATTATATTATATCCACCTGTTTTTGTTGTTGCTGTTGGTTAACGAGATAACCAGTGGCGGTACGCGTATATAATATCTATTATTAAATCAGAATATTAAAAAAAAACAATCTTTTTTTTTAATCGAGTCAATGGATCAATATAATAATTTTATATTTTTACAAATTATAAATTAATATAATTTAAAATTGATTATTAAAATTGTAAATTTTGATTTAAAATTATTATTATTGATTTTTTTATATTCGATCGTATATATATATATATATTTTTTTTTTTTCAGTGATATAAAATCACGAGTCGCCATTGGAAATAAGTGATTTTAATGACAATGGTGTTTAGATTCTGGTTCTCTCAATGACAATCGTTTATTCAGATACGAGAGGATGTGGACCATTGTTCCACCTGCATTCGGGTGTGGTCATGTAGACCTCCTACGCGACACCTCCTGCTTCCGACTCGAATTGTGACGGTAATATTAACAGTTCTCTACTTTCGAATACTGTAACCATTTTATAGTATAATATAAAAACGATCGGCTCATATGATATAGTAAAAAAAAAAAAAATAAAAGCAAATTTATACAATCGCATTGTTCGCACGAGTCCTTATCGAATTTACGTATAATGATACGTTTCGATTATTAACAATGGACGCGTGTGTATGTGTGTGTGTAATAATGCTGAAAAACGTCAATAAAGAAGTGCGAATTTTAACTTAGCACCGATACGGCAAACAAAACGGTCTTGGCTCTTATCTCAGCGGCATCAAACACGGCCAAGCTGAATGCTCAAAGGACCCTAACAAGCTAAAGAATTTACACCTTTGAAGAAACTAAAGAGATATTCTGCATTTAACCCTGCAACATCTAAGGTACACCTTTCATATATACGCATACTTTAAGCACTTTACAACATTTTTTTTTTAATTCAACATTTAGTCTTAATATAAATTGTATACTGATATATATATATGATGAAATATTTTTATATTATTAATAAATGAGACAAAGTTTTAGTGTGGAATAAATGGTTTTAGATGTCGATCGAGGGTTAATCTGGGACGCGTTCACACCTGGCTGAAAGTCGGGAGTTGGAAAGGCTTGTTAGCTGTCTCGGCAATATTCAGAAGACACGGCAGAACTTGTTAACACCTGACTACTATCGAGGAGTGTCTTTGCGTTTCAACTTCAGCTCACTCTTTGACACCGTTCGAAGGGTTGTTTTCCTTTTTCTTCGGGGAGGAGACGGCCGAGAACACAATGGATTCCGATCGTGGATTGTTCTAATTCAAATTGTTCCGAAACGAATACTTTTAAATATGCCAGGATGAGGTTGGAGGAATATATATAAATATATATAATGAATTATTTATGTGCGATATAATGTTAAATTATATCGTACCTCTTTAAATATCGTATATTACATTCAAATCAATTTATATAATATTATCATTATTTTAGAAGAAATATTATATTATGATACGCATCACAAATATATATCAGTATTAAGAATCAAGATTTTTCTTAAATATATCATTCAATAGATCGCCCGTTGGTTTTAGATTTATATTGTTAAAATTGGAGTTGAAGGTTGATTGAAAATATTTATATTCAATCGTAGCGACGAAAGGTAGATTTATAATAATAAGAACGAACGAATGGACTAAGGACATCATACAGTTTTATTTTTTTTATCCTGTTAGCAAAATTTATATATACGGGTTAACAATGCGTTCAACAAATTCTTCGCGTGTCAAACATCACGGGTTCGCGTAGCGCGGGATCTTGTCCACGAGCATGTTAACAATGCTCAGGAACAACAATAAAACAACTCACAAATCAGCATCGTAAAAATAAAAAGGGACTAAATACGACGAACGCACACATATAATAAATACATGTATAATGGCCGGTGGTATAAGGATACAAAAGGGATTGTCCTTATGGGCATGTCAACGATTGCCGTGCTCTCTTTCGCCAGCTAGCGAACGTAAAATTCATGGGGTTTTTGAAGCAGTGCACCGGCTCTACGTCCGACGCGGCCAAATAGTGTTTCGCTCGTCCATTGAAAAGATAAAATCCAACAATGCAGAACATGTCGTAACATGACACGAAATTAACCGGCTAATGCCGCCATTTTTTATACGCAAAACGCGAATCTGACATTTTTTTGCGCTTCCTGCGTCGAGTCGTAAGCTCTTGAAAAAAAAAAATATATATATATATAAAAGACGGTAAATTGTATTGTCACGTGGGAATTCGGTCAGTTTTCCGAGTCAAGAGGCGGTTATTATTATTATTATTATTTTATTTTAATTATCCAAGTGTCTAGTGTCAAGATCTACTTTCAATTTTTATATAAGAATTCAGCATTAAACGTTTGTTTATTATATTATTAAAAAAAAATGTATTGCTTAATTTTATTTTTCAACATGTCTTAATAAAAATTAATAATATTTAGACGATTATTATTGAAATTTTAACGTATGAAAAAGTGATTAAATTTTTAATTGATTTAATTTATTATAAATATATTTAGAATTAATTAATATAAATATTTAAATTGAATATTTCTTTATAAAAAAATATATATTCTATTGTTTTGTTCAATTTGTAATATCATTATACAATTTTTCATACAAAATATACGATAAAAAACTGAAACAAATGAATAAATATATTTAAAATGTTATAAAATATTCAAATTATAAAAAATAAAATATTTTTTGTTATTAGAGTTAAATTAAAATTATAGTATAAATGCAACTAAAATTAAAAAATAATTTTGTAAAATTATTATTATATAAATCATTGAATCCTTTATACAACGATCATGTTTAAAAACATAAAGTTTCTTTTAAGGATTGAGTCGCCATTTTTTTATTTAACGTAGATGTTTTATTTAAATTGATCCTGTGATTAATTCATATTAATATTATATATCAATGACATGCAAAAAAAGTATATTACAAATCAACATTCAGTCTATTGTTTATATGTAGATAAATTTATTTATATATCTATCTAAACGTTGATTGAATTATAAACATATTATAAATATATGTGAATTAATTTTATTTATATGATTTTTGAATGGGTTTTTTGTGTACTCGCTCGTTGATATTTCTGAAAAAAATATCGTTCATATATATTTATTTATAAATAGTTGCATTTATTCCAACATCTTAATTTCCTAATAAATTAATAACATATTCGAAAACATCATTTAACATCAATTAATCAGTGATACTAAAACGTCATCGTTTTAAATCTCGATAATACACAATTATCACGCGAATAAATAAATTACGAGGCCGCAACATTCGTGGAATGCGCGCGTGTAGGATTTATATAACAGGTCGACGTTGGGCCCCCACATTAGCGATCCTCGTTTAGTGTCGAATTTATTGTTGCTCAATCGCGCGACATTATCATAAACATTTTATTTCGACATCGACGCGAATAAAAAAAAAAATTAAGGGCGAAGTAGGGAAAGCGCGGGGACCAGGGGGACTGAGAGAGGGGGATGGAGAGGAGCGCACAACGAGTACAAGTACACGCGTATGAAAAAAAAATCGACATTAACGACGCGGGGTGCCGATTTAATTTTATTTTATCGCGATATTCGAGCGTCGAGGAATGAAATTGAAAAACAAAACAAAACAAACGGACCTTGATGGAAAAAAAAAACGACTCGAATTCGCATAATTGGTCCGGCGGATGGAAAATGTGCGCATTTGATCGTTAAAATTCTGCATTAAAAGCGCGTGTAACTGATACAAAATTGCTGGGATTTTTACCGAGACTCTGGACGCTGTATTCATTGCGATTCTTTTGATGTCGCCTTTTTGCCATATAAAAGGGATTTTTATGGAATCGCAATTTGAAACTTTAAATGAAAAAAAAAATTATGATCGATATTTTATTACAAAAAAAGTATATTTCACATTAGATTTTAGATTCTTTACTAAATTATAATATTAATTTTAAATTTGTATAAATTGTAATATATATTAGTTGAAATGGTAAAGTTTAGATATTTTAAATTTGTGACATATATGGTAGATTGGAAAAATATGATATAAAATTTTATTATTTTTATATAGTTGTTTTATTATAAATCAAACTATTCTTTTTTTTAATTAGTATATAAAAAAATAATTTAAATTATTCACTTTTTATTTTGTATATTAAAACTAAATAACTTGAAAATTATATTAAATGAAATAATAAAAAAATAAAATTAAATATATATATATATATATATATATATATATATATATATATATATATTATTTTAATGCGGGCCGCGCGTTGAATCCACCTGCCCTCTAGATGATAATTGTAATGGTGAAGTGCGGCAGCACTGGTATTGGTGATGATTCTCTTTCGGCGACATGGACTGCAGTGGTGCGGAATGCGGGTCGCATTAGCATACAATGGCCGGCACGCTACCGGGCCGCGATCCGCCAAACAAACACCACTGCAAACCGCCGAACACGCCAAGCGAAACCCTTTACGATTTTCATTACAATACAAAACGCTTGCACCTTCATCAACAATTATTATTATAATTGTCATTATCGCGAAATATATTTAAATTATTTAATAATATTAATATATATATATATATATATATATATATATATATATATATATATATATATATATATATATAAATTGTATTGATTTTTTTTTATTAGTTGAAATAAAATTTCAATAAAAAATTAATTGCTGCTATAAAGATACAAGCAACTTTAAATTTATGTATTGGAATTGTTTAAAAAGACATTAACGGCATCGATATTTAAAGCGCATTAAAGCTCGAAACAAATTAAACAAGAACAAGAAAAAAAAACAAAGAGAGAAAGGAATAGAGCGAGAAAACTCAAAAGAAAAGCAACGGTAGGTGGAGAACAAAATATCTATATATATATATATATATATATATATATATATATATATATATATATATATATATTCTATATATTTGATCGTAAGTTAAGATTCGCGAAAGTCGAGAAACGCTCGGCGAAAGTTGGATAATGCGTAAATATTTCACTCGAAGGGCAGAAGCCATGTTCTTCTTGAGCGGACAAGGGCGTTCTTGAATCGGTGGACACGTTTAAATTCAGCCGATATCGGCTTGTTGGACAGGAAACAAAGGCTGCTTCGCCATGGCACGGCGAGCAGGCAACGCTGATGCTGAAAGGCTGGATGCTGGAGTGTCGCGATCTTCGTCTGTCAACAACAAATTTAAAAGCACAAAAGAAGAAAGCACCGCATCGAGACCGGTAGGTAACCATGCCGTATAGTCGATCGTTGTTCTCGTTGTGCCGTTCTCTGTTATCCTTTCCATTTGTTGAAAATCGTCGTATTGTGTGAATTAAATTATAATAAAAATTATAAATAAAAAAAAAATAACAATGCATTATAAAATTAGTAAATTATAGAATATATTAAAAATAAATTGTTTATAAATATTAATATAATACTATGATCAAAAAGTAAGGTGAATTTGTTTATGAAATATAAATTATTTATTTATTATTTTAAATCAATTTCATCCTTTTGAAAGTAATCCCCGTACGATAAAACGCTTTTTCCAGTCCTCGAAACGGTCGGAATAGTCTTTTTCCGGTATAGCCTTGTTCGATTCGATTTTTTTATCTCCTCAATCGTATCAAAACGGTGTCCCCGCATTGATCTTTTGAATTTGATGAATAGCTACAAGTTGCACGGAGCCAAATCAGGCGAATACGATGGTTGCGGAACGATATGAGTCGAGTTTTTTCAGTATGATATGATGCAGTATGGTTGTAAAAAGACGTGTATCTCGGAGATAATTAAACCTTTTGACAAACAAATGCTTGGAAAATATATAGATAGTCCTACCAACTTAGGAAAAAATATATAATATATCTATCTTTCTAATACCCGGGAGTTTTAAACGACAATTTCATCTTACTTTTTGATCACAGTATTATATTTTAAATATCGTACACATATTTATTTTAATCTTCATATTAAAAAAAAATAAAAAAACAATAAAATCAAAATTGTATTGTGATTTTTGATTTAATATTTTATTATTATATTTTTATGAGTGACCCGATATCGAATAATGTTCGACACGTTGTTTCTTGCTTGTCATGTTCGAAGAGTGATTGGAATTCTTAACGATTTTCACTCTCGCACATCGACGAGGCGTACACGCTTCACACAATAAACGATAATCGATCGAGATAATTGAATAAAAAGTCGATTGGACTTACCATTATCTGGTTTTGTGGCGATTTCGCTACTAAATTTTCAGCGAGCCGGGTCAGACAGTTAATGGTTTTCTAAACGATTTGGGCGTGGTCTTGCTAAAAGGATCCGTCCGTTATCTTAGACGGATTAATGTTTTTACTCTGGTAATATCAGCAATATATACGTGTAATGACGGTGTTATTAATTTTTTTTTCATTTTTATTGCAAGAGTTCAACTCTTGAATTATTACAATCGGAAAATTTTCTCTTAATATTTTGTATGTTGATAAATCAAATTAAATATTTATTTAAAATTTTCAATATTTATATTTTAAAATAATTAAACTATCAAAAATAATTATAAGAGTGTAAAATAATAATTATAGTAATAAATAACAATGATATGCGTATTTTTATATTGGGTTTTAATTTTACACACTCGTTGATATTTCCGAAATTTTTATTTTAATATTGATTTTATTCACTATAATTACGTGTGATATAATTTATTTTATATTAATAAAAAGTTATAAATTATATATATAATATAAAAATAAACAAAATTATTAAAACAATTTTAGTTTAAAAATAATTATGAATTAATTTGAAATCTTTGAATTTTGACTCGTATTTATAATATCAATTTTTTTTTAATTTTCTCACGAATAAATTTAGTTATCATTTTATTTTATTAAATAATAACGTAAACGTATGATAATTTAATCTAATCTATATTTTTAACTGCAAGAAGGCGTTGAACGAAAAAAAAAACATGCAACGATTTCCTTTCGAAAATTCTATCAATAATACCAAATACCAAATCGATCGAATCAAAACTCGAATTCGTATCGAAAAGCCCGGTTTTTTTATTTTTTTTTTTTTATAAATCGAATATACTATATACATATATATACATTTATTTTTCTACTTTGTCAACTAATTGTTATTAATTAGTGTCACAGATCGAAGCGGACGACATGAAAGTTATCGCCGACTTTACCGTTGTAAAAAAAAAATTTAAAAGCCACCACTTTCGTATCGTTTTATGTTTTTGTGCGTATATAGATGGTGCGATTCGCGCTTATCGCACACACCATTATACAGTATCGAATTGTGTGTATGTAATATAAATAATATGTCAAATTCAGATAAGAGAAACCTTTCGGTTAATTAAGCCCGAGCCGCTAAAACGGTCACGTTGCGCGGAATTAATCGCCGATTAAATTGGACCCGGTCCACGTTAAAAATTGACATTGTTTATATGACGATATCGCAATATATACAGGATGATACGAAAATTTTATATATTTAAACAAAAATTTACAATCTTATATAATTCGATCATTACACAAATAACACTGTGATTAAAAAAGTAAGGTGAATTTGTTTATAAAATGTAAATTTTTTATTTATTCTTTCAAATCAATTTCGAATCCTTCAAAGTTATCCCGGTCCGATAAAACGCACTTTTGTCAACGCATTTTGCAATCCTCAAAACAGTCGGAATACGCTTCAAGACCTTCTTCGATTAGGTTTTTATATCCTCAATCGTGTCAAAACGGCGTCCCCGCATTAGACTTTTGAGTATGCTGAATAGCCAGAAGTCGCACGGAGTCAAATCGGACGAATACGGTGGTTGCGGAACGATATGAGTCGAGTTTTTGGCAAAAAAGTCGCGAAGAACCAATGCAGTATGACATGGTGCATTATCGTGATGAAGGAACCAAGAGTTGTAACTCGGAGATTATTAAATCTTTTGACAAACAGACGCTTGGCAAATATAATAGACAGTTCTACCAAACTAGGAAAAAAATTACAATTTACCTGCCTTCCTAATGCGCGGGAGTTTTAAATGACAATTACACCTTTCTTTTTGATCCAGTAGTATACATATATATAAATAGAAAATGATTTATTATTTACAATAATCATATATATATTACAACATAATTTTAATCATCCTGTATATATTCGAATGCGTACAAGGAAATCATCGACGGGGGCGGAACTCTTGTAATGACCCTTACATATCGAAGAATTATCGGATCGATTTCGAAGATACATATATACTTGTATATGGTATATAAAATATTTGGTATTTTTGATACGAGCCGCCCTTTGTAATTGTCGAATCGATGCAAATTGCTGGTAACGTTTCGCGAACACCGTTAAAAATGTGGACCCGGCGCGAGGATCTCAACTTTTTCTCTTCGTGACCTATTTAATATGTTACATTTCGAATATATATATATATATATATATATATATATATATATATATATATTCGATTTTAATTAAAGATTTTCAATTTATTCGTACTTGAGATCGATCACTTTTTTTACGATTTATTTAGGTATTTTTTTTATATGATATAAATATATAGATTTATAATTATTGATTAAATGGTTTAAATTATTATTTTTTTATTTACAAATTAACGATGAAAATATTGAGTATCGTTGATTTGATTAAAAGTTCGCATTGAGGCCATCATTATACGCCATAATGGAGAATATAGTAATTTCGATATTACATTTTGCAACATAATCTTTTTCGAGGGTATGTTTTTTTTTTTTTAATACATTAAAGACACGACATTTCAAAATAATAAATGGCTCTTTTCGGCAAATTAATAATTATTTTTAACGATTTTATGCAAATTAAATATGCGACCGGAAAATTATGAACATTTTCAACTTTCGTCTTTCACCAATATGACTGTTAAATAATGAGTATTATTTGCAAAAATTGATTTTAAATCCATTGTTCTTGATTTTTTTACGATTATAATAAGTAAATTATATGCGTAATAAACCTTTTGAATCTGAAACACATTTTAAAGTTTTCTATCTATGGAAATTATATATATTATTAACACTTTATAATTTTTGAAAATAATCATATTTATTAGTATGTATATTAAAAAAAAAAACTATATTTTTTAAGAGTGCCATTGAAAATAGACATTCTCGAGTGGTTGTAATTAAGTTTCACCCTCTGAAAAAAAAAAATATTAACAACCTAGCCTCGAGGTGTAAACGTTGCGCACATGAAATACGCAATATATACGTGAAATGTGAGACTCAAAAATAAAATAAAATAAAATAAAAATGAAAATTGAAGAAGAAAAAAAAACACTCGTAAATCACGCAACTCGAGTCGAACCGAGTAAATTTATATAGGAAGTGGGTGTTTTTCCGCGTCTTTTACTATTAATATATATATATATATATATATATATATATATATATATATATATATATATATATATATATATATATATATATATATATATATATATATATATATATACATATATATATATATATATTAACTAATTTCTCGGTTCAAGATCGCCCGTCGCGAACGAAAATTCCTAAACAATGCTTTCGTGAATGATGAACGCACCAGATCGAATAAATTTTTATAAAATATAGACCATACGGTCTGGTGCCGCCTTTATAATTTGCCGCCCGCGTGTGAAAAATCGACTATCTGTATATTTATATATATATATATATATATATATTTATATATTTCTTTCGTGATTTACAAACAGGTTCAATTTGAAAATTATTGTTATCATTGATTTTATAATGTATATATATATATATATATATATATATATATATATATATATATATATATATATATATATATATATATATATATATATATATATATATATAATAAATGTATAATTATATCAATGATAAAATATTCATGAATGTCAATTTTCAACAATTTATCTATTGAATTATCGAGGTATTGATATCAAAAAAATTTTTTTTTCATCTAAATAAACCATAAATTCACGACTTTCAACTTAAATCAGTTATTAAATAAAATTGTATGTATGTAAAAAAAGACAATTTTTCACATATTATTGTGATCAAAAAGTAAGATTAATTTGTTATTTAAAATTGTCGGGCGTTAGGAAGGCAGGAAAATTTCTATTTTTTTTCTAGGTTGGTAGGACTGTCTATTATATTTGCCAAGCGTCTGTTTGTCAAAAGGTTTAATTAACTCCGAATTACAACTCTTGGTTCCTTCATCACGATAATGCATCATGTCATACTGCATGTTCTTCGCGACTTTTTTGCCAAAAACTCGACTCATATCGTTCCGCAACCGCCGTATTCGCCCGATTTGACTCCGTGCGACTTTTGGCTATTCAACAAACTAAAAAGACCAATTCGGTGACGCCGTTTTGACACGATTGAAGAGATAAAAATCGAATCGAAGAAGGTTTTAAAGACTATACCGGAAAAAAGACTATTCCGACCGTTTCGAGAACTGAAAAAAAAACGTTGGCAAAAGTGCGTATTTATACGTTTGAAAAACACCGATTAAAAGTCATCGGAAATACAGTAAAAATTTTATTAAACTCACTTTATATGTAAATTCAACACTCGCAATTTAATTCCTGATGTGTCTTGCGAACGAATTTTAAAAAGAAACCTCATATTAATTAAGTTACTTAAAGAATATCCGGATCATTATTATTAATAATAATAATAACGAAAATAATGATGATCGCATAAAAGAAAATATATATAGATAATTTTTTTCATAGCCCCCCCCTGATAATATTATATTTATTCGTCGCCATGGAAATTATCAGATTATTATTTGTGCCGTTCGAAAAATATAATAAAATTCGAAGGAAATTTTAATCGAGTATCGAACGACGTCATAAATTCGACGACCGTGTTATTAAATCCATTTTTTTTTCTTGAATACCATGATAAAAAAAAATTAAATCAGAATAAAATCAATTTGTTTTGGTTTTGTCGCAACGTTTCTTTGATTTTAATATCGAAAAATGCCGTCTTAATAAATTCGAACGCAGCGAAAGAGAAGTTGAATAGAAAATAATATGAGATTTTGAAATGCCACTGCGGTGATTTTTATCGTAATATATATATTAGATATTTTATTGTTGCATACTAAAATAAATGTTTATTTTTTTTTAATATCAATTGAAATTATTTTAATTATTTTTTATTTAAGATTTTTAATATTAATTATATAATATAATATATTTTTAATATTTCATATAATATTATATAATGGAAAAAAATGAAGTTTTACATATTTGTAAATACTTATATTGTCTAGTTTTGCTGAATAATTTTTCTTTACCAGGGGTGGCCAAAGTGCGGCTCGCGAGCCACACTCTGGATTATTTGTGATTCTTGATAAATGTATCCGAGTTCGTTTTTATTTATTTTTTTTATTATTATATTTTAAAAGTAACAGTATTAACTAACAATCAAAGAATTACTGAGAAGTATTGTCACCAATTTTATTCACAAAATTTTAAAGAATTATCAAAAAAAAAAAAATTTTAATATTTAAATTCAATACATATATTATATACTTTTATTTGAATGTTTTAAATAAATATATTTTCTGTAAAAAAAATAATACACGACACTGAGGGTACGAAATTTTTTATTAAAATTTAAATATATATATATATATATATATATATATATATATATATATTGACTGTAAAAACGTTTCATAATTGATTCAATATGTAATATTTTGCAATTTTAACGGTTTCAATGTATCGATTATTATGCGGCTGTGAACCTTCGGGTTGCTTATTATCTAATTGACGCTTGGGTAAGATCCTCGCAGGTAACAAATGCAGCAATAAATATTTTATATTGCTGACATCATTGCGCACATAATGGCGAGTCATTTCCTTTTACGACGTCTTTAAGGATATTTTAAAATTTACAACTCCTTCCAACATATTCATTTGATTATGATTTATATGCGTTTTAAACGTAATCAAAAAAAATTACTATGTCGAACCTGTACGCAATATAAAAATAATATATATATATATATATATATATATATATATATATATATATATATATATATATATATATATATATTTGATTATTAATTCATTAATAATAGAATAATATTTTCAATACCTTTTTTGATCACACTGTGATCAAAAAGTAAGGTGAATTTGTTTATAAAAATGTAAATTCTTTATTTATTCTTCCAAATCAATTTCATCAAATTCAAAGTAATCCCCGTCCGATAAAATGTACTTTTTCTAGTCCTCAAAATAGTCGGAATAGTCTTTTTCAGGTATAGCCTTCGAGACATCAAAACGGCATCCCCGTATTGGCCTTTTGAGTATGCTGAATAGCCAGAAGTCGCACGGAGTCACATCGGGCGAATACGGTGGTTGCTAAACTATATGAGTCGATTTTTTGACAAAAAAATCGCGAAATACCAATGCAGTATAACGTGGTGTATTATCGTGATGAAGGAACCAAGAGTTGTAACTCGGAGATAATTAAACCTTTTGACAAATAGACGCTTGGCAAATGTTATAAACAGTTCTACTAATCTATGAAAAAAAATATAATTTACCAGCCTTCCTAATGTCCCGAAGTTTTATATGACAATTTCACCTTACTCTTTGATCACAGTAGTATATTGAGTCTTTAACATTTCAGTAAAGCCTATATAAATCATGATTTAATTTGAGAACCATCTATAATATATACGAACAACGAAACCTATATTCTTACAAGACATCATTAAATTTCAAGAATTACAATATAATAAAAAAAATATATCGTTTTAACACCGAACAAGTGGCAAAAGTCGTTAAAATCTAACTCCATAAAAATACCGACAATAAATAGAAAAAAAAATTATATATGTATATTCAAAATATAGTGATTGTAATTAATTATACGAACTGAGGTCCCGTATAGTTGGAGCCGCATAATACGCATATGGGTTTTTTATGTTCGTGATGATCATTATACCTTCGTAGGTTAATGTCAACACCCAAGACTGATCATAAACCAAACGAGCGACATGTTTACGATTATTGTAATCAAAAGATATTATTGCTGGTAGCGCGATGACACTCTCGATAAAAACAATACCGACTATTTTTTTTTTTTTTTTTTGTAAGCCTAAAAATAGTTGTGCATCACTGACTATTTAGATATAATTTAAAAATTCCACAGGAATTTTTTTATAATAATAATCAAAAACAACATAAATATATACGACGACGTCAATGTGAGAGCGTGAGTCGTTCGGCGCGCGGCGTCGTCGTCGTCGTCGGCGCTTGCAGTTTTTAATGTAAATTAAAAAATATATATATATATCGATCTAATAATAATATTTTAATTAGACATTGATAACATAATATTAATTTATTTATAACAAAATGATTATATAATTATTTATAATGGTTGAAAATGAAATGTTTCATAATCGATGTGATAAAATATTTTTTTTTTATCAATTGAAAAATGATTGAAAATTCACAACCCTTTCAAAATTACATATATATATATACCATAAACATACGTACAACAGAAATTGTTACATGTCATTCGAACAATAATGACACGACATGTACGCACTGAATTATTGCTAATTAACGATACGATTTTACCTACGTCAATTTCGATATTGATCTTTGACCTTACAACGTTCAACAATAAAACCGCCGCCTGTCACGCGAATCGCAAGCCTTATTATATAACAAACATCAAATCGACATTTTGAACAAATCAAAAAAAAAATATATAATAATAATAATAATAATAATAATAATAAATCGTTCGCACGACTTCAATTTTTAAGATCGCTATCTATCGTCTCGACATTCGACGAGTGTTCTCTACATTCGTTCGAACGTAACGATATATCGTTGACGTACGTCGCACGGCGCTGGTTCTTATCGCTCGTTCATCTATCTTATCAGCGTTTTTGTATTCGTTTTAACATTGGCGAGAGTCGACGAGCAAAACACAAATACGCATTCTGAATATTTAAAATTTTACTAGTGAACCTGCTCTGAATATGATCTGAATAAATCGGATCGGACGAACGGTGCCCGTTGGCTTGTTTAATTAACGATTTTAACGATAAAAAAATATACGTGAAAATTTTCAACATGTTATTTATGAATTATAATTTATATATATGTATAATTTATTATGAGTTTAAAAAAATATATGCTCAAAAAATTTTAAAGTAATTTTATTCTCATATATATATATTTATTCAGATTGATATACAATAATTGTGAAATTTATATATAAAAAATATTTATTTTTACTAGGCTAAATTTTAAAATTATTTATTTTTCTAAAATATTCAATATTATGTTATATATAGCAAGTGTTATATTTTAATATATATATATATATATATATATATATATATATATATATATATATATATATATATATTACGTTTATTCAAATTAAAATGCAAATAATATAAAAGTAACATAAATTAACAACTCATCTAACGACCATGCTTTGTAATATTTTATATTTATTTAAAAATATTAAAATATTTGCATTAAAAAATTAAGCAATTTTTGTATAAATATTTTTATTTTTTTATATATAAAAAACAATATTCTTCTGCTATAAAAATTATATAAAGTAAATAAATATTTTTATTATAAATAATTAAAAATATTTAGAAATAAAAAAAAATATATTTTCATACTTTAAATAATTAATGTTATATATATATAAATTATATAATTGTATATATGAAATAATATAATAAGACTTTGTAATCGTCCTGTATATATATATATATATATATATATATATATATATATATATATATATATATATATATATATATATATATATATATATATATATATATATAAAGAGAACGTGCGGTGCTTTATTCCGCTTAATGAATCCAATGATCAGAAATAATTGAGTTTATTTAGAAAATGGCCACCAGTTTCTTCTTAAGCCGGGGCCATATCGTATGTTTCAATTAAACTCGATGGTAATGCGGTTTTATTCCATTCAACAACCGAAGGCATTCGCGCTATGTTTGCATACAAATGAACGACAATTAATTTCTAAGTGTCCTGAAGCAGGTGCTCGTATATCCAATTATTATTATTATTATATATATGTATATATATATATATATATATATATATATTTATATACACATCGAACAATGAATATAATATACCGTATTTGCTAAATAGGCGTGCGATACAAATTATTCAATTTTCGTATCGTTTTTATTGTAAAGTGCGTTGCAATTAAATCGATATATTTTCAAGCGATGACCGAATGCGGCTGTTGTTGTGTGAGACAAGGCGATTAATTTTAAATGGCACCTCGTTACACAATATAACCAGCGCACTATTGTTTTAATAAACGTTGACATTTTATGTATTCGAAACGAGTCTCGTTAACGCATATTAATGTCCTGCACTATTATATATATATATATATATATATATATATATATGGATTTTGATATTGAGAATTCATTCATATTTAATTTCATTGATATCCATTATAATTGTCTTTCAACGGATATTTTTATTTTTCATTCACGTCGTCCATTCAAGAAGGTTGGCGAAACATTCGAAAGTGTTCTCTATTGACGAACAGTTGAACTGTGTAAGACTGTGACTTTTGACGTCTTCCTATTGATCTTTTCCCCTAAATTTTTTCTTCCAAAATTATCTCCGAGATATTGTTTTTAATATTTCTAGAGTTTTATTAATTTTATGGGTACCTAGATTGCGAATAACTGACTTGGTGACATGTCAGTCTCGGACAAGAAGCGCTAGGCCTCGAGTGGTGATATCAAAATAAGCTTAGCCAAGGAGATGAAAACTCCGAAAGTAAATCTACGACAGTGGAGGACAGCAGCTTCACCAAGGATTACCATCAAACGGAGCTCCTACTACACTATCTACCTTCAAAAAAATTACATAGCTAACGAATTTCTTAAGCCGGGTGAAGAAGAAGAAGATTAATTTTATCCAGAGTCTCCTTATTTGCTTCGCATTCTTCGGTAGCATCACATTTCGAAAGGCTTCCATACGATTTTCAGTTCCATGGTCTAGAGTCCATGATTCAACATCATATAGAAGAACAGGAAAAACGTATTATTAATTCCATACTTATATTCTTAGATATTAAAAACTTTTTCATGCCAATGAATTGCGTTCTAGCTTATTCTATTCTAGATCTCCTTCTTTGGGTCATAGATTGTTATGATACACGTCTCGCAAATATTTAACAGATATTACTAAAAAAAATATTAGTGTCAGTATAGTGATACATTAGAATTGCTGGAGCTCGTTGTCCTGATCACTATCTGGATCGTGTATAATAAACACGTGTCCAGTGCAGTGTTGGGTTTATAACTCAATGGTTATAAGCAACGTTGGGCACAATGGTCTTTTAGTGATGCCGCCTTCTTGTTCCGGGACTATACGGTGACTACATAATGTATCAACTTTAAATGTGCTCTGAATACTGGAATAATCGTGATGTATGACTTTTGCACTTGTTGCCCGAGATGTAACTGACACGTGTGATGTCGGCATTACACATAGGCATCGTCGTAAATGTTTGACAATAATTGAATTATATAGTAATGTGTGTGTGTGTGTGTATATATATATATTTTTTATAATATATTTATTTATATCGTGTTCAAAATAATAATAATAATAATAATAAAAACAATATTTGAATAATTGTTTATTTCCAGATTATTAGCATGTGGAACGAGTTGCCGCCTTTGATCGGCAAGATGTGATAGTGCAGTGACGCTGCCGGTTTAAACCATGACGGCGATGGTGCGATACGCGCGCAGTGTGACCGCAACCTTTTGCGGTCAAAAGGAAACGCGTTAACCACATACTAAAACCTAATGCAAATGTTAATTTCAGATGATATAATTTTTTCACATGTGACATTCTTAATAATAATAATAATTATTATTATTATAGATAAAATTACTTTAAATATTTGTATTAATATATAATATTTATTTATTTAAGAATTTTCGTTACTTTTTGAATACACTAAAGTTGTATTTTAAAAGTAGTGAAATTCGTATATTTTTGACAAAAAAAAACAATGTATTGATACATCATCCTCCATATTCGCCAGACATGACCCTATTCGTATAATAAAGAGAATCTTGATGGTCGTCATTTTATAAACATAGATGAGATTATAGTGCATTGCTTAAAGAGTGATATAATTTCTTTATTTTTTGCACACACCATATGTATATAATACAATAAATTATTAACATATATGGTATATATATATATATATAAAATCAATACACTGAAGCTTTCTTGAAATTTATAGTTCTGATTTATTTTTTAGCATTTATTTAAGAAAATATTTTGAAAAATAATATATATCAAAATGTATTTTATATGCAAATAATGAAAACATAATGCAATTTATTACGTAAAATAATGCAATTTTATCTATTTAGCGAACGTACAAAACGGAATTTGTTCGTTATATTGTTAATAATAATAAACGACATTTTGTGATTCATTCGTTTATTCAAATGCCGTACTTGACCCAAAAGAATTATCGATAGCAGTAAATTTTTTAAAAATATTGCGTAGCATTCATTATATTACAGGTACAGTGGGATCTCGCTCGTATAATTTTTACAATATTGACTTCGTAAAACAAGTTCACAATTGTTAATAAAAAAAAATCATTATTTTTTTATAAAATTCTTGCAAGTATTATTATATATTATTTAAAACGTACAATATATATATAATATTTATAAATCAGAATTTCAATAAAGCGATACCTTACTGTATCTATATATATATATATATATATATATATATATATATATGATAATTTTGAATCTTTCCCGTTGTTATTTACGTGCACTTGATCCCTTTCAGCATCGGATTCGCGTGTTTCATACGCGCTTTTGTCATAATTATGTTTATGCCGATTTAAAGGTACAATTCTTCAAATTAAATGCGACAGTCGAAAAATTACCGGAGTGGCACGCGATCGTTAATAAAGTTCCCGGTCAATCGTCATAAATCCATTATGTAAATCTCGCCGTGTTAAGCCTCGTTCACATCGTATAAACATTTCGATTAAACGCGGCGCATTATTCAAGTTGCATTAACGATGATTTATAATACGACTATATTTTTAACAATATACATTTTCAGCACTTTCAATCAATATATCGATTTCAAATTATATATATATATATATATATATATATATATATAATTTTTAATTCGTGTATGAAACATTTACAATATATAATTGGTAATAATAGGTGTATTACATATGATAAATGTCAAAAAAAATGGCACTGCCTACAAGAGCAGCTCCCATAATTTCTGCTAGAACACTTAGAAGAAATGTTTCACAAAATGGTGTTGACTGTGTATTTTAGATGCTGCCTAAACGAGCAGCTATATTTTATTTTTTATACTAAAAAAAAAGGTATGCTCAAAAATTATAAACACATGAAAATTTTCAATATTTCATCGACAATTTATCAACAATAAATTTTATCAATATATAAAAATTACAATTATAATAAAAAAAAATCAAGGTTGAAAGCTTCTGCGTCTTACACTCAGATTGGTAATATTTATATCATGCAATGGTCTTTATTACAAAATATATTCCATGACTTGGTGAGCTTAAAAGCATAAATATTTATACGATATACGATTGCGCTTTTTTTTCGCTTTGATAATAAATAAATCGTTTATTATTTATGT
The DNA here is from genome assembly GCA_024500535.1 of Leptonema lineaticorne. Classification (NCBI taxonomy): domain Eukaryota; kingdom Metazoa; phylum Arthropoda; class Insecta; order Trichoptera; family Hydropsychidae; genus Leptonema; species Leptonema lineaticorne. The sequence continues at coordinate 11,494,500 of JANIJI010000001.1, forward strand.
AATAAATATAATTTAAAATTAGTTATTTTAACCCTAGAATGACCATGTTCACAATGTTTAATTAATATTATATATATATATATATATATATATATATATATATATAATATTGGAATTTTTTTTTTGATCATCCTGTATATGTGAATTTTGCAATTAACATTTATATTTCAATTAATCGACATGATGTAAATGAACACATAATATATTCATATTTTCGAATCGGCGCTCAATTTAAATTTTCACCACGATAACGACTCATTACCATATAATAAAAAGTACACGTTAAATAATAATAATATCGCTCATTATAATAATGTCGATCATGGTCGGATCGATTTAAGACCAAAAAATAAAAAAAATAATCATAATAATAACAACAACAACAACGATACGATACGAATATATATATATATATATATATATATATATATATATATATATATATATATATATATATATATATAAATATATATATATATATATATAAGGAAACGGCTAAAAAACCAGCATTTTGGTGATATAAATCAGCGTTCGAAACCCGTTCATGTGAAAGGGGATACTGTAATTTAAATTTTTCACTCGTGACAAAATTGAGCATATCAATTTTAAAGGGGGCGGGGAGGGGGTATTAAAATGGGGTACGATTTATAATGAGGAAATTTTAATATCGTCGATCGTTTACATATATTTAAAATAAAAAAAAAGTACTTCCGCGTATCACAATCAAGAGCTATCGACTCGGATGGACAAATGAAGTAAGAATATATAATATAATATATATTAAAAATAGTTTTTTTTTATGATGAAAAAAAAACACACACTTTTATATCGTATAAATTTATCATTGTATTATTATTAATCATATCGCATTATTAATATAATTAATTGGTCAATTATTTTGTAAATCTGTTAATTGATTCTTGCATTGTCATCGAGAGTGAACATTTATGCAAAATTTCAGCTCAATATAAGGTCGGAAAATGTTCGAAAAATCAATTACAAAATTTCACCCGGACAAACAAACAAGTGACAAGTAAAAAAAAATAATAGAAAAATGGCAGTGTGACCGCATCTTTATACATTACAAACGATGTATACAAACGTTTTCAGATTTACGATCGCATCGAAAGTAATCAATATGGCCTTATGAATATTCTGCATATATTAATTATCATTTTTGCCCTTAAGACGTCATCGAATTTCCTCACAATCGATTACGATGTACGACGTTTTAATGCTTCGTAACTTTTTTCGATCGCCATGTTGTTTTTTTTTATCATATATAATATATTGTATATATACGAAATAATTATAATTATTATGATAGTGTGACGAATGTTATCGCAGGGGTGTTCAATTAAATTTAGACGTTAAATATGTGTATGTAATATTGTTGTTGTCGGCGTCGTGATATTAAGACACGGTAATAATTGAATGGTTGCACAATAATGGCGCAACATTAACATACATTAAGCAGAATATCGAAACCCCCCCCCCAAGGAATATTTATTACTTCTGAGCAATAAATCCCTGACTCTCTTTATTGATCGTGAACTCTCTTCGAGTCTTGTACTCACATATATGAAAACAAATCGAAGAGCGAGCACTCCATCTGACAACAACTGCTTCTCAAACGTTCGTTTTTTTTTTCTTTTCGGTAGATAAAAATTTAGATTTGTTTCTAATAGTATGTGAAATCGATTTTTTTTAATATGAAAAAATTATTTCAGACGTATTCAACTTATTTTATGTAAGGGTCGCGCGTTTATTATTTATATATTTATATTTTATCAATAGTTTGATTTCTATGACTTATAATTTTGATTCATCACAAAATTTCCTATATTAATATTTTTTAAATTTGAATAGATATTTTGAAGAATTTCTTAAAAAAAAAAATTTTAGAACACAACACTATTATTTTTGAAATTAAAACGTCACATATTGACAATTCTAATATATAAGAATGTTATATTAATAATTCGATTTTATCTATCAAATTCATATTTTCACATATCATACTAAAAATGTATATAATATAAATACTAATTTTTTTAAATATATATAATTTCATAAATTATTATAGAAAAAAATCTGAATATTATATAAATAAAGAATCATCTTATATTGTATTTAATAATAGAGTTGGATATCGCTGATCTAATAATATATATTTTTTAATAAACGTTCGATTTTCTATTCATTTATGATAATATATATATATATATATATATATATATATATATATATATATATATATATATATGATATGATATGATATCGAAATTAAAACGAAACGTTTGACACGATTGCGTAAAAAGCGCATGAACCGGTAGCCGGTTAAAGCGGAGAACGGATAAACCAAAGCGCTGTGGCACGATGATCGATGGCAGCTCGTGCCGTTCGCCATTTGATATATGGCGTCGTTTTCTTTGCTACCTTATATGTTTCATGGCGGAGACGTTCACCGACGAATGACTAATCCATCGCATTGGAACACTAAAAGACAAACACGATCCACGTCGACAATATAAAATGGCGTGCGTGTGTGTGTGTGTGTGTGTGTGTGTGTGAAATTGTCTTTTAAAACTCTTGAGCATTAGGAAGGCAGGTGAATTTTATTTTTTTTTTCCTAAGTTGATAGGACTGTCTATAACATTTGCCAAGCGTCCGTTAGTTATATATATTTATATTTAATTATATCCGAGTTCATCACGAATTCATCACGATAATGCACCGTGTCATACTGTATTTGTTCTTTGCGACTTTTTTTTTTGCAAAAAACTCGACTCATATCGTTCAGCATGACCACCGTATTCGCCAGATTTGACTCCGTGCGATTTCTGGCTATTCAGCAAATTCGAAAGGCCAATGCGCGGACGCCGTTTTGACACGATTGAGGAGATAAAAAGCGAATCGAAGAAAGTATCGAAGGCTATATCGGAAAAAAGAATATTCCGACTGTTTCGAGGAATGGAAAAACGGACGGGGATTACTTTGAAAGGGATGAAATTGATTTAGAAGAATAAATAAATAATTTATATTTTATAAACAAATTCACCTTACTTTTTGATCACACTGTTATATATATATATATATATATATATATATATATATATATATATATATATATATATATATATATATATATATAATACAACGAGCTCTGCCAGAACCTATTAGCGGTTGATGAATGACCATATTAATGCTGCAAGATTCACGCCTGCACTCGGACGATGATAAACGCTGAGAAAAATCGATCGGATCGAATTACACGAGCTCAAAATAACTATAAATCATATATGAAAAAACGTTTTCGAAATATTGAAATCCAAAAAAAAAAAAAAAACGAAAATAATGTTACAAGTGTATTTTATCAATTCTAACGGGGCGGAACTAAAAAGTAAGATGAAAGGTCTTCTATATATATATACAATTCGTTGTCAAATTATTTTATTTATAAAATGATTCTATGTGTGTGTGTGTGTGTTTGTTTATTTGTTTGTGTATTTTGAAAAACTAGTAGAAAGTAATTTTGTTGCTATACTAGTGTTATTTTGAGTTTTGAAATCGTATTTAAAGTAGGAAAAAAAATGGGTAGTTCTATTTTTATTTTTTTTTTTTGAGTATTTTAAGAATAATATAAAGTTTATTTTTTCCAAGTTATAGTTATTTGGTTTGAAAATTAGAAAAAAAACAATTTTATTGTATAACAGGGGTGGCCAAACATGCGGCTCTTTGAAGAATTATTTGTGGCTCTCAATAAATGTACCCGAGTTTCTTTTTAATATTTAATAATTAAATTTAATACAGATATTTTGTAATTCTATTTATATGTTTTCAATAAATATAATTTCAAATTTTGAAAATTGGCTTGGACTGTCAAAAAGCTTGACCACCCCTGTTACATATTTAATTTTTTTCATATATGTTTCTATAGAAAAAATAATTAAAATCGTATATTTTTCATTATATTCAAAATATATATAATAAATTAACAATATAATAATTTTTAATTATAATTAGTAAATGTAATATTCATAATAATTAGTTTTCATATATATTTTTGCAATCAATCAAACAATAAAAAAATATTTAGAACCAAAACGACTTATAATAAATATTAATAACGAATGAAAATAATTATTAATAAATTTTATTAAATATTATAAATATATTAATTTATATATATTTTTTTTAATATATGATTACACGAATCAGACGTTTACAATTTGAGTATTGCGGTCAAATATTAAATTATTAATATTTAAATTACAATATCGAGTATACAAATCGTAAAAATAAAATAATAAAACGCACAGATAATGCTCAACGGGTATATTTACGCGTAATATAAAAATCAACACATTCAGTCCGAAACGATTTTCTATTATATTTTAATCATTATCGATCGATTAATTGATTATAATAATAATTAAATAGTACAAAAATTTCATACAAATAAATAGTAAAACATTTCATTTTGGCATTTTGAGCGTCGATTAGTCAGAATTGGCGCCGTTTTGGGCGTCCATTTCATTTGCTCTTTATGGTTTTATCACATTATGAAAGTGTTGTATACGTGGCCATATTTAGCCATCGCCATTATTATATTAATAAGGTGAAATTTTCCAAAGTGTATATATATATATATATATATTTTTCTATAAGGTGACATATGGCTCGTGTCGCACTCCACTCGGGCAGATTGATGACTATCGATAATTGATCGCAATTCATAAATCGTACGAATATCCTTTATATTATATTATATTTTATTTTATTTTAATCTATACATATTAATAAAATCAGAATTATACATGAATAATATTTTTTTTTTAATTTAAAAAATAAAATTTTTATCATACTAATGAATATTCATATAAATATATAATATTTATATAAATTTTATTAATTTTAATATTATATATAATACAGTTTTTTTATATTTACATATATAATAGTCACTAGATTTATATGTGACCTTTAAATATTGAATTTTATCGATAATTTGGATTATTTTTTGGTTATAGATAAATCACTTTAATGTTTGAAGGTTGAACGTAATGCTAGTGACTCAATTATGTATAAAATAAATCAATGAATAATAAATATTATATATTAATTATTGTTTTTTTGGTATTTATATAATAATTTATTCACGTAATAATCTGAAAACTTCTTATTCTTAATACCATGTTTATTAGAAGTATAAACTTTTTTATAATATTATATCAATTTATTAAAATTAAATTGCAAATATTATAAAAGTAACATAATTTCATTACGTACGTATATTAGCGTTATATTTTACACAATATATATGATGACGTCAGTGTGAGAGCGTGAGTCGTTCGGCGCGCGGCGTCGTCGTCGTGCGCTAACACTTCACACATATATTATAGAATTTAAAATAGTCTAATGTATAAAATTTAGACAAAAAGACACGTATATAAATAATGAACGATCCGAATCAACAAGGACAAATTTTATAATAGTATTCAATATATATATTTATTTTAATAAAATATTCATTTCATATAAATGTTAATTAATTTTATTAAATTTAATTATTTAATCGCTCGATTCGTTTATGAACGTTCGAAATGATAAACATGTAAAATAAAAAAAATAAATATATATATATATATATATATATATATATTGTAAATAATGTATGAACGATTTATAAATTCACGTTTTATAATGAACACGGTCGCAAAATCGATTCGCAAGGCGGTGGTTTATTATATTCGGATACACGTTGAATTGTTTACCATGTCGATACGTTTTTCATTATCAATAAATAATATGCGTTTCATGTACCGCGGGGCATTCGTGAAATTATCATGTAATTGTTCATACGATAAAGTCTATATCATTACGCTATTTTACAATGTATTATATATATATATATATATATATATATATATATATATATAATATTACAGTGAGTAACCGACGACGGCAATTTATTTATTTCATCCCCCCCCATCGTTTATATTAAATAGAATCGGAAATGTTTTTATCAAGTAGCAAAACGTTCGACGCCCATTTACATATATAAATAAATAAATAAAGGTCATTTATGCCCTGTGTGAATCGTGCACGCGTTCGTATTATATTTATTTATTGACGTATCATTAGGATCGTTTGTTATACTGGTTATATATTGACGGTATAAACGTGGCTTATGTTATATGCCAGGGATGGTCAAGCTTTCTCCGATAGTCTGAGCCATTTTTTTTTTTTTTTTTTTTGTAAATATGATTTTCTTTTGCGAGCCGCAGTTTGGTCACCCCTGATATTTTTATACGATTTTATAAAGAATGTAAATTAATGCATATATATATTAGATAATGAAAATATATATTTAATATTACAATTATTAGAATTTAGATTTATTTTTCATGATTAATTTTATCTATTTATATACGATTTGAGCAGATCGTCAATATTATATATATATATATATATATATATATATACAAATTGATAGACGTTTTAAATAAAAAAAATATAATTAAATAAAATTTTAATTATATGCCATAAAATAATGTATAAAAATTGATAATTTAATTTCGCTAAAAAAATAAATTAATATTTTATTTTCTTCATGGTTTTTTTTATATTAATATCTGAGAGTCATATTTTTTATAACTCATAAATATGTAGAAATTTTCTTATGAAAATTTTTACTTCATTTTCATAGAAAATATTAAATATTTACAATAGATATTTTCATTTTTAACTAACATATATAATCGAAATTAATAGATATTATATTTATATAACTCAATATCTTATTAAATGAAGACTTTATTAATGGTACACGGAAATTTATGCCACCGTCTAGTTTCATTGTTTCCCCAGATGATAAACATGCGACGTCGACGTTCAGGACTCGAATCCGTGATCCTGTTTGATTTTTTTTTTCTAATTTATTTTTTATTTTTATTTCATTTTCATTTGTAATTCAGAGGATCAGGTGAAAAGTTACACAACGACAACGATCCAGTATCGAGAGTGGGTGGTCGCAGCACTTGTGCCCTTTTGTTCATTGTGTTACCGTCATAATATATATATATATATATATATATATATATATATATATATATATATATATATATATATATATATATACACATATTACGAGACTGATATACTGCCGTGGCCTAGTCATTGTGTTGATTGTGGTAAGCGACAATAGCGTCGAAAGTACAAAAGTCCTCTTGATTGTGAGCACAAAGGATTTAGGAAGGATTAAAACCCTCGCCCAGGGTCTTGTTCAATTTTTCATACGACTATCAACATTTTAAACTCTCGTATGTATCTTCTTGTTCAATTAGCGGTTCATTTTGCGTGCCATACATATACAGTGTGTTCTAAAAATATATATGAGAAAAAACGTCAATTCTATTTGAAAATTTTTTTAATACAATTAAAAAAAAAATATATATATATATATAATCAAAGTAGAAACTTCAATTTTATATATCGGCTGAAAAAAAATCAATATTTTAATATTGAAGCTTCCGAATTAAATTCACCCAGTGGTCGTTTATCATAGTATGTACGCTTATTATTATCAATTTTTGGTCTTAATGTTAACGTTTATTTTTATTTTTATTTTTATATTTGGCATCAATCACAATTACATATTTAATATTGTTGCAAGGCGGCGGTTTTTTTTTATTATTATTACAGGGTTGCCGTAACATATATGGAAAAAATGGTCCGCGACCTCGCGATAAATCTACGCAATAATTCGATAACCATAAATTTAATAAGAAAATATAGATAGATTCGATGGTGATTTAGAACCGAAAAAAGTATATATATATAAATCGATTCATATTCACGAATGATAAGATGCCTGAGGGGAACAAGTGTCAATCACTTGATGTACTGTTTCTAATTCACACGGTAAAAAAAGGGTTTAAAAATTACGATTACACATACATATATATATATATATATATATATATATATATATATATATATATCCAAAAAAAACAATTCTTATTTCTTCATATGGTATTATGTTGTCGTAATGTCGTTTTTATGACGCCGACAAATATGGAATAATTTATTAATAAAATGAAAAATAAAAAAAAAACGGCGAATCGAGTTTGAGAAAGTGTGGTTGATATTTTAAATTTGGCGATGAAACGATATGAAACTTTTTACGATAAAGATTCTATCGTTTGTGTGAATAAAATTAAGCAACGTTATAAATATTTATAATATACTACTGTGATCAAAAAGTAAGGTGAAATTGTCATTTAAAAGTCAATTATTTTGAAGTAAAAAGTAATTACTTTGAAGGGGATGAAATTGATTTGGAAGAATTAATAAAGAATTTACATTTTATAAACAAATTCATCTTACATTTTGATATATATTTGTAAATATTTTTTTTTATCTCTATCATTTCGTAATAACTTATTAAAAACAAACTTTATATATAAAAAAAATGTTCATACTGTGAATAGAGAATAGTTAAATATTAAAATATGTTATATATTTTTTTCTTTTTATTGCAAATATCAAGGTATCCATTTTCACATCATTTTCTATTTTACAAATATTCCGACATTCTCAAATATTTAAACGGCGACTGATGGCTGTCGAACATCAAAATAATACTAAAATGAATTACTGCCTTTTTTTCTCACACGATTGAGAAATCACGCTTCATGTTTTTATAACATGTAAAAATTTATAACTTTTTTATATTAATATTACAAGCGCATATTTCACAAATTATTATTATTATTATTATATTTTTTTTATCATTTTTCATACGAATAACACGTAGCATTCCCACGAAACGTTTCATTTTTAATATGGGAGAAGATTTGATCGTATATATAAAAGGCAATTTATATACAAGCGAAATTTTTGATTTATCGAAATAATACGTAAAAAATCACGATTCGATCGATATTAAGCAACGTTATTCGATGTTCATAATTAAAAACAGAACTGTAAATTATTATTTATAATAAATTTAAAAAATAATAATAATAATAAAATCGCGTGACACCGATTGACAAACCCTGTCGATCTCGATCTATCTAATAAACCGAACAAATATTGTCATTAGAAAATATCCTCGTCATTGTCACATCAAAATTTATTTTTTTATATGTATTTATATATATATAACTCGACGACGTCTATTAGTTAGATATTGTAGTACCAGACTTAAAAGTGATTTGACAAAGAAAATGACAACGTCTATATAATGACGATATATTTTAACACGAAAACTATATAAAAATATGACCACACGCCACGGTGATTAGTACCATTGATACGGTGACATATGTGACCTCGTTCGATTTCTGACAACGAAAATCCGAGGCCCCGTAATAATTTTTTGAGGTCTGGTTCACACAAATATGCGGTTCTATTGAATGTCGATCGGCGCTTTTGTTACATTTTTTTCCGTGAATATTTGTTAAACGAAAAAAGAAAACACGGTTGACGATTCGAATTTTGAGAATTTAGATCGATTTACCGAATATATTCAACATTTTTCACATTTTTTTTTTTTTTGAATCAAAATTTATAGCGATTTTATGGATAAAAATTATTTTGACTGTTGAAATTTTAATATAACACTGTGATCAAAAAGTAAGGTGAATTAGTTAATAAAATATATTTTTTTAATTTATTTTTCCAAATTAATTTCATTCCTTTCAAAGTAATCCCCGTTTGATAAAACGCACTTTTGACAACGTTTTTTTCAATCATCGAAACAATCGGAATAATCTTTTTCCTTTATAGTCTTCAATATCTTCTTCGATTCGGTTTTTATCTCCTCAATCGTGTTAAAACGGCGTCCCCGCATTGACCTTTTGAGTTTGCTGAATAGCCGGAAATCGCACGGAGCCAAATCGGGCGAATACGGCGGTTGCGAAACGGTACGAGTCGAGTTTTTGGCAAAAAGTCGCCAAGAACCAATGCAGTATGACAATAGTATATTTTACATATAACATTTTGAAATGTTCTGATTTTAAAATATTACATATTTTTATAATATAAAAAATAATCATAAATGATGACTCAAATTCAACCATAAAATAAAAAAATATATCTAACATGAACAATATAACGAGAGACTCCTACATTCGAATAGATCCACGGGTGTCCAAATTGTTCATATTGCACATTGTTCAAACGTTTCCAATAAATTAAATCGAAAGTGAAAAGGCGCTTGTTTTGTTTGTTTGTTTTGATTTTCCATGTTTTGTTATTGTTATTATTATTATTATTATTTTAAAACTACGGTGCACATATTTACGAATATATATCAATTCGGTCGCCAGGTTCAAATTGATATAATCTAACCGGCATTGTGTACACGTTAAATATTTAACTTTTAAAATGGCGTATTATATTACGCGGTCACGAAATTACATTAAATTATTCCCTCTCACAATGAGGGGCTCACGACGACAATGCGGGGCCTACCGCTCTTTCGGTTGTTAAAGTTTGCTGCTTTTATGCACTTGTGACCGTTGTGAATCATCGATTAATACAAAATTTTGATATATATATATATATATATATATATATATATATATATATATATATATATATATATATATATATATTAGTAGAAATTTCTAAAATTGAGGAAAAAAATAAAAAAATAATAATAATTATAATGGAAACATTAAAATTATAATTAATAATAAAACTTAAAAAAAGATATAACAGGTTAATAATAATGAATATATAAAATTAGTTTAATAAAATAAAAAAGAAACTATAATAAATCACAGATTATATATTTTTTAATATCTGCTATTTTTATAATTGATATAGATGAATATGGAATATATTTTTTATCTCGATTTGAATATCCCTGAAAATTATTATTTTTTTTATCTATAAAATTTTATATATCGAATAAATATTGAAGACTGTATAAAAATGATATATATATATATATATATATATATATATATATATATATATAGATTTTGGATTTTTATTGAAGTGATTGTCAACATTTGCAATGTCTAATATATAATTCAACTATTATATTTTATAACAATTTATTTTAAAATATGAATATTGATCGATTAACAATATTTCGGTTCGACAAACTTAAAATATTTAATTATATACCATTTGACCTAAAATGACAACAATAATTCTATACATTTAAAAAAAATCACAAAATAGTAAAAAAAAAAAATACATTATTTCAATTTAACCCGTTGTGATCGTCGTCTTCGATTCCGCTCTTTTATCATGATCTTTTTTTTTTTTAACATGTCCACTATCGTCTTCGTTTTTCTTCTCCTCTTGGTCCATACGATCTCCTCTGTTCTCGTGTCCTCGTACCCCTCGTCCCCCTTAACTGTTACAGATAATCGTTAATTAGACACAATATATATGGGGAGCAAAACGGGATTTTGTCGGCAATGTGGTGGAAAAACGAGGAATTTTCATTTGCATCCTTTTGTAAAAACGATGCACCGCCTCGTTTGTGAATGCGCAAACGGAACCATAGTAAGTACTTGTGGTATTTTAATTTATCCTAACTAGTTAAAACATATATTCGCTGTGATAGATCGTTCGATTATTTTCGATACACGCACTCGATGTAATTAAATATAATATAATACTGTGACTAAAAAGTAAGGTGAATTTGTTTATAAAATGTTAATTTCTTAATTTATTCTACCAAATTAATTTCATCCATTTCAATTTTCCGGTATAGCCTTCAAAACCTTCAGTTTTCATCTCATCAAACGTGTCAAAACGACGTCTTCGTATTGGCATTTTGAGTTTGCTGAATAGCTAGAAGTCGCACGGAGCCATATCAAGCGAATACGGTGGTTGCGGAACGATATGAGTCGACTTTTTGGCAAAAAAAAAATCGCGAAGAATTCAGTATGACACGGTGCATTATCATGATGAAGGAACCAAGAGTTGTAAAAACACGTGTAACTCAGATATAATTAAACCTTTTGACAAATAGACGTTTGGAAAATGTTATAGAGAGTTTTTAATAACTATTTCAATTTACTTTTTGATTACAGTTGTATATAAATATACAAAAAAAAAAAATAAAGTTTGAGAAACTTGTGAAAATATAATAAGCGTACGTTATTAATACGATTTGAGATTCAACGTATGCAGATGCGAATCGAAAACGAGGCTATGGTCGTTTTTTTATTTATTTTTTATTTTTTCCATTTCCCTGCCTTCAAGATAAACAATAATAATATCCGAAAGTGATGATATCGAATATAGATCGAGAATTGTTTCATTTGTAAGTGTTTTTCGGGTAAAACGGGGTCACAGAATGGGATCCCGAGGTCTGAGAGTCGTGATTTGTATTTCGGGAGCCATTGTGGCCTCATCGTGACATCACCGAGAATCCGTGCCCTTTGTTCGAGAACGCCTCTTTTTTGTTCTGAAAATACAGTTGAACTCCTGTTCTATAATACACCATATTTATTATGTTATTTAATTCTCACTCATATATATATTTTTTTTTAATAATCGATAAATTTAATCATATTATATTTTTTTTCTAAAAAAAAAAAACACATTTTTATATTGTATTACTGTATTACCAATAATAACAATCGCACTATTGTATTATTGTTCGTTATATCGCATTATCCTAAAAGCAATACAATTAATTACCACTAATTGAACAATTATTTTGTAAATCTGATAATTGATTATTGCATTGTCATCGAGAATGAACAATTATGTAAAGTTTTAACTCAATCGGACATCGAAAAGTATTCGAAAAATCGATTACAAAATTTCATCCAGACAAAATAGACAAAGTGAAATTTATATGAAAATGTGCAATATAAATATTCATCGATTTATAGTGTAAAATAATGATTAAATTTTAAAATTTTCGTCGACCGACTGTATACTATATAATTGTGTGTATGTGCAAAGCATGCCAATGAAAATGCCTAAAAATAAATTTAAAGAAAAAAAAAAAAGAATAATCGTCCGAAAGAAAGAAGAAGGTTGGGCAAAGTTGTTGCACTCTGCGGGCGTTTTTTGTAAGCCGATCTTCGCAAACAAACACGGGATTGTCATTTGCATAATTTATTTCATTATAAAGAATATATATATATATATATATATATATATATATTCGAAAACGATGTATATTAAAGGGTTGCTCGAAAATATTGGACATTTTCATTATATATATATATATATATATATATATATATATATATATATATATATATATATATTAAATATGTCATATAAATTTTGTATGATTCATTTCGCATAATGACTAGTGAATCTAGAAACCGATAATCGTCGATATCAATATTTATTATGCAATAGCAATAAATCAAATTTATTTATTGTTCAAAATAGTATGTTATCGCCGTATAGAAAGTTTTCTATTTTTTTTTTTTAATATATTATATATTATTTTTTTTTCGCATGATATAAAGTTGCTTTTGTAGCCTTTGGCCTCTGACCGCCTAATATTTGCGCATCACGTGAGAAACTGATGGCTATTCTATCTTAGATTATTGCACAATATAATAATATTAATGCGATATAAATCACGTGTCTTTTTTTTTTTGTCTATATTAGTAAATCATCTTGGCTAGAGTTAATTAAAAATTAACAATTAAATTAAAATCGCATATATATATATATATATATATATATATATATATATATATATATATATATATATATATATATATATATATATATATATATGAATTTATACGATTGAAATCAGTCGTTGATTATTTATCGAATTTTATAATATAATTTTTAATAAGACAATTTGATAAAAATATTAATAATAAATGCTTACTTTTATATACAATAAATGGAAATTTTATATATGAAATTAAATTGTATTTTATTATATTAAAATATAATTTTAATATGTATATATATATATATATATATATATATATATATATATATATATATATATATATTAATTTTTCTTCTAAATATTATTTGTACTCAAAAATATTTTTTTTTAGTTGAAAAAAGTAATTTTGATTTTATAAAATATATTATAATATTTTGAAGATTTAAGTTTGGAATTAATTGTATGGTAGTTAAAATTTATATATAATATATTCAAGTGTTTCGTTTCATAAAAATTAAAAAAAATATAATCTGTATTAAAAACTATTGACTTTAAGCCAAAAATACACTAGTCGTTAAAAAAAATCAAAATTATTCTTAGAAAAAAATATATTATTTTAAAATTTTATATGAAAAATTAATTCATTTTATATGAACGAAAAACGTCAATTTAACATTCAATAATTATATATATATATTTTTTTTCCAATATTTTAAAGATTTTAATTTATATTTTTTTAAAATCAATATACAATATATATTATATATATATATATATATATATATATATATATATATATATATATATATATATATATATATATATATATATATATATTAGTAAAGAGAATAAAAAGTCTGAATATTAATTGTTGTAAAAATCGTTCAATATCACTAATTTATATTCTCATCTGTCGACGTCGGTAAGTCAAAACATTCGCACGAAGAAGAAAAAATATGTAGTGCACTTTTTTTTCATTTCTACCATTACGATATCAGATTGAACATTTTTTCTTCATCTATTTCTATGTGTGTGTGTGTGTGTGTGTATTTTTGCTTAGAACGTGCATTGAAATAATCGTTAACGGCGACTGGTTATGCCTTCTATCGAGCTTTTCCCACAGAATTGACAATTTTTTTTAATATATATATATATATATATATATATATATATATATATATATATATATATATAATTGTGTTAACACAGTTCACACACAAGATTCGAACTCGCCAAGAAGCCAGTCAATGAGATCGACTTAATCAATGAAATCGATACCGAACTAAAAATACCGGTACAAGCGATAATACGAAGACATTTACATGATTTATTAGTCGTATGTCGTTTCTATTTACCGTTTTAGAAAAAAAAATATATATATATAGACACAAAAAAAAATCAAGTCGGCTACGTATATAAAATTCGTGCATTGAGTCGTCGATTTGTTGTAGAAGTCGTTATTTTTTTTTTATCTCAAATTTTTAATTGATAGTTTGCATTTTCTAAAAATTTATGATTGATGAGTGCTATCGTTTTTTTTAGCGATTTAATTAAGTAGTATTTTTTAATATCATATATATTAAAAAAAATAATAATTATTAAATATAGAAAATTTCTCACATGTTTTTTTTTAATATGTGATAATTTTATTTTTATTAGAAAAAAAATTTAAACTTTTCATTGAATTTTTTTGTATATTTATATAAAATAAATAAAGCATATATTTGTAATAATGAATTTTTACTATATATTTGATTAGAATAAAATTTTAATATTTTGATTAAAAATATGTTTTGAATGTATAAATTTAAATCTTATATAATAATTTTGAATATTTCAACATAAATACAATATATTTTATATTTAAAGAAAAATTAAGAATATTAAAAAAAAATAATAATAATATATAAAAATCGTTCGATCACATAGAAATAAAAATATTAATAATAGGATTTAAGTGTGTCAAGTAAAAGTCGAATCTTTCAAAAAATAATAATCATTGATCGCAAACCAATGATAATACGATTAAAAAAAAAAGTAAGTATAATATAAATATATCTGAAATGCGTTTGAAAGAAATATGGCGCCATTTAATCGTCGGCAACCTTGAATAATCGGAACGAAACACGAAAGACGAGATATTTATATTATATTAAAGTTAAACGACAGATATTATCGAGTAAACGAGCGAAATATATAATCGATTAAAAATTAAAAAATAAAAAAAAAATGGCGCTATAGACCTTAACGGGCCTAGAGACCTTTATTAATTTCTTTGTATATATATATATATATATATATATATATATACATATAATTGCGAATATATTTTGAATATAGAATTTGAAGTATGATAAAAAAAAATATTATCTAAAGAATATCGAGTCGTCAGCTCTATGTCAAATCTTTTTTTAGACGAATTTAAAATTTTTTAATATATATTTAAAATTTTATAATTTTTTTTGTAGAACAATTTAATAATAATAATGAATAAAATTTTATATAAATTGTATTGAAAAAAATTCGAATAATAAAAATTTTAATATTAAAAAAATATATAATTATATTTTATTGATTTAATTTAATGAACATTGATATATTTAACGGTTCGCTTTCATCGCAATTAGTTCGATTTCGATTTTGTTGTGCGATGGTATTTTTTTGTTGTTGTTGTTGTTGTCGTCGTTAATTTTGCCGCTTTGACAGTCGACTATTTTATTTATCTATTTATTTATTTATTTAGTGTTGTTGTTGTTTTTTTAATCAATTTTGTTGTGTTATTCGCTACCATTTTTGAACGAGTCCGTTGCGCAATTGCTTTCTAATAAGTGTTCGATGGCCAATTGTTTTCTCACGGTTCAATTTAATGTATAATTACTGTGTTCGAAGCCGGTTAATATTAATGCAATAAACATGTAATCTATTTATGTTGAAAAAAATATATATTTTTATATATATATATTGCAATGAGAGCCTTTGAATTTTAGGATTTTACGAAAGGATGTCGAAGATCGGCGTATCTAATAAGAAATGCTATTTTTTTTATTTATTACTAGTATCATTATTTTAAAACGATTCAATAAAACGAACGAACGACGCCATTAATAAGAGGAAACTAGAATAATGAGATGTAATAAATGTAATTACAAAAAAAAAAACAACAAGAATCAACGATCGAAGGACAGCATTTCGATTGAGAAACATAGTAATAATAATTTTCATATTAAATGATGATATATTTAAAATTAAAAAAAAATATTATAGAATATACTAATAAAATATTTATTATTTTATGTAAATATATAACAGTGTGATCAAAAAGTAAGGTGAATTTCTTTATAAAATATAAATTCTTTCAAATTAATTTCATCCCATCCGATAAAACGCACTTTTGCCAACGCTTTTTCCGCTTTTTCAAGCCTTCGACATCTTCTTCAATTCGGTTTTAATATCCTAAATCGTGTCAAAACGGCGTCTCAGCGTTGACATTTTGAGTTTGCTGAATAGCCAGAAGTCGCACGGAGCCAAATCGGGCAAATACGGTGGTTGCGAAACGATATGTGTCAATGCAGCATGACATGGTGTATCATCGTGATGATCGAATCAAAAGTTGTAAAAACACGTGTAACTCGGAGATAATTAATCTTTTCGATAAGTATGATAATTGTAAAAATTAATTAAATAATATATATATAATTTTTAAACGATTTTACACTTTCAATGTAAACTAAGCTTAATTTATCTATTTTTTTTTTATCAAATTTGCTCATTTTTCGGAGGTTATCGCGTGATGCAATCGTTCGATTGCGCAATCTTTAGTCGGGACGCGAAAATTAAATGGAAAAAGAAAATAATAATAATAATATTATATAAAAAACTGACTACACGGTGTTTCGAAATTCGTGGTACAATGCAAAAGTTGAAAAAAAAATGCTATTGTGCCGATTCGCATAACGAATCATAACCATATGCTAAATAGGCGTGCGTAATTGAAGGTGAATAGTCTTCAAGACTGATCTCTTTAAAATTCCACAAGAGATGGAGAAAAGAGTGGTAAAATGAAAAAAAAAATGAATAAAAGAAAACGTTCGCAATTTTCACGGCGATTTTACGGTTTTTCGCCGGATAGAAAAATACAGATATATTTCTTTATTTTCGCGACGGTTCTCAAATTGTTTTTTTTTATTATTATTAAAATAATAATTAAATATTTTATATTTTTATTTAAAAATTATACACAGACTTTTTGAGAGATCACTGAAAAATATAAAGATTAGATACAATTTTAAAACTTGTATCATTAACATAAATTTATTACATTTTCTTTTTTGCTAAAAACTGAGATATACTTTGTCAAGGAATTAATGATTAATTTATTATATTATATGAAGAAATCGATAGTATACCCATCGATACACTTGACCTCTGTTTCAATATTTGAGGAACACACACACACATACATACATATAAATATTATATATATATATATATATATATATATATATTAATTTTTATTATTATTTATTTTTTTAACTTTTCTTAAAAAATAGTAAAACACAGTTTGAAAAGAGCTGGTTTAATGCATGGTACGTGAAAGGACCATTCTCGTATGAGTCATATTACGTACTTACAAATGTAATGGACCGTATACCATATATATATATATATATATATATATATATATATATATATATATATATATATATATTGTGTGTGTGTGTATGTGTTTAAGTGAGTATGTATGATATTTGTAAAATTATCGAGATGAATTTGTTGTAAGAAAAAAGTAAATAAATACGGCAAATGACATTATGACCTCAAATAACTAATTGCATTAAATATTGCTAATAATATGTCATCGATTTGTAATGTAAAGTGATGTTTATTTTTTCATTACAAAATTAAAATCATTTTTAATTAAAATATATATATATATATATTCTTTTTTTACCATATTTTATTTTAAATTAATTTTTTTTTTGATGTTTATAAACAACATTTCGCTTTTGAAGATAAATTAATTTTTTAAACAATATTTTAACAAGCGTATATTTAGTTTTTTTTTTCATATTTAGGTAATCGATTGATTTTTTGCAAATTTTCATACAAAAATTGCATTTTTTTTTCTTACAATTTTCATACTGTTTTCAAAATACGATTCTTCTTAACAAGCCTCATCCGAAAATATATAACATGATATAAAATAATGAAAATCACTTGTAGAAATTATATATATATATATATATATATATATATATATATATATATATATATTTATATATATATATATATATATATATATTTATATATATATATATATATTTATATATATATATATATATTTATATATATATATATATATATATATATATATATATATATATATATATATATATATATTAACTTTGATTACATTCATAAAAATTAATTCCATACAATATTTACATAAAAAATTACTAATGTTTCAATGTTGATAATATCAGGAAAATTGCTTTAATTTAATTAAATTAAAATAATATTGAACGAAATAACTGATAATAACTCATTTTTTTTTAAGTTTTACTTTGACCGCTTTCTTAATTATGGGCACAAGCAAACACACACACACACACACACACACACACATATATATATATATATATATATATATATTCGAAATTAGATTTCAAAAATTCGCGCCATCGATCATACGAAGTTAATTAAACAAACCTAACGAAGCGCACAAAAATACTGATCGTTTTTTTTTTAGAACGAGAAATTATAATCATTAATATAAATATAATCAATTTTTTTTTGGACATTGTGTCCGCGACAAAAAAAAAGTCCAATAATGAATATTGATATTATATAAAAAAAAATTAAAACACGCAGATAATTCAAAGTAAACCGTTATATTACACCGATATAAATAATATTTATTATATATTAAAAAAAAATATGTATATATATATATATATATATATATATATATATATATATATATATATATATATATATATATATATATATATATATATTGTTGACAATGTAAAATTGAAAGATTCAGGTCCATAAAAGTTGTAGCGCTATCAAATTTATATTATTGTTATATAATAATAAGAATTTATTATGATTTTTTTTTTATTAAAAATTAAAAAATAATTCTCTGGAAAAAGTTAAAGAAATTGTGTATATATTGTAAAATATAGTTGGAAATAGATGGAAACGATTATCTATTTTAAAAATAAACTAAGAAATTTTATGATTTACGTAGCAAAAGAAAAGAAAACGAAGATAGTATATAATAAAAGATTTTTTTATTTCTTGAATAAATATTTAATGATTTCCAATTGCTTTCATTTTTATCTAAGATATTTAAATTGGATATTTTAAAATAAAAATATGATATAATAATAAAATGGATATTTTATATGTAAATTAAATCTAAATATAAATAAATATATATATATATATATATAATATATATATATATATATATATATATATATATATATATATATCTTAATTTTTTTTCATCCAATGTAAGTTTTGCGCTCATAAACCCTTTGTCGTTCGTCGTCAACCATTTATAATATAATAATAATAATAATACATAAATGAAATATTTGCTATAAACATTACAAGAACCGTAATTCCGATCGCGTTCGAACAAATTGAAATATTTGTTCAAATATTCGTTGTGATGTTGAATAAGATATAAAATTTTACGTTATGATCATTTATTTTTTTCTCATAAAACATGCTTATTCGTTGTTATGTTTTGATTTTTATAGTTTGAGAATTCGTATACATATATATATATATATATATATATATAAATATTTCGTATTGCTACCTAGATTTTTTGTACATATATATATATATATATATATATATATATATATATATATATATATATATATATATATATATATATATTATATATATAATATAAATATTATATATATAATATGGCGAACGATAATTCTTCGACATGATAAATTCAAAAACGGACATATTTTCTTTTGGCGAACTATTAAATTATATATGGCTGCCGATGTTGTTTCATGGTGCCGCAGAATCCCGGGATCCCGGGATTTATTCGAGGCACGTTCCCGATCGGGAATGCGAACGAGATGAGACTACTTTTTTTTTGTTTGTATGTTTGTTTGTTTTTGTTCGCTTTTTCGACTCAGATTTGTACTGAGATTGTACGATAACGACCTGAGATCGATCGTTATATATATATATATATATATATATATATATATATATATATATATATATATATATATATATAATGTTTAAAGTACGTAGTAAATGTGCTAAAAAATAACACTTCGATTTTCTAATGCTTCGTCCATACGTTCATTTTTATATAAAATTAAAATTTTGACATATATTAAAATTAATTATATTCTAATTGAACGATATTAATTGAAAAAAATATATCGTTTATATGTTTGTGTATATAAAATTATTATATATATATATATATATATTTTTTTTTTTTTTTTTGAGTGATCGTTTCTCTAATAATATTTAATATGAAATATATTTACAATTTTTTTAATGCAATCTAAAATAATTTGATTATATAATATATTAAAAATGAATCAATGTTATTAATAATAAAAATAGTATTTTAAAAATTAAAAAATATATAATTGAAAAGAAAAATTTATTTTAATTTATAATATATAAAACGCTTTTAATATATTTAAAATTAAATTACAATTTTTATAGATAGAAAAAAAATAAAAATTTTATATATATTTGAGCGATATCAAAGATTTGAACCCGCGACTTGTTGATTTAAACAACTATACAATTTATTAGAATATTTATAAGATTAATTAAATTTCATAAAATAAATATACTATATGATCAATACTATTTTTCACTATTAGAAAAATAAATAATAATCAGAAATCCCATATATTTTTTTTATTAATCAATCAGGATAACTTTAAATAATTTTTACTTTTCATGATTTAGTATAAAAATAATAAATATTTTTAATGATTAAAATAATACGATTTCTATTGGTAAATTAGTTTATAAATAATGAATGTGGACACTTCAGTACTTTTATCACGAGAGCGGTGAAACCAGATGAAAATATCCATAGGCGCGGTCGCCGATAGCTATGATTAGGTCCACCCGTGATGTATGTTCGCGTTGCGAACGTCCATCATCATTATGCTGTGACAATAGTCGAGGTTTTCGCATAATTTAATATTTGATTTATTATCATTGTCGTCGCGGAGACAGGTGAAGAGTTCGTCTCCGTTGACCGAAAATATCTGTTAGCCGCGTCTCTCTTAAAATATATCGACAAGAAATTGTAAAATGGTAAACGCAACAAGAGGATTCCATTTTTAAAATGCGTCTTTTTCTCTTTTTTTTTTTATTCTATCGTTTTTCTCGTTATCGTCTCTCTTATCTTGCGATACTTTTTCATTATTTTACATTGTGAACAGTTAGTTCGAAAAGTTTGAAGAGTATTTATAATAACTATGAATAAGTGAAAAGAACTATATTTTAAATCAGTTCGGTTAGTGTGACATAAGTGAATATTAAGTGTCATATTAACCGAAGTATCATACTATTAAATTCAACCATATATATATATATATATATATATATATATATATATATATATATATATAGATAATATCAATATTTAGTCCGTATTAAATTATTATAATAATTTTCGAAGCGTTTTATTATATATTATTAATCAGTCAAAACTATTTACATATAAATTTTAATTAATTTTGCTCTAATATAAAAACAAATCGTTTTATATCTCTTTCATAATTAAAAATATAATTTTATACTTCGATATAATTATTAAATGTGAAACTCCCGAAACTTTTTAATCGCACCGAACTAATATTTCTTGTTCGTTGTCGTCGTCTCGTTGCAAACATTGTGCGAATCCCCTTTTTTCTTATCATTATTAACATTATTCGAGATCGATTTAAACTGTCTATAAAAATATTTTATCTCTTTTTCAACCACCCCGTCCCGCGTTCCGTCCCCCTCCCCTCCCCGTGTTATATTTATTAAAAGAAAATATTTTCGAATCTGTTGTATATAATAGGATCGTTCGATATCGTATTATAAATTGAAATTGTTCAATCTAAATTTCAGATTTGAACTATGAAAAGATGAAAAATATGCGATCGAAATTTTTTGAGATAAATTTCGTTTTTTTTATCCTATCCATGTTATGATAATTGTGAATCGTTAAAAATCACATTTTGATCCTTTACAAATTATATTAATAATAAAAAAAATATTCTGAATATTATTATATATAATAACACTTGTTAAAAAAAATATTATATATTTTATTATTTTAATTAATATAATAGTGTGATCAAAATTTAAGGTGAATTTGTTTATAAAAATATAAATTCTTTATTTATTTTTCCAAATTAATTTCATTCCCTTCAAAGTAATCCCCGTTTGATAAAACGCACTTTTGCCAACGCTTTTTCCAATCCTCAAAACAGTCGAAATAATCTTTTTCCGGTATAGCCTTAAGACCTTCTTCAATTCGGTTTTTATCTCATCAATCGTGTCAAAACGGCGTCTCCACAATGGCCTTTTAAGTTTGATGAATATGCAGAAGTCGCACGGAGTCAAATCGGGCGAACACGGTGGTTGCGGAACGATATGAACAATTTCACCTTACTTTTTGATCACAGTAGTATATTATTAAAAAAAAACAATATTTTATTCATAATTATTTATAATATTTCAAGTATAAAAATGAATTAGTTTAATCAAAAATAAAAAAATAAACGGTATTCGCGTTTTGAAACGAGACGCGTCCTTTTTTTTTTACACGGATTCGTTTACGATGCGACGTTTGTGACGACATGTCGTCAATACGTAGAAAAGAATTAATACAAAAATGTCAAAAAAAAAAAAAATAAAATAAAATAAAAATAAAAAATAAAAAAATTAAATGGGATACAAAACAAGACGATCGGTGAAATTGTCCGTTTCGATGTGTAAAAGTATCGAGATCGATTCCCACCGACCTTCCAGAACGTGTCCAGCACAACGATCATCAAGAGTAATGTCCTCACCATAACGAGAGAAAGCCACCTTCGACGCAGCATCATCGACAGAGTAAGCAACGGCAGCAGAAGAAGAAGAAAAAAGAAAAAGAACGCTACTTATTCTGTTGCTCGTTCGCGATTAAAGCGTTACCAGATTTCATCATCGACACGCATGAATGCTGAAAATAAAATAAAATAAAATAAAAATTCGAAACGTCATAAAATTAAAGCGATTTATTTCGTGTTCTTATTTGTCGAATTGAAAACGTCTGATTTCAGTTTTTTTTTCTTTAAAAAAAATGGTGATTCATATTTTTTTATATTTGAACACATTTTATATACATTATAATAAATATTAGGCAGATAATTTGATGAGATCAAATTAAAAGCAGATGTGTTAAAGTTTGAGTGCGAATGCGGGTCGCAAAACGAGATATAAATATTTATTTATTTTTTGATATATGTATATAGAAATGTTGACAATTTTATAAAATCATAAAGAAAAAATATTTTTAAATCGAAAAATTAAATTCTTTAAATATTTTTATTAAATAATATTCCAGATATTTTTTCTATATCTCTATATGTGGTTCTACAAACATTAATTAAAAATATAAATGATTCATAATTTATTTCAAACATATAACAATTTAAATAAATTTTAAGACTAAAATAATGTACTAAAAAATAAACATTTTTGACGATATTATATTTAAAACACAATAAGATTAATTTTAAAATTGTATTTGCGTAAAAAAAAATAAGTTCAACACCCCTTTATCAAAGTGTGATTATGACGCACGAATAAAAAGTGAAATATGTAAAGTGAAAGAATGTGATTTGAGATATTTTTATTGTTGCCGTAAGTTTCACGGATAACTTCTTATCTTAATTACATGTCTGAGAGATTTACGGTAGTTTTTTTTTTTGGATTTTTGGGGTCCATTTATGAAAATAAATACGAAAAAAAAACCATCACTTATTATGGAGCACGTGGGACCTCATTAAAATCACGAAAATTTAATATATATATATATATATATATATATATATATATATATATATATATATATATATATATATATATATTGTAATTTAATTATTTTCGACATGTAACCGATTTCGACAAAAAAAATCAACTATATAATTATGATGTAAATTTTTCATCGTTATTGAAATGTAATTAATTAACGTTCAATATAATATTAAATTTATATATTATATTTAGCCATTTTTTTTAATAGTCGTCCGTAAAACGGCGCCATCTATACGCGTATTCGCGTAAAACGATAATTACACTATTTATTATTTCATATTATAAGATACAACATTAATAAGAAAAATAATTTAGAGACCGTTTTCTTTTTAACTGAATCAATTATATCGATAATTATATATAATGTACGTATATTTTTATTTTTAAATATTGAATCGATAAATTTCAATTAGTTAAATTACACGTGTCAAACATACAAATTTATTTAACGTAAAAATACAGTGTGTTCAAAAAAAATATTAAACATTATATTATATATTCTGAAAAAATATTTTTAATTTTTTTAAATAATTATTAGTATTTAATTAAAACGTACAGTAATTAAAAATTTGTTATTTTAGATATTTTTAATATAAATTTTTTTTTATTTATTTTCGAACTCACTGTATACGAATTAAATTAAAAGAAAGAAAAATCGTCAAGAGCGGAATTACGTCAATAAATTAAAATTAAACAAAAAAAAAATGGAGGGGGGGATGGTCGTCCAATTTCGAAAATGCTAACGAGCGATTATTATACGATTTATCGGACGATCGGTTAATTTGAACGACAATAATTCGAGAAAAATCGTACAAATTAACGCATTTTCATCCGTTCCACATAATTGGTATTAAACGTCGAATCGGATCGTTTATTTTATTTTATTGTGCTTTAAATACTTTATATATATATATATATATATATATATATATATATATATATATATATATATATATATATATATATATATATATATATTTTGCCTCATCGTCGTCGACTGGTTTCCACTTCAATTTCACCGCATTTTACATTTACGATAGATTATATCTCAAAATCGGTCGGCACGAGCTAATCAAATGAGATCCGAGTGTGAATAATGGTTAAATATATATATATATATATATATATATATATATATATATATATAATCTTTAGATAATGATCTAATAATATATATGTATTTGTATATAAATACCGTGATAATGATCGTTTAGTTTCTATTTTTTTACGTTAAGAATCTAATAATGATATAAAATAAAAATATTGAAATAAATTAAATATTATCAAACGTGAAAGAAGTTGAAGAATATCTGGAATATTATCAAGCTATCATATAAATACATATTTCAATATGAAATGGCGAAAAAAATTAAGCGATTTATTATTTATAATACACAAGACTCGATTCTGTAAAATATTGATTAAAGACTTCAGCTGAAAAATATTTTTCATATTTAATTCTATAATTTAAAATATTGTTTAATAGTTAAAAAAATAATGTTTAAGGATCGACAAAACAATTTTGTAAAAAAAATCAGACGCCATTCAAAAAAAAATATAATATATTATATATTTAATTTGTACAATTATTATTATTATCAATATAAATAGTTACTAAAATATAATATAAAATTTTATCTATATATGAGTATATTATAAATATATATATATAGTATATATAAGAATGTCGAATGATATTAAAATATCTTAAAAATATTATTAATATATTTAAAGTTTTAAAATCATGAAAAATTTAGTATATACGACATATTTATGAAATACATAAATATATTACTTTAAAAAAATCATCAAAAAATTCTTAAAAACGAAAATATGAAAAACATTTACAATTTATTTACGCGCATATAAATTTATTTCGAATAATTATAAAAATATTTTTAATATATTATAAAAATATTTTTAATACATTTCCAAAAAAAAAATTTTTTTTTTGAATTTTCAATACATTCAAGCTTCCGTTTAGAGCATGAATATATATATATATATATATATATATATATATATATATATATATATATATATATATATATATATAATAAATAATATTATAAAATATAATAGAAAACTCTTTTTTATCACTAATAAGTATCGAAAAATACGTGCGGTCAAATTTAACCTAAAAAAAAATACATACATACACATAATGCATATCATATTTCTTTATGAAAGGCCGCAATTTTGTACGCATATATAGATATATATATATATATATATATATATATATATATAAATACACACACACACATATATATATATTTTTTTTGTATCCTTTTTGAAAGAATAATATTTATTATTTGTCGGTTGCCGAGTTAAAATTTCTCAGTAAAAAATAACCGTACTTTTAATTACGGATGCGACAGCTTTGTACGGCGCCGATTAACCGTAAGTAATTACCGAAGTCGAAAATTAAACTTTATAAAAATAAAGTTAAAAATATAAAAGACTACCATTGTGATTAACATATATATATATATATATATATATATATATATATATATATATATATATATATATATATATATATATATATATAACACAAATTAAACAACGTTTAATGCGATCGATCATATTGCAAAAAAATAAATAATGAAATTATATTGATACTAATTTATATATGCGTACAAAAAAAACATACTTTTATATCATATTATTGTATTATCATATAAATTTATCGATAAATATAGCGTTGTATTATTATTCGTCGTGTCGCATTATTAGTGACAATTATAACGTAAAAACG
Organism: Leptonema lineaticorne; assembly: GCA_024500535.1. Lineage (NCBI taxonomy): Eukaryota > Metazoa > Arthropoda > Insecta > Trichoptera > Hydropsychidae > Leptonema > Leptonema lineaticorne. The sequence continues at coordinate 11,521,988 of JANIJI010000001.1, forward strand.
ATACAATCAATTGCCACTAATTGAATAATTATTTTATAATTTTTTTTTTATTGATTCTTAAATTGTCATTAATGATGAGTAAATATGCAAAATTTCAGCTCAATCTAACGTCGAAAAGTGTTCGAAAAATCGATTACAAAATTCAGCCCAGACAAACAAAGTGAAATTAATATATGAAATTAGTCGTTTTATGAAAGCTTGAAAATTATGTAGAATAATAACGACGATATTGTATAATTGAAAAAAATAAATAAATAAATAAAATAAAAACGACGACGATCGTTTCACGTGAAAGACGAGTGTGACATATCACGCGTGATTAATTCGCGTCACATCGCCGTGAAATATTTCCGAGAAAGCTCGCCCATATATAATTGCTTTTGTGATAAAAATCAAAAAGAATTCACCAAAGTCACCGTTTATGTCGCTTTTACGACGTCACGATATTTAAGGAATGTGCCACTGCGCGGGTTTTTGCCAATTTTTTTTTTTTGTTTGTTTTTGTTCACGTTTCCGATAAATATAATCGATTTATAAACGATGATTATATAAAATCATTTTATATTCGAATATTTTATAAACGATTTATATAATATCGTTACAATCTATAGTGGTAACGCACTTTTGCTTTTGATCATTAATATAGATTCAATTATAAAAAATAAATCAGAGTTTACTTTATGACTTTAAATGGAAAATTATATATATATATATATATATATATATATATATATATATATATATATATATATATACATGAAATTATTATAATTGAAAAATAAATAAATTATTTTAATTATAAATATATATATATATATATATATATATATATATATATATATATATATATATATAACTATTAAAATATATATCGTGTTTAAAATTAAATGACGTTTTCATCGTCGCACAAAAAAAGTAGCATTGCCATATTTTGCTTTACGGATAAAAACCATTTTATAAAAATTACACCAAATATTTATGCACGTATCACGCTCTTATATATAAAAAGTGTAACAAGTTAAAATTAAATAATTAATAATTTTATATAAAAATATTGAATTTCGTATTCGATTAGAATTAAATATATATATATATATATATATATATATATATATATATATATATATATATATATATATATATATAGTCATTCTTGGAGTTGTGAAGTTAATCGCGCCGAAGAGCGTTGTGTCAGCAAATGGATGCTGAGTTTCTAACGAAATATATTTCACAATCACCCCATAATAATAATAATAATAATAGTAATAATAATTATAATAATATACACGTCTTACGATAATTAAAACTGTTAATCGACGCGAATTATCAGGGTTAAAATCAAGTATGAAGCAACAGTTAAAAATCAAGTTAGCGTGGTGCGTTTGACAGCCGCCATTAATCGAAATCTAATATATATATATATATATATATATATATATATATATATATATATATATATATATATATATATATAAAGCAATAATTCAGAATGACTTTCGAACAAAAATAGAAAATAATTTCGTGTCAACTTTAACTCCATATTTGGACATGTTTTTTGGATGTAGTTTCGTTTCGATCGCCGAACGACGACAATAAAACGAGCGAAATACTATTAAAAAAAAAAGATAGAAATAAACACGTGATATATTATTTGCTGCGATAATAATAAAATTAGCATAACGATTCGTATAAGCGGCGAACGTGGTTTCTCTCTTTCTAATCGTTTAATGTGTTCGAATTTACGATCGATCGATTTTAAAAGAAATGAACGCAATGTTTATTATGTTTTATTTAATGATTAATTAACAGTGTAAAAATATACGAGTTAAATTATATTAATATAATAATAAATAATATATATATTTTTTCAAATTTTTTAAATTTTCAGAATGAATATATTGATGCGTTTTATATATAGTTTTATTATTATAATAAAAAAATATACAATATAAATATTTCGAAAAAAAAATAAATTTAAATTAGAATATATAAATATAATTTTAAACGTTTATTTTTCATTTAAAATATGGTACAATATATACGAAGAGCTGATGACTCGACATCGTTAAAAAATTAATTAATTCTTCATATTACAAGTTAATAGAACAGTGTTAAGAATATAACAAATTTTCAACATTAATATATTCCATAAATTTTTGATTTTGACTTTAAAAAAAAAATATATATATATATATATATATATATATATATATATATATATATATATATAATAATTTAGTTATAAATTATTAAAAATAATTTGATTTTTTTTATATACATTTTTGATTGTATTGTATATTTTTTTTAATATTTTATATTATATTGAGATTTTTTATTTTTACTGAAATGTTTATTAAATATTATGACCATATATGTATATTTATAAAAAAATATCCAATTTCGTTTTTTTTGGTTTTGGCGCGAAAAACACGATTTTCACGATTGCTATCCGATAAAAATTTCAATTAACACCTTCAGCGCCGAAAACTGGAAAAATTTATATATATATATATATATATATATATATATATATATATATATATATATTTCGTGGTTTAATCGAAAAGTTAATGATTTGTTGATAGTGTTAATTACGATCTTAACGACAGCAACACGATTACCCTTCGATCGTAAATCATACCTTAATATCATAAAAAAAAATCGATGATTTATATTTTTTTTAAAAATGAAAAAAAAACTAAAAAAAGACACAATTTACTGTTATATCGTACTTTCACGACGTGCAATTTGTGCCGACGGTAAAGCCGGATCCACATAATATGACAGCGACACACAATTTCATCCCTTATATTGTACATGTATATACAATAAAAATCGCATAATTACAATCGTCTAACTTCATATTGTAAATATATAATAATTATTTCATGGTGAATAATGACTTTTTTGATTTTTTCATATATTAATAAATAATTAAAATTAATGATTGTGTCTATATATATATATATATATATATATATATATATATATATATATATTAAAAAATATTTACAATTTATACGACAGAAGAATTATGACTTTATACTTGAAAAATTAATATAAATTTATGTATTTGTACATAAATAAGAATATATTTCTATATAAAAAAACGTCACGTTTTAAAAATTTATTGCACTTCGAGATAATCGCAATTATTCTCCGAATATAAAAATAAAAAATGATCATAGATATTAAAACTTTACACTATTACAAAATAAAAAAAGTTTATTATATCGTAAATTTTTATATATATGTGTGAAAAATGTTTCGCTTGACATTTTCAACGATGATTCGCATTGATTTTTACGATATATATATATATATATATATATATATATATATATATATATATATATATATATATATATATTATATATATATATATACTATATATATCATTTGATCGCTGCGAATCGCAAAGTTTTGTATGTCTCACGTTTAATAAAAAATATATATATATATATATATATATATATATATATTATATATATGCGAGTCACAGTTTGAGAAGCCGTTTGCTGTACAAGGAAGAAAGATCGCGAAATAAAAACGAACGATTGATCGCGTGAGAAACGACTACTTATTATAACAGTTGAGTTATTCGTTATTCTACACTAAAAACCGCCAATAATTACTTTGATATATTATATATATATATATATATATATATATATATATATATATATATATATATACATATATATATAAATTCTTTATTTATTCTTTCAAATCAGTTTTATTCCCTTCAAAGTAATTCCCGTCCGATAAGATGCAATTTTGCCAACGCTTTTTCCAGTCCTCAAAACAATCAGAATAGTCTTTTTCCTGTATAACCTTCAAGACTTTCTTAAATTCGGTTTTTATCTCTTCAATCGTGTCAAAACGGCGTACCCGCATTAACCTTTTGAATTTGCTGAATAGCCAAAAGTCGCACGGAGCCACATCAGGCGAATACGGTGGTTGCAAAACGACATGAGTCGAGTTTTTGGCAAAAATGTCGCGAAGAACCAATGCAGTATGACATGGTGCATCATCGTGATGAATGAACCAAGAGTTGTAAAAACATGTGTAACTCTGAGATAATTAAACCTTTTGACAAACAGACGCTTGGTAAGTGTTATAAACAGTCCTACCAACTTAGGAAAAAAATTACAATTTATCTGCCTTCCTAATGCCCGGAAGTTTTAAACGACAATTTCACCATACTATTTGATCACAATAGTATATACTCTTGAAATTAAATTTTTAACAATGTATATCATTTGTATATGAAAGTTTAATAATATTTTATAACTCATTGAATTAATAAATTGAAAAATACTACAATATTCTCAATTTATATTAAGTAATACAAGGAAAAAAATAACTAACTTTCAGCTACTGTAAGCTCATCGTAATAGTCGTCGTCGTCGACCGTAAAATGTTCCATTTTTTTTTCCTATTAATTATCGTCAAATTCTCTAGGCTAGTTTTCCGATGGAATGATGATAATTTATCGAATCGGAGCACGGAGACACTGTTGATCTGAACCGGGTCTCTTAAAAGAGTATCGAAATAAATCTCATCGAGACCTTATCTTTCTGCTCGACAAAGCGGACGACACGAGAGCAAATAATAAATAGTAATAGTTGTTGTAGAAAATAGAAAATAAAAATCATCCGAACGCCGTACGAAGAACGCAATAATAAAATTTCGATGACGTTACCAATAAATCTAAACGAAAACAATAATTACTAGAGCGATAAACGGGATTAAAGTAGAGAACAACGCTCTATTAAGGAGGAAAAAATGTTTTTTTTTATCACATATAATAAAAATATCGAATTTTATATATCGTTTATAGGGTAATTGAAGGTCAAAAAATTATTATAGAATATTTGTATAAAAATATTCATACTATCTTAATTATGAGTAACAAAATTTATTTTATTATAAACACAACTATAGATTTTAGAATATAAATAATTAAAAAAAAAAAATATTCTAGTATTAAATAAAACGTAAAAAATGCATCGTTTAATACAATTTTAGTGGCGATTATCAATTTATTTTATTTTCAATTAAACTCAATTAAATCATACATAGAACATTTATATATTGAAAATTATTGAAAAAAAAATTAAATAGTATAAAAATATTGAAAATATTAAAAAAAATATATGTATATTATTCGAATCATTTAAATAAGTCAAACTCAAATCGAATATATTAATTGTATAATATAATATTGAGATAAAAATATTATATAAATATACGTTTTTTTTATATATATTTATATATATTTTTTTTCACGTAAAGTTTGAGAATCACCGCATTAGAGAAACAGTACGCCGGTAGCAATAGTCAATCAAACATCTCGTTTGGATAATATCAATGTCTTGTCGAATGCTGCGCTCGTATTCGAATCCGTATATTCGCTCTTTATAAACAAACGCATAAAGTAGAGAAAAGAAAGAAAAAGAAGAGAAGAAAAAAAAAAGAAAGAAAGAGCCATTCTGTATTTGGTCATATAAAATGGCGGACATTTACAGCAAACACAACGAATCGGCTAACATTCACAATGCTTTTCCTGAATCGCACAAAACGGCTTACACGTTTCACTCGCTACGGTTTCAAAATCGTTACTTGTATCCGTATTTGATTTATTTATATTATATTATATATATATATATATATATTAATTTATTTAATGATATAAATAAAATGTGCGTAAAAGTGCGCGCACGTTCACATTCATAATATATATAAACGGATTCAGCGATTCGAGTCTAGAAGTTTCAATTATAAATTAATGTTCTTTCAGATTCTTCGTCTTCTTCTTCAAACAGTCTTTTCAAAAAAAAAAAAAAAAAAAAAAAAAAAAGATTGGAGATCTTCACGGTTAACGAAACTGTCGAAAGAGTTCTATTGAATCGACGATGAAGACTTTTAATTCTTGAATTTTGATGTCTTTCTATTGATTTTTTTTATCTGATTTTTTTTTCTTTCAAAATTATCTAGAGAAAATTAGAAAATTATCATTTTTCTAAATTATCAATATTTTTCTAACTTTTTCTAAAACCTTCTTATTTGCTACTTTGTCGATCCAAGACATTCTTAATATTCTCCAGCAACACTACATTATAAAAAAAATTCAGATATTTATCTCCTGATAACTGATTCTTGAGATAACTGAACTGATCTCCCTCTTGAGTTCATAGATTGCTATAAATAAATGTTACCAAATATTTATATAACGTTACTTGTTCAATATGATCGTCTATTATATATATATATATATATATATATATATATATATATATATATATATATATATATATATATATATATATATAATTATCAGTAACGTTTTTTTTTTCAAAAATAAAAATGTCAAAAACACCTTTCAGATTGAAACTTACAAAACGACTATTTAGCAAATAAACTTTGAAAAATAAATATAGTAAATATTATTAAAAAAAAAAAATATTGATATTTATATAGAGATGTGATATTTTTTATTTATATTATATTTGAACCGGAAACGATCGCCATATGTTAAATTTAGGTCTACGTTTAACTATAAAATTCATATAGAAATATACTCATTATTAATCACACAAATCAGTCGTTTATAAATATATTAAAATAACCATTTATTCGTTACAATTTATTTATATAAAAATATTTACGAATACGTAATGATAAAAATCGTAATTTGAATATCAAATCGTTACATATAAATCATATATAGTAATGATAGTACAAAATATTGACAACAGTTAATATATTTCCACTTATTTACGAACGTTTAAAGTGATCGATGATTGGTCGATCGAATAATTACATATACATAAAGTGACCAAAAGTAGGTACAGCGGGACAACGCTTTATCATTATGTGTTAATTTTTTTTTTTTTTTTTGAATATATTTTCATATATAATTTCATATTCGAAGATTGATAATTATCATTATTATTATGATTTTTTTTATATAATGTGATCAAAAAGTAAGATGAATTTGTTTATAAAATGTAAATTCTATATTTATTCTTTCAAATCAATTTCATCCACTTCAAAGTAATTCCCGTCCGATAAAATACACTTTTGCCAACGCTTTTTCCAGTCCTCGAAATAGTCGGGAAAGTCTTTTTCCGGTAGAGCCTTCAAGACCTTCTTCGATTCGCTTTTCATCTCTTCAATCATGTCAAAATGGCGTCCCCCGTATTGACCCTTTGAGTATGCTGAATAGAAGGAAGAGTATGCTGAATAGCCACGGAGCCAAATCAGGCAAATACGGTGGTTGTGGAACGATATAAGTCGAGTTTTAGGGAAAAAAAGTCGCAAAGAACCAATGAAGTATGACACGGTGCATTATCATGATGAAGAAACCAAGAGTTGTAAAAACACGTGTAACTCGGAGACAATTAAACCTTTTGACAAACAGAAGCTTGGAAAGTGTTATAGACAGTTCTATCAACCTAGACAAAATAATTACAATTTACCTGCCTTCCTAAAGCCCGGGAGTTTTAAACGACAATTTCACCTTACTTTTTGATCACAATAGTAGGTCAATAATATTAGATTTTTATATCATAATAAGCGTACACCTTCTGTTCACGTTCACTTATATAACTGTGCATTCAATGTGCATGTGCACGTTATAAATGCCCGGCTTGTGCACTTCATTTGTCTCCCGGGGTGACGATCTGATTGCATCTGTGGAGATGAAATCGAGCCTTCGGGGTCCAAGTGAAAAGAAAATATTTCTCTTATCATTTTCACCGACACCTACCGGAGTCAATAAATAACGCGTTCCACTTTTGTACGCACCCTGTATGTGTGAAATTGCATTTTATTTCCGTGAATTTTACATACGAATACAAGCGATATTGCGTTTATCATATTTTTTATTCACAAAGTCGAGTCATTAGTTCTACATGAAACCATTATTTTTTTATACAAATTTTTAGTATTTTTTTATAAAATACATCACAAAAACAGTATTATTTTTGAATTTAAAAATTATAAATATTATAAAATATTTTATTTTTATAATTGACATACATTTATAACAACGAATATTGCATTTCCAATACAAACATATATTACAATCAGTATGCTTAATAAAAAATATTTAAAACAGGATCTAGATCATGTTAACATCCTTGTTGAATATATAAAAATAAAAACATACACATATTTATTCATCGGTGAAGAGTTCAAACGGACAAATTTCACATGTCATTCGTAAAGCAGATATGATTCAATGAAATTAAAAAAAAAAAATTTTTTTTTTTTGAGGTCGACGATATTTTGCGACTTGTATTCGCTGTCAAAACGTTGAAAGCAACAAGGATACGAAAATAAAATAATAAAAATGAAAGTACAGTGGTATGTATGTGTCTTTGTACACGATCAACGCGACGTTAAAACGATACGGTTCAACTTTAACCGGCGACATTAACTTTATGCCAAGAATATGTAATGCATTAATAACGATTTAATCCTCGGTATAAAGAAAAAATACACTACTCGAGCATTTTTTATATTTAAATATTAATATATATATATATATATATATATATATATATATATATATATATATATATATATATATATATATATATATATATATATATATATATATACTAATGTGATAAAAAAATAAGGTGAAATTGTCGTTTAAAACTTCAAGGAAGGCAGGTGAATTATATTTTTTTCCTAGGTTGGTATGATTGTCTATAACTGGTTTAATTATCTACGAGTTACACATGTTTTTACAACTCTTGGTTACTTCATCACGATAATGCACCATGTCAAACTGCATTGGTTCTTCGCCACATATGGTATTTGCCAAAAATTCGACTCATATCGTTCAGCAACCACCGTATTCGCCAGATGTGGCTTCGTGCGACTTTTCAGCAAATTCAAAAGGTCAATGCGGGGACGCCGTTTTGACACGATTGAGAAGATAAAAACCGAATCGAAGAAGGTCTTGAAGACTATAACCGGAAAAAGACTATTCCGATTGTTTCGAAGACTGGAAAAAGCGTTGGATAAAATTGATTTGGAAGAATATTCAGTCAATATATGTATTTAAAAATATTATTTTAATACTATAAATAAATATAAAAACAAAACAAAAAGATCGTAGAATATAATCGTTACGGATTATCTCGTATATTATTTGATCGCCCCTGGATTAAGACGTTTCACGTTCGATCATACGATTTCAGTGTCATATTTCGCCATATCTTCATTTTGACCGATGATAAATTGTTCGTATTTTATATTGCGAATCGCATTTATTTATATTATTATTATTATTTAAAAAAAAACGAAAATATGTTCACTTGTGATGTTCGTCAATATTGAGCCGAGAGTTTTCAGTGCCTCCGGTCTTTCGATCTTATCTGATAAAACCGTGTAATTCTTAATCTCGTACGTCTGTTTCAAGATTGTTTCGGTTATTCATATAACCTCGGGGGTTTTGCGATGTGGAAAAAAAAACATATATATATATATATATATATATATATGAATATAGAAAATAAATAAATACATATGTATTAAAATGGTATACAAGCCGTGTCGGGCAAAACTGAGGCTTGTCACAACGCGGCGCTATACAAATGACAGCAGATGAATATCTAGAAAATATAGCAGCTTTGGCTAATATTGATATATGTCGTATAATTTATTCGTGTTAAGCGAATATGATATGTTATATAAACATTATACACGTTTTCATTATTAAAAGTAGTGAATAATTTGTTTTTTTTTCTTATATAATATATATATGTTATATATAATGTATGACAATTTTAATTTTTTTTTGTAGCGATATTTAAATCAGAGATATTCAATTTTTTTCACTTGCAATCCGCATTTGCAGTTCGATTGTATTGTATGGATTGTACTATATATATATATATATATATATATATATATATATATATATATATATATATATATATATATATACATATAATTTTTAAAAATATATATCTTCTGATTTTTCTAGTAAATAATGGTTTCTGAAAAATAATCAAATAAAATTTAATTAATTTATTCATTTTATATAATTTATTATGATTTGTATAATTTACAGTTGAAGTATAATATCAATTTAATTACATTTTTTTTAATAATGTAAAGGGCCGCTGATTGAATACTGCTGATATATAATTTCTACTATATATATATATATATATATATATATATATATATATATATATATATATATATATATATATATATATATATATATATATATATATATATATATATATATATAATTATAGTTGATATGTTGAAATACTTTTTCAAAAATATTCGTAGTGAATAATGTTTCTTTTTTTATAATTAACATAAAAAAAAATCTAATTTTCATACAAAAATATTTAAAATAAATATGTAATAAAAATATAGAAATAAAATTGTTATAATTTGAAAGAAACGATCATTTCTATATATTTTTATACTGAGGATAATTAAAAAAAAAAGATATATATAAATTAGAATAGAAATGATTAAATATATATTTTTATCATTACGAAAACAACAAAAGGAATAAATCAGTAAATTAGTTATTTAATTGCACAATCGTGATTTGCTCGATAACAATTATAAACTTGTTTATTATTAATAATATTATATGTTATCTTGTTTGTTACAGTAAAAACATCTGATGTATAAAAAAAAAGTAAAAATAAGAAATAAATAAATTATAACAACGATCGCCAATCAATATAAACATAATTTTAATTAATTCAATTTATCGTTACGAATTATATGTGTCACGTGATGTCATTTTATTAATTATTTTAATTATATTAAAAAAAATAATAAGTCGTACGATTAAAACGATGCACAAATTAAAAATCTCCTAGAGTCGTTTGATAAAAAATAACAAAATTACGAAATATAAAAATATAACAGGCGTGTTAAATATGAGGCCCGCGGTCAGCATACGGTCCGCCGAAATTGTGTTGTGCTGTTTTTGATAATATATATAATATATAAAATTAATTTTTAATATTAAATTTTATTTTTATTTGTCTGTTTAAAAAAATTGTAATGTGCAGTTTAAATTAATTATGAGCGATTTTTTTATTATAAAGCTTATTTTTTTTTGTTTATTATAACATTTATCTTAGTTATATGTTTATTTATATGGAATATTTATATATTTCATGCAAAAAAAAAATAAGAAATTAATATTTTATTTTTTTTATTTATTTATTTTTTGAACAATGCGGTTCACGATTTAGTGCAAAATGATTCATCTGGTCCGCAATATGATATGAGTTTAACACGCCTGAAACATAGTATAATATAAAAAAAATATTAAAGTTAAATATACGAAATCATCCAAAAAATATATTATTTATTTAAGAGTGAAAATATCGATAAAAAAAATATTCATCTTGAATATTTTTTAATATAAAAAAAATAATTAAATATATATATATAATATATATTATGTATTTTATAATTAAAAATTTATTCAAAGTTTAAATTGATATAAAAATCCTGTACGACGATTTTACGAAAAATGTTACAACTATCATCGTGAGGATCAATCTTTAGCGATACACGATCGTTTTTTTTTTCTTTTTTTTTTAAATAACATATATTGACTGACATCCCTGAATACGATTGTATGTAAAAATGTGAAAGTCTGGACGCGTCGTTATAAATGACCAACAGTCGAATTAATTACGTTTTCGTTCTTGTCTTTCAGTTTATTATATATATATATATATATATATATATATATATATATATATATATATATATATATATATATATATATATATATATATATATATATATATATAATGTTCAGCGAAATTTCTTCTTGTCTTTCACATTATTATTATTATTATTAATAATTATTATTATATTATTCTCTGTACAATTCTCGACAATGATACAAGTAACGATAAGTATTTAAAAGACCGTGAAATAATTAATTTGACTTCGTAATCCCGATGAGTCGTAATTGAGTTACCCAATCGGTTAAGTGACGCGGATTGATGTTGAACGTCGCAGTTAAACGTAACCTCTTTATTATTATTATTATTATTATTCACTGGTGAGACTTCAACACGTGGCCGCGGTCACATTGATATTGATACTTGTGATCGTATACACGAAATCACATATAAAATTCAATATTTTAAATTTTTAATTATATTATTTTTTAATCTTTAGATTGCCATATACGAGATAACTCACATCTTTACCTATATATTTACAAAATATTTTTTTAATTTGACTATTAATTATTATATATTTATATATATAAAGTCAGTTAAATATTAATATACTACTGTGATCAAAAACTAAGGTAAAATTGTCATTTAAACCTCCCAAGCATCAGGAAAGTAAGTAAATAGTAATTTTTTTTTCTAGATTGGTAGGATTGTCTATAACACTTGCCAAGCGTCTGTTTGTCAAAAAAGTTTTACAACTTTTGGTTACTTCATCATGATAATGCATCGTGTCATACTGCATTGGTTCGACTCATATCGTTCCGCAACCACCGTATTCGACTGATTTGGCTCCGTGCGACTTCTGGCTATTCGGCATACTCAAAAGGTCAATACGGGGACGCCGTTTTGACACGATTGAGAAGATAAAAATCGAATCGAAGAAAGTCTTGAAAGTTTTACAGGAAAAAGACTATTCTGACTGTTTCGAGGACTGGAAAAAGCGTTGGCAAATGTGCGTTTTATCGAACGAGGATTACTTTGAAGGGGATGAAATTGATTTTACATTTTATAAACAAATTCACCCTACTTTTTGATCACAGTGTTATGTATTATATATATATATATATATATATATATATATATATATATATATATATATATATATATATATATATAATGCGAGATTTTCTTATATTATTCGAACGTGCGCTTTCAATGTGACCGCATCACCGATACACGGTGAATATAATCGATCGTCAAGTGGGAAAAACTCATAAATTCAGGTCAATTAGTCACACGGCGATCGCAAAT
>JANIJI010000001.1:11537500-11612500 GCA_024500535.1 Leptonema lineaticorne
CGCATTTAATATTGCGCTACGCGAATGAGCGGGCACCGTTTATGCGTTTTACAATTACCGGTTGGCGTTGTCGATTATTTATGCATCCTTTTAAAAATTTCTTAGGTAAATATTGAAAATTTCTCTAGCTTATATATGAATATCGTAAATTTTATTCAGAATTATGTAACATTATATTATATATATATATATATATATATATATATATATATATATATATATATATATATATATAATTTTAAACTGAGCGATTATTAAAATAATAATAATAATAATAAAATATTTTTAAATTAATATGATTTACGACACATAATTTATTAAGGTCTATGTTTTTTTTTTAATTTTCAAAAAAATAATTGATCAATATATAAAATATAATATAAAGTAAACAACGGTTGTTATGCATATAATTGACGGCAGTCGAACGGTTCGCCTACGTTTTAAATTTGAAAATTATCTAAAAAAAAAAACGCCTACCGTTGTTAAGCCGCGTTTAGACGATTAAAATATTTGAACAAATCAACGTTCTAAGATAGGAAAGTCGTTTTTTTTATTTCATCAATTTTTCTATTAGTAACATATTTTCTATATATCTCGATCGATAATCAATATTAGAAAATATTCATTTCTTCGTCTATTATTTAATAAATTATTTATTATTAATTTTATATAAAAATTTTATTGATTTTATAAATCATTCGAAAATTTCAATGTATCATGCAAATAATTTGCAATTCATAAAAAAAATCCCTTTCATTTCGTTTAACGCCCTTTAAAAAAAAAATTGATACCTCGAGCATCGCTTGGATTTTAATTTTTTTTTTTTTTTGGTTCTTTTTTTATTATTATATTTAATGCTCGCCTTTCGCGGTAATTGTTTTTCGAGTGTTCGTCGAATTTTTACACGCACTGTAGCCGAATGAAATGCAAATCTTTCTCATTAACAGCCTCATAAGCTTAATATGCACACCCAGCAAAGAACACATTAACTTTTTTTTTTCATTTTCCTATATATAATTTAACCCCAAAGAATCCGATTTTATATATTTATATTTTACTATAAAAAATATACAAATATAATATATATATTATAATATATATATTTGTAATTCATCCAAACGGTAGTTGGTTTTAAAACTATTTTAAAAATTGTATAGAAGCACTTAATTTCTTTAAAATTAATTTTTATATTATAAAAAAATAATCGAGAGTTATAATTATTAGCACTATAACGAATACTGTAGTATTTAAATTTTATTGGAATATCTAATATATAAGAATATTATTACGTCTATTTGCGATTTTATCTTAATTACAAGATATATATATATATTTATATAGAATATTAATATAAATATAATGTGCGCAATTTTGGGTTAAACTGGAAGTGAACAGAAATAAACCGCGCTTAAACGAGCGCAAATTAAGGTTCGACTAGTCGAATTAAAACGGCAATTATCACGCTCTAATCGCGCCGCGCACGCGAATCGCTTCGCGGCGCGCGATGCGAGTGTGAATTCGCGCGCGAGCCGATTAATTTCCATAACGAGGGTGACCACGATTTCGACGGTACAATAATGATACGTATTAAAGACAAATTAGCGCTTCGGGAGAAAAAAAACAAAAATTGGTGAAACGCGACGAAATTAAACGTTAATATGAGGAGAAAAAGAGAGAGAGAGAGAGAGAGAGAGAGAAAAAAAAATAAAAATCGATCCGAACGTGCGAAGTCGCCGATCTCGAATCCGCGATAATTAGGACCACTTTTTATTTTTAAACTGTATTTTACGCATAATTGTCCGCTCGAAGGGTGCATTTTTTCGGCGCAAATAAAAAATTGTATATTTCACATGTTAAATATCGGGTATTAATAATATGAACATTGAAAATTTTCAACAATATATAAAGCAACAAAGTTATATTATTACGTGACGTGAATTGATTATATTTAAACAAAGATTAATGATTTAGGATATTTTTCGACCGCGAAATGTCGGTTTGTAAGCTCTGTTTTTTTTTTTAAAGAATACGTGTGGCCGTCCGTCGATGTTATATTCATAGTAAAACGTTACGGTTTATAATGCGAGTTATAACAATCGATCGTTTAAATCGAAGCCCACACGCGCTCGGCTCGAATCGTCCCACGTGCGAGTTTAAATCCCGAAAATCGTCGCTTTTGTGCCACGGAACAAAATAAACATTTGTACGAAACGATCGTAAATTATACGTAAAAATATTGGACGGGGGGGGAGGGGGGCGAAAAAAAAACGTGAAAAAAGTTTCGTAATTTATCGACGGGCGCCTTTAACATTGTAAATATTATATTAGGGACTTAAAAAAAATATTTTTTTTTTTGTGGTGCATTTCAAATGACATTTTCGCGCGCATTTCGTCGAAACGCCTGTGGGCGAGTGGACTAAAATAAAGTGTCGGATTACTGGACGGCGTGGGCATTTTCACGAGTTCGATTCCCTATGACATCACCGAATTACACGCAATATTCTAAAAATCGATGCGGTGCCACGACACGACATTTACTATTATTATCGGTCATTTAGAACGATTTGATCAAAAATCGAACGATATGAACGATATTCCATAATCAGAATAAAGTATATTTTTATTATGCTATCTAAATATCTTTAAATCATAAAAATATATTTTTATATTTTATTATTTTTAAATTATATCAAAAATTTTAATGACATGATAATTAATGAAATTCATAAATTTTTGACAAAAAAAAAAACAACGGTATATTAATGTCCCAACCTCCATATTCGCTAGGCATGATCCCGTGAGTGTATTAAAAATATGAAATAAAGAGATATTTTCGAGGTTGAATAAATAATATCTAATGGTTGTAAAATATATAAATGATGAAAAAAAATATATATATATATATATACAAAAAAATAAATAAATTACCGTTGCTTTATAAATATAATTATATGCAATTATATGAAACATGCCGCTTCTGTTACAGACATTGTTTGCCTAATTAATACCAGAACATGCTTCAATATAATTAAATGTAAATATTTATTCACGTTAATATTTTCATTATAATTAAATACATAATTTCACAATCATATTATATATTAGTATGAGATATGTAAAACTAAAAAAAAATAATAATAACCGAGAATTCTATTATATATAATAATAGGTTTCATGCGGCAAATATGGATCCGGTTGACTATATCTGAAAATAATTTTCCACAATATATATATATATATATATATATATATATATATATATATATATATATATATATATATATATATATATATATATATATATATATATATATATATATATATATATATATATATATATATATATATGGCAAACGGAACAATTCCGATCACGTTTCGTCGGTTAGATATCGAGTTTAAAATGCCACATACGAGTGGAACCAGATCGTGTCAATGCCGTATCATTCGGGGTGGACCCTAAACGGGAAATGCCCGAGCAAAACAATCACGGAAACACGGGACTTTGTGAAGAAGTGGCTCGTGTCAACGCACATCAATCAAAATGCGATACGTGTATTTCTTTTTTTCATTTTTTTTGTACGATTAAAACAGCTCAATAATTCTCTCAATACGAACGAGTGACGTCACGCAACTATTATGATTGTGTTCGTGGTGTGACCATGCGTTATATGTAAATTTTATTATATTACAAATATATTTTAAAAAAATCATATTTTATTATATTTATATTGAAACATTAAAATTTTTATTTTTATTTTTATTTAACAGATATCAATCTAAATATATATGGTATATATATATGTGTGTGTGTGTTCATAATGTATAAAATAGACGTTTCGCTTTAATACGATTGTTAATTTTTATGACATCACTTGTATATTTTCTCTTATCAATAATGAAATATTTTATATTAAAATTGAGAATATTTTTTTTAATAATTTTTTATTATAATATCAGATTTGTATTAAGATATACAGATAATTAAAATCTAAATTTTCGGCTCAATTCTTCACTATTTTAAATATCTTGTTATATAATATTTAATTAATTATATATATATATATATATGTGTGTGTGTGTGTGTGTGTGTGTGTGTGAATTTAAAGAATTATTTTAAAATGAGTTCATAACTATTTTAATCAATATATTTAAATGAAATGAAAATTATTTTTTAATATATTGTGATAATAAAAAATGTTGAGAACCATTAGTTTAACGATTCTAATCAATAAAGCGAAAACTCACAACATGAGTCATATCAGAGCTGGAAATATATGCGTTCTCGTAATAAAGCTCATAAAATATATTATATTGTATATATCTGCGAACGTTCGCCATTTTCTCTTTTATATGTCCGACATTGGTGAAAAAAAAAAAGATGGCGATTTTCATTAAATATTAATGAGAATAATTCACTGAAACCGAACCGAGAGAAAAATACAAATAATAATAAATAAAAAAGAAAACTTTCGACTTTTCCATATATACTGAAATCGATATGTTTTTTTTTAACCTTTTATAATATACGTCGAATCGCGTAGTGGAAGTGAAGCGCGTTACCACTCGTGTCGACGCACATTTTTTTCTTAGTGTTTTATTTTATTTTATTATATATATATATATATATATATATATATTCTTATAGTATGTCAACTGATTTACAGTAAATCTAGTCGATTTACCGCAATAAAAATGTTGTATCGACGGATAATCAATTAATTCGTCATTAGCTTTGTATCGCCGTCATAAATCAAGTGCCAAAGGGAGCTTTTGATGCGTAATTCCATTTTTCACGTCGAACGCTTATATCGCAGTAAAAATCTATAAATACCGTACCGATCTTAAATGGTATTGAAATTTAAATGAATAAAAAAATCGTTTTCCTTTAACGTACAATAATTTATTTTTTAATATACTATATATAATAAAATAAATATATTTATAGACGATATCAATCTTCGATATCTGCGATAATAGCAAATCACAAGGTAAAACAATTTCAAATACAATTTCAGCATCATTAATTCATCAATAATAATATATCATATGTATATGACATAACTATTTATTATTTTCATATTTAATATTAAAAAAAAAATAAATAAATCAATTTACAAAATTAATATAAATCTAAAAAACTGATATAGAACAAAAAAAATGGATGATACAATATAAAATATTAAATTATTTATATGCGCTTTATTTCGAAAGTTATATATTTTAATCGTGTACAAAGGGATTATTTACAATGTTTTACAGCTTTACGTGATGAATTATATCCGATTACATGTAAAAAAAAAACGATCATACGTCTCGATTTCGTTGTTGAAGATATAAAAAGCACGAATATATTCGTGTAAATGTGTGACACGTAGCTATAAATTAAGCGTACATTATGAAACTTTTAAAAAGAACTTTGTATAATTTATGAAAATAAAAAAAAATATATATATTACTCGAGACGATCATTTTTTATATTATATATGAAATCGAATATAGAGATTCGTGATTTAAAACCATGTGCTATTTGATATGGCTATTTGCACTTTTAATAGTTAACCGATCGATGATTGATTATTTGTTCATAAATGGTAGAATCGATAATTTATATGCTATCGATCGTTGATAGTGTTTTATTTAAGAATATTGTCTTTAAGACGCCACGAAGGCGAAAAACAATTTTTTTTTATATATCATATATATATATATAAATATTCGAATATCTATGATATTAAATATCAATTAATCATTTAATTACAAATTGATTTCGATAATGATAAACGCTTAATATATATATTTAATTTTATTCACGAAGCATAATTTATAGAATTTTATTATCGATATAAATATTTCAGAAGCTCATCTCATTCCTGCGTCGACATAAAATATATATATATATATATATATATATATATATATATATATATATATATATATATATATACATAAACGCTATAAAAGATATCGTATCAAAATTCTTCACATATTCTAAATACCAAAATAATACAGTAAAAATCCACATCAATAATAAATTATAAATATATATATATATATATATATATATATATATATAATTTTTAAATTATACATCGAAATATACGATATATAAAACAACACTTGTGTCCGTTGTATTAGCACTTGTATCCGTTGGCGTCGACGATAAGATCAATTAAATTCATTATATATCGAATGATAATTATTAGCAATTAACCGTTCGCGACATTTACATATAAAGTGTTAAAAAACGACAATCGTAAATTCGATCGATTACTGTGTTTACTGTTTAACGATTAATTGTAAAATTATACACACGTCAAAAATGTCGAAAATATTTATGATATTATGTAATATTATATTTTTAGTACATATTTAATCGTAAAATTATTATTATATATGTATAAATCACATATATAACAATAAAATATATATATAAAAAAATAAATATTTTTTTCAAATATGTGTAGCATTCTTCGCGTGGAAGTGTGATGTGCTAAATTAAAAAAAATAGTATTATTGAGAATTTTAATTAATATATTTTTGTTGATTTATATAATTGATATTGAAAAATTATCTATTAAAACTAATGTCATATATATATATATATATATATATATATATATATATATATATATATATATATATATATATATATACACATGAATAATTTTGTCCGATTTCATTTTAAACTTTTTCACTTCGATTTAAACTTTTAATTTATGAAAATTTATATCGTTTCGTGCTTTGAATTTAAATTTTTACAAAGTCATATTTTTATATTTGATTTGATTTTTTTTCAATATGAAAGTAAATTTGATGAATAAACGGTTAAATTTTTAGTATGAAAAAAATATTTATATATATATATATATATATATATATATATGAAAAATTTTATTGAGATTTTAAATAATAAATTATTTTAAAAATATTATTTTCTTATAAAAATCTATGTTCTAGTAAAAATTTTTAGATTTATAAAATTGAGACGATATAAATTTTGCAATCTTTATTTGTTGTTAATGGAATAATTTATATAATAAGAAATTTGTATATATTGTATATATATATATATATATATATATATATATATATATATATATATATATATATATATATATATATATACATATACAACGAAAGTAGAGGACCCAAAGGAATACGCAATTCATTAAGTAACAACCTTATCGAATACGTCGAATCTATCTATTTTGCTACCGAATGTGCACGCACACACACACACACACACAAGAGGTTGTTATTTATCAATTTATTACGAAACCATGGTTTTTATATATATTTATATATATATATATATATATATATATATATATATATATATATATATATATATATATATATATATATATAAGAGACGAGAAGGCAAACAGGTTGATAGAACTACCAACGTTTCTATTTACACCAAATATGGTAGGCCATTTAAAACATTCACCGAACACATGACACACCGACTTCTCGTCTTGCACACGCTTATCGATATGGCGGTTTGTTGTTTGTTTGTTTGTTTGTTATTTCTTTTATTATTATTATTATTTTCATTGCTGTCGAAAAACGCCGTCGATAAAACGGGCGGCGCCACCGTACGCTCGACGCGTCTAAATCGAACGGCGCTAGTTGTCAAACGCGTTCGCGTCTACGATTGGTTGATTCTATTTTCGTCGTTCAATATGCTATATTCAATATTTAAAATTAAAATATTAATTTGTATTATGTTTAATTTGATTTCAATAATTTTAAAGATAATGAATATGCATTTTGAAATATATACTATTCGACTCATTGATAAATAAATAAAAATAAACAATAACAATCAATAGAACTATATAAATTATAAAAATTATGATATTATTCATATTAAAGTGCGACGTGTGAATAAATGAAAAACGAATCAAAATTATATCGCATCAATTTAAAACGCAATACAAAAACAAACACGTAATCGATAATTATATATTTAACATTCATATTTTCCATATATGGCAACGACTGACGAGCGCAATTTTAAAAATTGTAACACTATTCATGTCGAAGTGCGACGCAAATAAATAAATAAACTATATAATAAACGAACGAACATCATTTGCAATAAAAACGATTATATTACGTCAGATTTTTATTTTTATTTTACACAATCAAAATCGATATGTCTGTCGTTTCGTGCGTAACGCTATATATATTATTGTAGGTCTTAATGCGATATCTTTACGGACCATGATCGCAAATCTACTTTTATTCGTTATATATATATATATATATATATATATATATATATATATATATATATGTGTGTGTGTGTGTGTGTGTGTGTATGTAAATGCGATTAAAAAAATAGGTTGTAATTGCAACACGGCACACCAAATTGGATGACGATAAATATTTATAATTTGTAGTTACACAAATCGAACCTGTCGTTTAATTTCCACTTAACACTAATGGCCATTATATTGACGGGTTCATATGCGAATGTGCATACGTTTTAAATATCGTAATTGCTAATTACGCATGCAAATTTATTGTAATGGATGCCGTCGGTGTGGAGTCGAAGCCGTCGTTCGACTCCGCGATCGATATTTTTCATTTATTATTTCAACTGTGATATTGTCGTTTCTCAAGTTTTACAAATACATCATATGATATTTTAGTAAGCAAAATGAAAATTAAAAATATTAACGATAAATAAAATGACGTTATACCATAATTGTTCAGATGAGAATAATGTGTGAAGATTTGGCGTAGAGCCGGCGACTCAAAAATTAATAGTTTAAAAGTGACAAAAGTCTAATTTATAATTTTTTAATTTGATATTAAATATTCACATGCTGTATTTAATGTAATAATAATTATGATATACATTTTTAATATTTATTTAAAATAAAATTGCATGTGTTTATTGGAAAAAAAAATCATATATAATAATAATATTATGTAATCGTTATAAACATTACGACGATATAATTATTATGCATATTATTGAAAAAAAATAAATAAATAAAACTTCATTAGAAGACAAAACATAGACTTTGAATCAAATCACAGACTCATAGATAAAAATTCATACCCAGTCACGGTCTCACGTGATACTGTGATCGTTTTATATTTAACAAAAAAAAAAAAATAAAGCGTCTTATATTGTTAAGGGACAAAAGAGAATAACAATGATGTGCCGACGACGATGATCACAATGAAGTTGTGCTGATGACCCTCGGCAGATAAGGGTGATGCGATCTCGCCAGGGTTAATTGACACGCAAGGTGTATTGACAACTTGTGGATTCTTTGCGGTGACCTTTTTCCCACCGAGTCACCGCCCAAAAAAGTCGAAACAATAAAAATACGCGTTCAATGTGAACGCGTCCACCGTCGGTAGACCGTATCTTGGTCGGATCGATTGGTAATTATTGTCCGATGTTGCGTCATCGATTATACAATGCGATGAATATGTGATGATGATGATAATGATTGAGACATGAGACGTTTGACGTATGAAAAAAAAATCATATGTAACAATTTTTCAGTTAATTTATATTATTTTTATATATATATATATAATATTACTATCGTTTTCTTTCATATTTTTTTTTCTTTTTTACAACAAAAACGTCTATTTTTAGTTATGTAACGATGATTAATTTTTGTAGGGTCAATTATTTGGGTCGTCTATTGACTAGACAAATTCTCAATTTTTTTTTTCAATAGATTTTCTTGATCTAAAAAAAAAATAACAAATCAATATTAAAAATAAAAATAATTAAATATACAATAATAATTTTCAGCTAAACAAAATAATATGAAATACTATTATATAAATCTTCTTAAAAATTACCAATATTTATATATTATTATTTTTTAACATCAAAACAAAATTTTCAATATCATATATACTTCGTAATCTTCAATGTTTCCTAAACTTTTTTATTAATTTTGATCAGAATTGAATTAATTTTATACAAAATCAATCTATCAATTCTAAACATAATTTTCATATATTATTTTTTTTATTAAATAACTAAAACGTCTACTGAAATATATTCTAAAATGACTAATATATATATATATATATATATTTT
This sequence comes from Leptonema lineaticorne, assembly GCA_024500535.1. Lineage (NCBI taxonomy): Eukaryota > Metazoa > Arthropoda > Insecta > Trichoptera > Hydropsychidae > Leptonema > Leptonema lineaticorne. The sequence continues at coordinate 11,547,585 of JANIJI010000001.1, forward strand.
TTTTTTTGAAATTAACTTTTTTTAAATAATAAAATTAATATAAAATTGTTCATGACATTTTTAATATCGTTATATTGCATATGAGTTTTTTTTATTCCAATTATATTTTATAATATAAAAATTTAATGAATATGCAAATTAAAATGTAAAAAATATATATTATATATAATATGAATTTTAACATGGGTACACTTGTTTTTATGGCAATTTTATTAAAAAAAAATACCTAACCGTACCCAATATGTCATTTGGATCAACGTCTAAAATGATTAGCGATAATAAACAATCAATTATATGTTATAAATATTATTTAATCGTCCATTAAAAACGTATAAAAAAAAATAACCGAACACCATTACACACACATCAACATTAACCGTTACAAAATTTTTAATATTCAGTTATACATTTACAATATGGTAATTGTCTAAATGTACTAAATAATTTGTCACGGTGTTTTTTATTATTATTATTATCATTATTATTATTTTATTGGGCGAATTAAAAATGTCGATTTATTGCACGAGCCGTATTTATTAAGCTCGAATTATCGAACGATGAAACCCGAATTACGACTGGAGAAAAAAAAAATATATATTATATATAAAATAAAATATAATAAAAAGCCAATTAACGATTGAGAAACACAGCAACGCGCGGCAAACTCGCCATTTCCGCCGTGGAAAAAGTTGAGAACTATATTTAATTTTTATTGGACGTTTGAAGTGTTTTTTTTTAAACAGAATATCACACAACTGATTATAGTAATTTTATTGACGTGACACACAAAGAGACAAACGAGCTTGTTTGTATTTTTTTTTCCATAAATAATATTTCCATATTTTTTGAATATTATGAAAATTTTTTTAACGAATAAAAATCATAAATTATGCATGAAATATATATAATTGAAAAAAATTGATTAATATTAAATTCATAAATCTTCATTCAAATTAAATATATATTATTAGTAAAAATTTATATAAAATATAATTTTAATAATAAAAAATATTAATATTGAAAATAAAACTTAGTTTATATGATTTTTATCATAAAAAGCATAAAATGGGGTCCATTTTATGCTTTTTTAACTTGTTTAAAAACCGAAATATAATTTAAAAAAAAAAGATTTTTTTATAATATTTATTTTAGATAAATCGAAAAAAAATTGAAATAATTCATTAATAAAAAATATTGAGAATTTCTGAATATCGAATATTCATCGATCAATATATTGAAAAAATATTTAATTTTTATATATATATATATATATATATATATATATATATATATATATATATATATATATATATATATATATAAAATAATAAAATCGTATAGAAAAACATGAAATATGTTTAAATAAATACGGTATGTACCGGTGAAAACGTGACCGTTTATCACATAATAAAAAGGTCACGCGATAAATTTTAACTAATACGTTTGCGAAAATGATTCAAAATAATTTTAATTGATAAAATTAAATATATAATAATTAATTGTTAATGCGCGAAAAACGGTTTTGAACCACTGATTTTTATATAACACTCCTTCTACATAATATAATCGCTATATCAAAAATGACAATTAATATAGATTTATAAATTGATATATTTTTTTTTACTATATTGTCACCCTTTAAACTCTTAACAAAATGGCGGCTATAGAATTTAAAAAAAAAACAGGCGTTGTCAACCCACAATTGTCGATGTTAATTAATATGCATAATTTATTGATTTTGTGAAGGGAAAGCGTTTCATTGATGATGCACCTAGTTTTCTTATGGTTTCATGATTGATAGGACAAAAAACACACACACACACACACACACAATCGACAAGAGGAAGTTGTGGGTGTTGTAAAAAGTCAAGAAAATAAAATCGGACATAAAAATATATGTACTCGCATTATTATAAGTTATTCTTTCCCAATAAACGATTATGTATGCGTATAATTATTATTTATTTTTTCTTTTGTGAATATAGAAATACATTGTTATAAACGCATATACGATTATTATTGTGTAATATATATATATATATATATATATCTATATATATATATATATATATATACCATATACATATATATATATATATATATATATATATATATATACCATATACATATATATATATATATATATACCATATACATATATATATATATATATATATATATATATATATATATATATATATATATATATATATATTTGTTATGCGGTATCAAATTTTCAAACATTTATGGAGATCAAAATATGAATAATTTATAATATATTATTGTGTTTATGTTTATGTAAAAATGGCGCTGATTTAGATATATTTTTTACACTAAATAAATTCGTATTTTATCTATTTTGTTTCATTATGAAATTAAATATTATATATTTCATTATTTATTTCACGCGTATTTTGAGAAACGCTGATTTATATATTGAATATGCACTTTTAGTATCAAAATAATAGACAAATTATGTTTCAAGAATTTAAAAAAAAAAGCATTAGATTGAAGAAAATTACAATAAATTACTTAAAAATTCTAGTTTATTATCAATATTTAATAATTCAAAATATAATATGTGAAAAGTCCTAAAATGAAGAATAGAAAATTGAAAAATGTTCTATGAACAAATTTAAATTTTTTTACTATTATATATAATATGAATAGGGTGACCAACCGTTCTATTTTTTTTAAGAGCGACGTCATTCTTTTTGAAATTTGTCCTCTTTTTTGTACATTAAAATTGATAAAGACTCGACACAATTTTAATAGTCTATTTTTTTTTAATTTAAAAATTGGTCACCCTAATACAGATTATAATATATATATATATATGGTATAAAAAAACCGTTTTAACACATTACGATCCATTCTCGGTATATTTTAAACCATTCGCTCGCCCCATTTTTTACCTCGTATTCGATCAGCAGAATTCCAATATAATCAGCTCGAAGATGTCTTCGAAGGTGATTATGACACCGTTTAACGCGACGATGATGAACGAGGATATCTATCTGAATGATACGAGTTTTGAGCAGTTATTATCGCTCTGCCCACGTTTAATATTTTGTTTAAATGCATCGTCTTGTTAAAATGTAAATATGATGGTATTATGTGACAGCCGCGACTCGGCGTTTATCTTGTTTGTAAATCGAACCGCGCGTCCGCATCAAATGTGGAGGTGGCTGGCGCCGCGAAATACAGCCGCAGTCACATTAATTTTAACATCGCGATCGTATTTATGTCACGGATCGCATTTTCAACACGTTTAAATAAATATATATATATATATATATATATATATATATATATATATATATATATATATATATATATATTATAATAATAATATAAATTTTATATCAACATTATTCAACCGTTTCACAATTGTTTACTGATAAATAAAATAATATATATTCATTAATAATATCATTTTATTTACATTATAAATATAACTAATATTCACTTAAAATTTAAAGTATTTTTCGCATATTTTCATAATTAATATTCGTATTATTTTATTACGTTATTATTTTTTTTAATATATATGTATATATATATATATATATATATATATATATATATATATATATATATATATATATATATATATAACACTGTGATCAAAAAGTAAGGTGAATTTGTTAAATAAAATGTAAATTCTTTATTTATTCTTAAAAATCAATTTCATTTCCTTCAAAATAATTTCCGATCAAAATAATCGGAATATTCTATTTCCGGTATAGCCTTCAAAAACATTCTTCGACTAGGTTTTTATTTCCTCGATCGTGTCAAAACGGCGTCCCCGCATTGGCATTTTGAGTTTGCTGAATAGTCAGAAATCGCACGGAGATAAATTAGGCGAATACGGTGGTTGCTGAACGACATGAGTCGAATTTTTGTCAAAAAAGTCGCGAAAAATCAATGCAGTATAACATGGTACATTAAAATGTGTAACTCGGAGATAATTAAACCTTTTGACAAACAGACACTTAACAAATGTTATATACAGTCCTACCAACCTAGGAAAAAATACAATTTTCCTGCCTTTTTGATTACAGTAGTATATATATATATATATATATATATATATATATATATATATATATATATATATATTATAATAATAATATATGTAAATCATAAAAAATAAATTATTATCCCATTTATACGCTTACAGCCGTTTACCGAACTACGTGTTTAAAATACGAGAATTCCTGGCAATGCTCGTAAATTAACACGTTATTGTTTAATATTCAAAATATTTTCCGAATTTCCACCGTTTATTTTATTTAATAATCAATATAAAATTCATAAATCAACCAAAATTTATAATACACATCTCTAATATATTACGTTTAACCGTTAGTAACCAAAAAAAAAAAAAAAAATTTTTTTTTTGTGTTTATTCATTGTTAATATATTCGTATGGACGTCGCTTAATAATTGTACGTAAAATAGAGGACACGAATCCAATCACGATCATATCAAATTTACCGACTTCCAACAATGATATCGAAAGGTTATCATCGGCTTTATAATCGACATTTTGTAATATTTCGACTGTGAAACGGAATATTGTCAAAACATTCGTCGTTAAAACACGATCCGATTCTTTTGTCCTGCGTTTTTTTTTTGACATTCAGCGGTTCTCAATCGTAACGGAAAAACTATTTTTTTTCTATAAATAAAAACAGGTATACACACATCAATTACAAATTAACATTTGATCATATATTTATTAAAAATATACCTTTCATTAGTATATATATATATATATATATATATATATATATATATATATATATATATATATATATATATATATAATAATCATTTTAACATGAAAAATATTTATATCAAAATAAAAATTTTATATTGAAAAATAGTTTCAAATACCCGCATATTTTTCAAGAATTTATATTTATTGTCAACAGCAAAAAAAAAAAATAGTGTATAATTTTATCGTAGTTGAGATCGATTATTTTTGAAATGTCGTTTGAAATATACTATTGATGATGATAATAATATTGCAAACAATTTATATTTCATTTATCGTGAGAAGGCAAAGGTGATTCGTTTCGTGATTTTATTATTATTAATAATATAATATTAATATTTATTAAAAAAAATATATATATATATATATATAGATTAATATTAAAATGTCGTCGATATCATGAAATTAAAAAAAAAATATTATATATATAAATAAATATCATCATCATCTTTTTCAGCCATTTTAATTACACACACACACACACATACATTAATTCATGTGTATGTAATGCCTAACTGTAATAAATATATACGCGGAAGTAACAAATTTTAATACATTTATTTAACGATGACCCTCGATGTGAGCTATTAATATTTTATTATTAATTAATAAATGTGATAAAATAACACGACGTCATCTACATTTAATATTTTATGCATATAATAAAATATTAAATTTTACGCGTATTTATAAAAAAAAATAATATAGAAATTTTATTCCCCCCCCCCTCTTAATGGTCAATTAATTAATTTTATTATATATATATATATATATATATATATATATATATATATATATATATATATATATATATATATATATATATATATATATATATATATATATAATTAATTCACAAAAAAAATATTAAAACTACCTGTTGTTAGTTATATTGAATACAAGAAAAACGTACGAAAATTTTGTTTTGATTTATAATTAATTATTTAATAAGTAAAATTATTTTCGTATTCACATTCCATAATTTCAGTACATTAAACCGGTTAATGAATTTAATGAGATTGATTTGTAAATTCAGTACAAATTCAGATAAATTAAATGGAAAATAATCAATTATGAAATACCAAAAATAAAATAAAAATCAATTATCGATATTATCGAATAATTTTCCTGTTTTATTTAAAGATATTCAAAGAAATTATTATTTTCATTATTGAGAATGATAAATTCGTATTAATGCATATATTTTTTTTTCATATAATTCCTACAAAGATATAATATAATAAAAGAATATATATATATATATATATATGTGTGTGTGTGTGTGTGTGTGTGTGTGTGTATTATTACAACTCTTGGTTCCTTCATCATGATAATGCACCACGTCATACTGCATTGGTTCTTCGCGACTTTTTACCAAAAACTCGACTCATATTGTTCCGCATCCACCGTATTCGCCTGATTTGTCTCCGTGCGACTTTTGGCTATTCAGCACACTCAAAAGGCCAATGCGGGGACGACGTTTTGACACGATTGAGGAGATAAAAACAGAAACAAAGAAGGTCTTTGAAGGCTATACCGGAAAAAGTACGTTTTATCAGACAGGGATGAAATTGATTTAGAAGGATAAATAAAAATTTTACATTTTATAAACAAATTCACCTTACTTTTTGATCACAGTGTTATATATATATATATATATATATATATATATATATATATATATATATATATATATATATATATATATATATATATATATATATATATATAAATGTTTATTATAAAAGACATTAATTTATAGTATGAGACATGATTAAAATAATATTTATAGACTTCAATATAATGCGGTAGTAAAATATGTTCTGAAAATGTATTTCAATAATATATATATATCATAAAAATTAAATTCATTTCCATATAAATTATATTACTTTAGCTCGGACGAGTCAGTTATTTATCGGACGTAATAGAGATAATATTTTTCGCAGTCTCATACTGTTTTGATAGAAAGCAAAAGTTGACATTGTTCATGTTTCACAATCAGGATTTATAATATCAATTTATTGATTTGAAAGACGAAGAACAGTTTTTTACTATTATTTACTATTTTTTTTTTTTTTGAAAATCTGATAATGTTTACTGTAATAAAACAGTCGGCTATCAGTGTCTTGAAACAAGGAACACGAAGGTTTGTACTCTGTTTATATTAATATTATAATTATATTAATAGTTTTAATTGTAATTATTCAAAATAGTAAGTAAAATATTGATTTAATTTAATATCAATAATGAATATAAATTATTGTAAAATAATTCTGAAACGGATTTTTATGAATATTTTGTATTTTATTACAATATATTTATATTTGATTATGAGAACAATCAATGATTAAAGTGAATAAAATGAACGCATATATAAATATGTCAATTTAATTCATTTGAATTTATAATTTATAAATATGTATTATTTTTAATCAAAAAATTATTTCTACATTGAAAAAAAATATATATACATATATATATATATATATATATATATATATATATATATATATATATATATATATATATTATAAACAAATATTGATATAATACATCTTTCAATAACAAATTTCTATTATTGAACTTTGAACCAAAATTCTCAAAAGAGAAATTGATGTTTTTTTTAATAAACCATGGAATCGTTGATTATAAAATATTAATAAATCTATAATTACAATAATAATAATAACATTGAAATATCTGATAAATATAATATATATATATATATATATATATATATATATATATATATATATATATATATATATATATATATCATTTTATTTATGCATTTGATAAACGTCAATAATATCATGTTTAATGTTTTTAATTGAAAAATAAACCCACTTTTAATCATCTTGTTTTTCCCTTTTAACATTTTATTTAAACGAAACAATTTTTCATATATTTTATCATTTTCAAAAAAAAAAAAAAAACTCATATTTTCACATGTGATTAAATCTGAAACATATATATATATGATAATAGCAAGAACAATATATATACATTTTATTTTCAGGTTGCACACTTTCAAATTTCAACCCCTCACACCTGAACGTTACGACGAAGCACTGGATCACCTCAGAAACACTTCATACTATGATGTGCCCATTTATAAAGCGGCCGGTTTAATCGGAGCGGACGGAGCATCTGCTGAATTGGACAACGTATATTATGAAAGCATGAAGGAAGGCGTATCAATAATCGCACTAAAAAACAACAAAGTATATTTTATTATTATTCAATAGAAATATAAACAGTATTTCAAAAAAAAAATATATATATATATATATTATTTTTACAGTTGGCCGGTGTTTTGATAAACGGCATTCTGACTCCGGACGCTGTTCCTCGTGCGATAATGCATATGAAAAAATCTACAAATGAAAGATATAAAAAAATGGATTACATGTTTCTGATGTTACTATTGGAAATGGATATATTTAACAGGTAATTCAAATCCTTCTTTTTTTTTTTTTTTTGGTATTTGTCCTTTCTTTTAGAGTCGTTGATTTTCACAAATTTTCCTCACATCTATTTCAATAGATAATACCCTGTTATACCATCATTTAAATGAAATTATATTTAATTATGTTCTCCTATTCATCTCCATTTTGAATTATATTTTAGATTTGGAATAAATAAAGCGCTCGAATGTCGATTATTATCGATTGATCGTGAATATAGAGGTTCAGAATTAGGTAAAATCTTTGTGGAGAAATTAACACAAACGGCCAGAGACTTCGAATTTCCAGTGAGTTAACAATTTTTTCTTTCGTCATCATTAAGTTTAATGTGTTCAAAAAAAAAAAAAAAAAAAGACATTTATCATTTAGATGTAATAAAAATATTTACAGCTGATCGTCGGAGAAGCTGTGAATAATTATTTGTGGAAATTGCTATTCAGACACGGTTGGATCATGATCAGAGAAATGCATTACAGCGATTACATAGATGAAGCGACCGGAAAACAAATCTTCAATGTGGAACCTCCTCATCATATACTCGGCGTCTGCGCTAAAATAGTAGACGAACAGTATGTATATATTTTTTTTTATAGAAACTTACACATTATTTCTAAATTTCGATTGTGGTATTTGTTTAAGTTGTATTAGATAAATTCTCTATAAAAATAACTAGCAAATTAATGAATAAAAATTGACATTTTCATCAAATTTTTATTGGACCACAACAATTGATAACCTTGATATAAAATTTACGCCAAACAAATACGCACATTCTAAGATTATTGGTTATCAAAAAAAAAAAAAAAAAAACTCAAATATAAAATAAATCTAAGAATATACTAAAAAATATATACATTATTGTGATTCTTATAAAAAGAAATTTTATACATTTTTTTTATGATATACGAATGCAATGCATATATTGATTTTATCATGGGATGAAATGTTAAAAGGTTATCGAGTATTGTATTTTTAATAACAACTTTATATGCCAATATTGTTTCTTCAATTTCAGATAAAATACTAAAGATGCGCTAAAAAGGCATAGTAATTACAAGAAAAAAAATGCATAAATATTTAAATATCAATTTCAATATTGTCTATTTTAAAATTAATAATACATTGATAACTTGAACTTAATTCGTTTTAATTGAAGGTTTATGTCTCGATATTCATTATATTTTTATTATACGTGTCTTTAAATTATATCTTAACACAAAAATAAATATTTTTATATAAAACAATTTGCAAATATGTATATAAAATTTCCCAATAAAAACATCAATAATAAATATTTCGTGCATATTTATGATTTATTTTATTTTTACGAATATTTTAAATGAGGAAATAACCCATTTTAAAATTCTTCATTCATCTCGATATATAAATATATTATAAATTAATATTCTTATCAAATTATAGTTTAATTATAATCATTTATAAATATTATATATGTTTGTTTTTATTCAGATGTCAATGTAAGGATACTTTGCCACTTTCGAAACCAAAAATTTACTATCCCATAAATATGGATTCGCTAGATGAAGAAATGAAGCACTTTCAATCGGCACACAATTAAAAATAAAATAATAAAATAAAATGTAAACATCGATAATTATTAAAATGGAACAAAAAAAATAAATAAACAATTAAAAATATTTAGAACTGCGCAAAAGGGAGATAAATGTGAAAATATAAAATGCAAATTTAGTTCAAATCTACTATCGCTATTAATGATAAAATAATTTTCTGTTCGTTGACTTGATCTTATATTGTTTTTATTAAATCACAATAAATGTACTTTGTCATATAATAAAACTTAATATAAAATATTTTTTTTTAATTGTTTCATTGAATTAACTATCAAAATAAAACAGTACCGATCTATCAGATTCCTTTACCAATTTTTGATGAAATTGTAATTATAAATTAAAGAAACAAACTGCAGATTTTAAACGTTTGTATTGTAATATCCTCTAATAAAATTTGATTTGATTAAAACATCAATCGAAACTTCGAATAAGAGCGATCTGGAAACTTATAATTTTATAAAGTAAAAATAAAATAAAACTAATGAAAAAAAAAATTTATCAAATGAAAAATTAAATTTATTTAAAATACCATATTGTATTACAGTAAATAAAAAAAGTGATAGAACGTTATGTAAAAAAAAAACACCACCACAGCCTTAAAATTACTCTTCCATAGGTTTTTTGGGTCTGCGGAACTCCATTTCAATTTCAATCACCTGCTCCGATAACACTTGAGTTGTACCTATTGGATACATATATCTGCCTTGTCTGACACCTTTCTTGCACGTTTCTTCGTGTGTGCGTATGTAATCGATTGTGCCGTTTTTAATAACGCACAAATCTACATTGGATCCCGAGCCTAAATCGTTTAATATACCGGCAGCGATTGCATCGCGTACTAATTTTTTACCCTCTTCTTCATTCATGTTTGGTTTCCAGCGAGATTCAAATACTGCCATAGCCGCCAGCGATCCGGAACCTAAAATTTATAATGTTTTACATATATTGCAAAAAAAATGTCTTTTATAAAAAAAAAATAAATACTACTTTCAATGTATAGAAAATTTTTGTTTATTCATAAGGTTATAAAAACTGAAAATTAACTAGCTTCAAAATGATTAAACGAAAACAATATGAAGTGATATATCATAATTAACGTAAACTTTTAATATGTATGTAATATAATTACTTTTAATAAAAATTAAATTTTTGTAAACTTTTAATATGTATGTAATATAAACTTTTAATATGTTTGTAATATAATTCTATAGAGATTAACAAAAAGTATGATCAAAAATAATGAAAACTAATCAATACTTCAAGAATAAATAAAATATAAAATATTTTTTTAAAATCTGCGTATGACACATTAAAAATAATATTTACCCATAGTAGCATATGGTAATTTATCAACTGAACCATGAGGATATATGCAGTAAATGTGGGGTCCAGTATTATCAACACCACCGAGCACCAAAGCAGCTCCAATATGGCCTTGATATCTGAACAGATGACGTTTAAGAAGTGTAGCTGCAGTCGCCACTGGAATAATACGACCCGAATGCAATTGTTGCAACTTGATCTGAGAAGCGATCATTTTAGTGGTCATTTCTGTATCGGCGGCGGTTCCAGCACCACAGCAGTACATATTGTCCGCCAAGAAATGAATTTTTTCGCAGTTTTTATCAGAAACGATAGAACCTTCTGTGGCGCGGGTATCTGCACCCAAAATCACTCCTTCACTATAAACTATGCCAACGATTGTGGTACCAGTTTTTGTAGCTCGTGGAGCTGGAAATCCTTTTTCACACAAGTATGCATTTCTGAAAACCGTAAAATAACAAATAAATGAAAAATTATGTAGTATTTTATATTTCCTTTTTTCTAACTGTAATAAATCTTCCCCAATTTTTTGTATTATTTGCAAAATATAAACAAATAGAAATTAAAGTAAGAAATTAATTTACAATATATTTTTCAATTAAAATTTTCACTTTTACACACATGATATCTTAACTTAAAAATAGTTCTATATACAAACTATTTTCTTGATCTACATTAGTATCTAGGTGTGATCTGTGAGATTTTTGAGTACTATGATAAACGTTTATAACGCAGCAATAGCATTTTCATTAATATTCTCAAAAAACATTTCTTTTATTTCTAATATTATAAGACAAAAAAACTGTGAAAAATCTTCACCAAAGTACTACAAACTTTAGATTGGAACGAACTGAGTGCATAAGTTAAAGTACCGCTATACAAAAATCAAAATTTAATAACTTTGACACACCTAATGAAGTACCATTTACAAGTACAAATTACAGATATATCTTCTAAATTTATATTTAATACATTTTATTCAAATCGTTACATGATGATTGGTTATTTTGTATGACATTATTTTTATGCTGAAACATTCTAAAATGTGTTGAAATCTAATTTTAACAACAAATACGACTAACATTATATTGTAATATTTAATTTTTAGTTAATAATTAGCACGGAAAAAGCATTGCTTTATATTGTACAACTACATAACCTATACATATATGAGAAAAATCGTTGCAAGTCATCGGAAGTACGAAGTTGAGTAAAAATAAAATTTATAAATATAGATATTTAGCAATAAAATTACCTGATACAATTGTCGAAAGAAAAGCCTTTCGGCGCAGAATCCTGCAACAAGCAACTGGCCATTTCAATGACACTGACAACACCGCTTAGAAACGAAAAGTCACCAAACACTTTGACTACACACTACTTATATCGACCATAACAACGCCTCTTAATATTGAATTTAAAAATTAAATTTCTAATAAACAAAACTCTTCCTTTATGATATAAAGCATCAATTAAAATTTTTACACAGTCAAATCTGTAACTTGGTGTCTAAACTTTTTAATTTATCTAATAATAAATATAAATTCAGATATCAATAGATGTGATTTCAGAATTATCAAAATTTTATTCAATACTATGAGTATTGAGTGGAATTTTATTATTATTATTATATTTCATACAAAAATAAAAGTATATAAATATAAGCTTATTTATTATATTTCATACAAGTATAAAATCTTAGTTTAATTTTATTTCTTCTCACAATATACAAATTTTACATCAAATTAATTAGAAAATAAATAATATATTTAATATCGAATTTATATACATCTTTAATATTACTTAAAATATTTTTTCATATTTTTAATATCATAATTACATTTATATCTGTATATATATTACAACACATTATGTGAAATCAAAAATGCAGTTTGATATTTATTTCGGTTCAAGGTTATCCATTTTTATATTATGAAACATGTGTTTATAGAATGGAATGTTTAGGCCAAAAACGTCAGTGGCTCTGATGTTTTCAAGTGTGAGAGATGTGTGGTGTTTTATAATAGATATTTAGTTTTATTTATTTTTTAAATGGCTTTACTTTTGCGCGGCTGTTTTAGACTAACAATACCTTTAAAAAGATTCAAACCCTGTAATTATATAGAGAGCTTAACCCGCTCGCAATCTAGTTTATTTTATAGTATTGCCGTATATAAACCGGTATCGTCCCGGAACATTTGTAGGGTTAGTTCATATAGTTGTAGAAGTTTTTCGAACGCAGCCAACGATGGAAAATCGAATCACGAACCGAAACTTGGTCTGGTCGCTAGGTTTAAACAAATGTATAGGGATTATTGGTACGTTTTAATGCCAGTTCATGTAGTTACGTCGATCTGCTGGTTTGGCGGCTTTTATTATATGGCTAAAAGGTATGTAAGTTTTCATAACACGATCAAGTTTACAAATTTTCGTAACCTAAATAACAACAGGTTATGAATGTTTGTTTCGCAATATCGATATATATTATATATAATATGCATTGATTTTACCTATTTTGAGAATTACTTTTATATTTTAATTCTTAATATATTAAATGTGACAATATATCAAATTTTTCAATAAGTAGAATTGAGCACACAAATGATTCAATACTATAGTCAGTATTACTATTTTTTTCACTACATTATTATTAATCGTTAATACTTTAAATAGCCGATTACACCGCATAAGTGTACTAAACGTATTGTTAATATTATGTAGTAAATTTATTTATAAATTGAACTATTTATCAACGGCCGTATTAGTTTGTAATATTTAAATTTTAGTATGCAAAATTCTCAATTAAATCCTTCAGAATCTTTGATGTACACATATCATATATTGTAATGTATATATATATATATATTTTTTAAAAATGCAATAATTTCAGTTATTTCAATTTACAGTGGCGTCGATGTAATAGCGTTATTAAAATCTATGGGATTATCTGACAAATTTACGGATCCGTTGAAAGACTCTAGTATGGGATATGTTGCTTTGGCATATGCTCTATATAAAATAGCTACTCCAGTTCGATACACAGTTACTCTTGGTAAATATGCAATTTAAAATATTTATATAGATATAAATATATATCGTATTTTTCTATTTATTCAGGTGGTACGACAATATCTATCAAATATTTACAAGCATGGGGCTACATAAAACCGATGCCTTCTAAGGAGAAATTAAGGGAGATATATGTAGAAAAAAAATTAGAATTGAAGCATAGAAAACAGCAATTCACCGATCGCAGAGATCACGTAATGAGCGACATTGCTAAATACAAACAAGAAATGCAAAATGTTAAAGATAGCGAAACAAAAAATAAATAGTCTCAAAAAAAAAAATATATATATATAAATAATTCAATATTGAGAATATTTTGCACTACAAATGCGGTCTTGTTGTGATGCTGTTGGATATTTGCTTAAAATTTATAAAAAAAAAATGGCTGTAGACTTTTGATTTATCGAACGACATTTGCAATTTGGATGTATATAATTCGATATATAATTTCGCTTACAATATTATTATAGATAACATCGGCAAAGTAATTTTTATATAATTTGCATTATAATAACGAATGAATTTATTACACAATGTATTTTTCATGTATTTAAAATTCCATATTATTTTTAATTTAAACTCTACATTTCTTCATAAAGAAAGTAATAATGTACAATAATTGTAAAATATTAAAAAAAAATTAACATCAATATAAAACAATAGTAAATATATTTTCAAACGTTAATCATGAGCTATATAAACTATTTTTTTTTAAAAGAGTCTCAATTTATAATAGTAAAAATGTTAACATGTAAATATCTCTTGCAAAGCTTTCAAATTAAATGGATACACGAATGCGGTAAACTTTAGTAAAATAGATAACATAAAGCAAAAAATGATTTTGATGAAAATATATGTTATAAAATTGACCTATATATAACAATGTGTGTATACAAATATTTTGATAACGATAGATTTGTTTTAAAGAAAATAAGTTACACTTCAAATGATACTTAAAAAAATATTTATTGTGTGTTAACTACTTTCGTTAAGTTTAATTAACTTTATAAAATTATTTTTATTTTATCAAGATTATGATCGTTTTAATACACATCCCTGAATTCCTATATTTTATATGAGAAGTTTAAAATTTGATTTTTTTGCATTAATTATGGTTGTAAGATTATTGAAAAAAAGTTTATTTGGAGATTTTTTTTGAATATATTTCTTATATATAATTTACACAAATTATATGCAATATTTAATGTAATATACATAATTAATAATTATTTGCATAAGTTTCCTTTTATTATATTTCATTTACGTGTGCCAATCTAAGTTTAGTATGTTTTATAGTCTATCTGTGATATAGAATTGATTAAAAAAATAATGAAAAAAATCAATAACTATAATGTAGACATTTATTTAAGTACTATAACAAATATTACATATGTATAAAAAAAATTAAAGGAATATACTATAAAATTATATAAATGCATTTAACTACGTTGAATAATAACAAAATACATCTTACGATTTATCTAAAGCTTAAGAAATCACATTAATTGTGATGTCAGTTCATCATAATGGCATGTATAATAATTATATGTGTATGAGAAGTATACATTATATGCAGTAATAAGTATAATAAGAATATTTTTAATGTCAATATATACATAAAAATAAAGAACGGCGAAACGTAAATTACAAATAATAAGCTAAATTTATATGTAAACATATAATATATATATAGATAAAAACGTATATAAAAAAAATCATTCGAAACGTTGTTATTTTACGAATAATACTATTAATTAGACTAGTATTTTTTAATGTATTTGAATAACATATTTGCGATTAATCGAACAACATATACAAAAATTATTTCAGAAATATCATTATTCGAGCAACATGTGTATATATATATATATATATATATATATATATATATATATATATATATATATATATATAATTAACATATAACTATTGCATATGAAGTTGTTCAATGGCGCAACTATTCAATTATAATAACTAAAAATTTCAAATATTCTTACTGGTCATTATTTCAGCATTACCATAATTTAATATTCACGTTTTGATTTTTCAGCACTTTATATATTACAATGAGCAATATTATCTATAACAGCATTTCTCAACTGATATTTTCGAAAACAAAATGCGATTTAAAATATTAAATTGAAAGAATAAAAAAGTTTCGACTTGAAGAGAATTGAAATAGAATAAAATATCAGATATTCCAAATATGTTCAACAAGAGTATGGCACGTGGAAGGTAACGTCTTACAATTTAACAAAAATAAAAAAAATTTGTTAATATATAATACGATTCCTTTAATAGAAAAATGTCAAATATTTTAATGCATATTTTCACTAGTAAACATTTAATGAGTTTTTCAATATAAAAATATAAATATTAAATTAATATTGTCATACTTCAAGAAATTATGTTTTATTGTAATAATGGATAGAATGCCAATTATTAATATTGCATAAATAAAAGGTTGATGTGATTAAAAAATTATGGCAAGGCTGCATATTATCATATATATATATATATATATTATATAAATTGGTTATAGTAAAAAAACTATTTCTTTTTTTTTCAGAGTATTACCGTGTTTATCTAGAAATAATCGCATTCGATATAAAATCTACATCTAAATATACATGATCACAAATCGATATTGTTCAACGTTATGTGTGTATATATATATATAATTAATTAATTAAAAATCTATCATGAACAATGCAATCACTCTCTTTAACTTTGGAATGTTAAAAAATGTATTTAATGATAAATTGAAAGAAAAGTAAAATAAAATGATATAAATCTGAGCATAATATACAACCTTATGAGTCAAAATTTTCATTATAATTTCTGAAGTTTTTCATTATAAAACGTATTTATTAAAAAGAAATCCTAGATTATTTATTGTATTCATTTTCATTATAAGGAAGGGATAAATTTAAATGCATTGAAAAAATAATTCGATTTAAAATAATATTTAGAAAACTCCGCTATTTATATTAGTCGTATTTTAAACAAATATGAGAATAAAAAACCACCCTTAATACACAATATTATATTGAAAATCCATTTTTACATAACTATCGCAGTATTTATAAACGTTTTTACGACAGCGAGTCTACTAATTATTTAACTTTTATTAGTTTTTAAAAACTACTAGATATAAATATAAAACTTTACTTAACGATTGAATAAATATAGAAAAAAGCCGCAGTTTATAAAATACATATTTTATTCGAGGTGTATTAAACTAATGCAACGAATTCACTAAAATAACTATTTTCAGGATTACTAAATGTTATCAGTGTTTGGCTCGATCTATAACGAATGTCCAATATTTATCCATAGGAATTGTGTGAGAAAAATGTCTTCAATAGATTTTTTATTGATCGATTGAATGATTTATTTCGAAAATATGTGCTAAAAAATCACAGCCGTATAAATAAATTTCTTTAGCATTAATTAATACTATGGAAAGTGTTGTAAGGAATTGTTCAATATTTTTCAACGAAATAATATATAAATATAAGCATATCCATTATAATAATAATAATACAAATAAGCGATAGCATTACAATGAAATAAACGGAATGCACTTTTTCTCTCTTTAAGAGATAAATTTAACCGCTCGCAAAATTTACATACAGAACGCTTCCAAACTCATAAAAATATCCACAGATGCGTCAATTGTCCATAAAAACTAAAGTTGCCTGAATCTAATGTAAAAAAAAACGAGACAAATTTGACAGCATCACTAATATTACATCCAAGTCAAATGATTTTATATAAATTTTAAACGGATTGTGTTAAGATATTTCTTTTAAATCAACGTATTAGTTGGAAATGGTCTAATTTTTTTTGAAAAATGGCATAATTAAGGTAAAACTTAATATAACGCGTTATCATGATATTCCAATATCTATTTACATGTCGACTTGTAATAATATTTATACACAAATGCATAAGCGTAAAAGGAACGATTGTATTTATATAATTAATTAATACAAACATGTCAAACTAATATATATATATATGTGTGTGTGTGTGTGTGTGTGTTTGTGTTTAAAAATAAACACTAACATAAATATGAGCCACATAATTATCTCAGTATTAATCATTATACATTTGTGAACATATTACTACTAGCCCATGTATTGATAATTTGCTGGAGACGGCGGTTCTGGATGATGACCCGGTGGACAAGATAGACTTAAAATATGACAAGAACGACAAAGAAGTCTGCCTCTCAATGGATAGCATCTTTTATCTGGTTCATCCGTCAGTTGCATACCACATTCTTCGCACATATAACAATCTACATGAAAATCTTTATCCATTGAAACGACTCTTACAGTTTCTTCCGTTCCCTCTACAGGAGTTATACCTAAAATTATTAAACAAATTATTGAGAGATATTTTATTAAAAAAATAAATAAATTTTGACTATTACATAATATTTTTTGAAATAGAATACCTTTTCCACAACTAGCGCATTTTGGTGCAAACATTCGATGATAATCATTTACACAGTATATTTTATTGTCAACGTCGACTGTAAAAGGAACGCCATCTAAACATTCATTGCAAATACAGCATCGGAAACAGCCAGGATGATAAGACTTTCCCATTGCTTGCAGTATCTGAATATAAATTAGAAAAATTATGTCCACTTATACCATAAACTATACCTAAAAACGTTTAATATAATATAAATAAAATAACGAACCATTTCCATTATGAGGTGTCCGCATATTGCGCATATTTCTGCGGTTTGTTGAAAACCAGAATACTAAAAAAATTACAAAATAAGTTTCGAAATCAAAATTATTGTTAATATTTGAATCTTAAGTTCATATATAAATTTAAAAACGCAACTAAAACATGTTTTGATAAATCACGAAAAATTACCAAATAGTCTTCTTCACAGTACACCCTTCCGTGAACATTATAAAAAGCTTTTCCTCGGAGAGCGCGACCGCACGAACAACATATAAAACAGTTGGTATGATACAAATTACCCATAGCTTGACAAGCTTGCCCGGCACCGGTTACTTTCTCACCGCACGTATGACAGATACCTTTTCAACATGGCCAATAAGTTAAAAGTACAAAAAATAAGAGTACTAAATTTATATTAAAAAAAGCTTACCAAAATATTCGCCCTCCTCGTCTCGCCTTTCCATTTCTTCTTCGAGTTGTCTCGTTAATTCTTCGACTTTTCGTTGCGCTTCGGACAAACCCGTGGGTCTCGGAGGCGTTACACTATAAGGTAACAATCCTTTGCTTCTACCTCCGGAGCCTCTGGATCCGCCGCTCAATTGAGATATAGAACTGGGGGTGGGGCTCGGAGCGGGACTGACAAATGGCGAAACGGACGTAGCGGTTTGCAAAGGAGGCAACGCGTCTTGCACAATAGTCGTCGGAATTCCATTAGGAATATCCGCTTTTTGAATCGGTCGATCGATTTTATCGTTGACGGGAGGCACGGCGGGTACGGCGCGTTGCGATGCACCGCCGCCGGTCATACAAACATAATCCGAATTAATAGAATCGTCGGCTATTCGAAGTTTATTAACACCTTCCAGGATGTCGTTCTTGGCGATCGACGACTGCGGTTTCGAAGCGCGAGAGGGCGACAACGACGAAGACGAAAGGCTAAGATTCGAATTAAAGTTCAACTTGGAATGGAAATATTTGGGAGAAGTGACCGGATTCTCGACACATGTGGCAATGTTCGCTTTGGGTCTTTGAGCGCTCGGAGCAACGGAAGCATAAATTGCGTTAGAAGGTACTGTGACGACTCTATTAGCGAGCACCGGAGGAATGTTATAATTGGTCGACGGCTGCTCAAATTCGGTCATATAACGCGGTTGTCTATCGGGGACTTGCGGACCGGGCATAGCACGCTGCCGTTGTTGTTGCTGCTGCTGCTGTTGTTGTTGTTGCTGTAATTGTTGTAACTGTTGCAACTGTTGAGGGTGTTGCAGTTGTTGTACATATTGAGGACCGTGTTGATAATGATGAGGATGCTGATGAACGTATTGAGGTTGTTGTTGCGGTTGATTCGGTTTGAATTCGCGTAAGTTTTCGTAGAGAGGCGGCGCTTGCGGTTGCGCTCGACCGTATCCGGAGGAACGATACGCGGGAGCTCCGGATCCGGCTCCGAGGACGTTCTCGTAAAGAGCCGCACCGGAAAGCGGCGGAGGCGGGGGCGTACTAGCCGACGGGGGTCCCATTGTGTTTTGCGAGCTTCGCCCCGCAGCCTCACCGACTGACATCTCGTACGAAAGCGAAACCGACTTTCGTACTTAATATGACAGCGAGTAGCAAACGGCAGACGGGAGCCGCCGATCGCCGACAGCCAACCCGTCACCTTTGCAACTCGCTCTGCAATTATTGCGTCGTTTTTTTTTTATTACCTTTACCTTTAAATTAATAAATTCATTTAACATTTTGTTATCGTTAACATTGAAAAAAAAATTAGTATAAATTCGTTTGAAAAAAAATATTAAGTCTAAATATATTTTATATGTATAAATTATTAACAGAAAATAATTGAATTAATGCATTTTTAAATTTTATATTATTGAAATTGTATAAATTATATTAAATTTTTTAAAAAAATAACGACGAATTTATTACATTTTTTATATGAAATTATAAAGTATATTTTATGTTTATGACTAAATAAAATGTTTTACAAAATCTGATCCTTTATTTAAAATATGATTTAAAGCTATATTCATATCGTGCACCGATTTCATTAAAAATCTTAATTTAAAAAAAAATATTTTTATCTATTATTTACAAATAAATATAATTTGCGATATATGTGATTTAAAATATATTTTTTAAATAGTTATATTAGAACGAAAATAATAATTGTAATACAATGCTCATTATTTGTATTGTTAAAACTGTATGCCGCTTAAAGTGACGTTAAGACCGTCGCGTCA
The DNA here is from genome assembly GCA_024500535.1 of Leptonema lineaticorne. Taxonomy (NCBI): domain Eukaryota; kingdom Metazoa; phylum Arthropoda; class Insecta; order Trichoptera; family Hydropsychidae; genus Leptonema; species Leptonema lineaticorne. Next base: position 11,568,769 of record JANIJI010000001.1, read on the forward strand.
TATACGTTGAGCTTGCCGCGGTCGCCGGTTTGCGGCCGTCAAGCCGCGTAATTTGTTTTTTAAAATGTACGAGGAAGACGATCAGTATGAAGACGCCGAAGAAATATCTTCGGAGCTGTGGCAAGAAGCGTGTTGGATCGTTATCAACGCTTACTTCGACGAGAAAGGTCTTGTGCGACAACAACTCGACAGTTTCGACGAATTCATTCAAATGTCAGTACAACGTATCGTCGAGGATTCCCCTCAGATCGATCTTCAAGCGGAAGCTCAGCACATGGGCGGCGAAATAGAGTCACCTCCCCATTATTTGCTTAAATTCGAGCAAATCTACCTGAGTAAACCCACTCACTGGGAAAAGGACGGAGCCGCCTCGGCCATGATGCCCAACGAAGCCCGATTAAGAAATCTCACATATTCCGCACCTCTATATGTGGATATTACTAAAACTGTGGCACGCGAAGGCGAAGAACCCACCGAAACTCAACACCAGAAAACGTTTATTGGCAAAATTCCCATCATGTTGCGATCTACATACTGTCTGCTTAACGGTTTAATCGATCGAGATTTGACCGAATTAAACGAGTGTCCGCTCGATCCCGGCGGTTATTTCATCATCAACGGTTCCGAGAAAGTGCTCATCGCCCAAGAGAAGATGGCCACAAATACTGTGTACGTGTTCAGTATGAAAGACGGCAAGTTTGCATATAAAGCGGAAATTCGCTCTTGTTTGGAACACAGTTCTAGACCGACGTCGACCCTCTGGGTGAATATGATGGCTCGCGGAGGTCAGAGTATTAAAAAATCGGCCATCGGTCAACGAATCATCGCTATTGTTCCCTATATAAAACAGGAAATTCCTATTATGATTGTGTTTAGAGCGTTAGGTTTTGTGGCCGATAGAGATATTTTAGAACATATTATATATGACTTTGACGATCCTGAAATGATGGAAATGGTAAAGCCGTCTTTAGACGAGGCTTTCGTCATTCAAGAACAGAATGTCGCGTTAAATTTCATCGGAGCTCGCGGTGCCAGACCCGGCGTCACTAAAGAGAAACGTATTAAATATGCTCGTGAAATTTTACAGAAAGAAATGTTACCTCACGTTGGCGTTTCAGATTTTTGCGAAACCAAGAAGGCGTACTTTTTAGGTTATATGGTACACCGACTGCTCCTTGCCGCTTTAGGTCGCAGAGAATTGGACGACAGAGATCATTACGGGAATAAAAGACTCGATTTGGCCGGTCCATTGTTGGCTTTCTTATTCAGAGGATTATTTAAAAATTTAATGAAGGAAGTGCGAATGTACGCCCAAAAGTTTATTGACAGAGGTAAAGACTTTAATTTGGAGTTGGCTATTAAAACTAAAATTATAACAGACGGTTTGCGATATTCTTTGGCTACTGGAAATTGGGGAGATCAGAAAAAAGCTCATCAAGCGAGAGCTGGCGTATCGCAAGTATTGAATCGACTAACTTTTGCCTCTACTTTATCTCATTTGCGACGTGTAAATTCTCCGATCGGAAGAGATGGAAAACTGGCTAAACCTCGTCAGTTGCATAATACTTTGTGGGGTATGATTTGTCCTGCGGAGACTCCCGAAGGTGCTGCTGTAGGTTTAGTAAAAAATCTGGCTCTGATGGCTTATATTTCTGTGGGTAGCCAACCGTCGCCGATTTTGGAGTTCTTGGAGGAATGGTCCATGGAAAATTTGGAAGAAATTGCACCATCTGCAATTGCCGATGCTACAAAAATATTTGTAAACGGTTGTTGGGTTGGTATTCACAGAGAGCCCGAACACCTTATGGCCACTTTGCGTAAACTTAGAAGACAGATGGACATTATCGTATCTGAAGTTAGCATGATTCGGGATATACGTGATAGGGAAATTAGAATATATACAGATGCTGGTCGAATTTGCCGTCCACTTTTGATTGTTGAAAATGGAATTCTTTTATTAAGGAAAAAACACATTGACATGTTAAAAGAAAGAGATTTAAATAATTACAGTTGGCAAGTGTTAGTAGCCAGCGGTGTAGTTGAATATATCGATACTTTAGAAGAAGAGACCGTTATGATAGCGATGAGTCCTGACGATTTAAGACAAGAAAAAGAATATGCATATTGTACAACGTATACGCATTGCGAAATTCATCCGGCTATGATTTTGGGTGTATGTGCTTCGATTATTCCATTCCCCGATCACAATCAGAGTCCTAGAAATACTTACCAAAGTGCTATGGGTAAACAAGCTATGGGAGTTTATATTACAAATTTCCATGTTAGAATGGACACCCTCGCTCACGTTTTATATTATCCTCACAAACCTTTAGTTACTACAAGATCTATGGAGTATTTGCGTTTCAGAGAATTACCTGCAGGTATTAATTCAATTGTAGCCATTTTATGTTATACTGGATATAATCAAGAAGACAGTGTTATTTTGAACGCCTCTGCTGTAGAAAGAGGTTTCTTTAGATCAGTATTTTATCGTTCATATAAAGATTCAGAATCTAAACGTATTGGTGACCAAGAAGAACAATTCGAAAAACCTACTAGAAATACTTGCCAAGGAATGCGTAATGCACTCTATGATAAATTAGACGATGATGGTATTATTGCACCCGGTATAAGAGTATCCGGTGATGATGTTGTGATAGGAAAAACTATAACGTTACCAGAGAACGACGATGAACTCGATGGAACCACGAAAAGATATACAAAAAGGGATGCTTCCACGTTTCTTCGAAACAGCGAAACCGGTATTGTGGATCAAGTGATGTTAACGCTTAATAGTGAAGGATATAAATTTTGTAAAATTAGGGTTAGGTCGGTACGTATTCCTCAAATCGGTGATAAATTTGCATCGAGACATGGTCAAAAAGGTACTTGCGGAATACAGTATAGACAAGAAGATATGCCTTTTACTTGTGAGGGTCTAACTCCAGATATCATTATTAACCCTCATGCTATCCCTTCACGTATGACAATTGGTCACTTGATTGAATGTATTCAAGGAAAAGTTTCCTCTAACAAAGGGGAAATCGGTGATGCAACTCCGTTTAACGATGCTGTAAACGTACAAAAAATATCAACTCTTCTACAAGAATATGGATATCATTTAAGAGGAAACGAAGTCATGTACAATGGACACACTGGACGAAAAATAAACGCTCAAGTATTTTTAGGTCCCACCTATTATCAAAGATTAAAACATATGGTGGATGATAAGATTCACTCAAGAGCTCGAGGACCTGTTCAAATCCTCGTCAGACAACCTATGGAAGGCAGAGCTAGAGATGGGGGTTTGCGTTTCGGTGAAATGGAACGCGATTGTCAGATCGCTCATGGTGCAGCTCAGTTTCTCAGAGAAAGATTGTTCGAAGTATCTGATCCATATCGTATCCACGTATGCAATTTCTGCGGATTGATTGCGATCGCTAATTTGCGTAATAATACTTTTGAATGTAAAGGATGCAAAAACAAAACTCAAATATCACAAGTTCGTTTACCGTACGCTGCTAAATTGCTGTTCCAAGAACTTATGTCAATGAATATTGCTCCGAGACTGATGGTGGTTAATTAAATTTTAAATGTTATCATTTTAATAGTAAGAATAATAATGCAACACAATTGTAATTTTTAATTGTTTTTAATATTAACCAGTTTGTGTGATTGAACATGTTGTAAATATTCTCTCAAATAAATAATCATGAAATATTTCAATATAAAATAATTTCATTTAAATTATCTTTAATATGCAATATGAAGAAGTAGCAATCGGTTCTAAATAAACGACATTTTTAAATGATGTCTAGAGAGCACGAAACGTCACGGTCTTTTATCATTTTCGCGAGCAGTCAAATTCTTCAATTTTTATAATAATAATACAATATAATTAGAAACACTGGAAAGACATCGAATGTTCACAATAATATAATTACGAGACTATAAGAGGTAGTTCAAGCACTCCACATTAGAAATTATAACTTCACAATGTTATATCATTAAAACTCGTATTGATAAAAAAAAAAAACGACTCGTTGCCATATTTAAATATAATGACTTATATTTGTGCACTTGGATATAATTTAAAGCGAAAATATTCAGCGTTCTTGATCTTCGTCGTCTTGTTCTTCCTCTTTGGGCCTAGTCCACTTTATCATAGTCTCTGGTGATCTATACAAGAACACTAATTTGGCAAACAGATCTTCTTCGAGTGCTAATTCTGCAGACTCGCGAACCTGAAAAATTATCATCAATTTAATTTATGTTACATTTGGAATTATAAATATTATTGGAAACGTTATGTACCAAATATATATCGAGACAAAGTTGCAGAACTCTGTCAACGTTCGGTAGATCTTCAAACATAATTTTGAAGCAAATGTCCGAGAAGAATCCTCGGAGTACTCTCGACGCGACGAACACGAAGGTGGTATATAAACCGATAATACTGAGAAAAGTTACAATTTTAAATAGTAATTAATTTTATAAATATTGAAAAAATAAATAAATCTAACTTACCCACTACCGGATATAAAATTAAGTGTCGCCGGAAACAATTTGTCATTAAACGTATACATTATTAATTGATTACAATTAATGAACGGTATATTAATTAATAATGAACGATAATTTTCGTCCTGACATGATTCTTTCACTTCCCACCACATGACGCTCGCAGTATTCTGATATCCGTGAGTCAATTTCATAGATATATTCCTGAACATGGAATCTTTGCTCTCTTTGAAAAGAAATCACATTATAAAATTAATAATAAATTAACATAACATTTTTTATATGAGTGCATATACATATATATATAATTTCTTACTTCTTTCTTCATTCATAAGTTGTTGAACGGGTTTAGCTGTTCCTTTATTGAAAACTTTTACAAACTTCGGAAACATATTTTCCAAAACGATCCTATATTTAAAATATAAAATAATTCAAGAAATAAATACAATTAATATATATATATATATATATATAAGATAGAGCATAATTACCATTCGGTAGTATTTTTACCATCCAACATATCAATTAAAATATCCCTTTGCGGATTCCTTTTACCATCAACAATAGCGTCTAATGAAACGTCTATATCTTCTTCTATCACAGGAGGATTGTCTTTACTGTTTGATTTATGAGTTATAACATATGAAAATTTAACATTTAATGAATCGTCTATAAAAAAAAAATAATTATTATTATTTATATAATATTATATAGTTGTTATATAAATAAAGAAAATGTATGTTTAATAGAAAATTATATTTACTTGATGCGGCATCGACTCTCAGTCTATCGATATCTGGCGGTGAAATACCCCATATATTTGTTGAATTACCGTTTAATATTATTGCGGCTAAATCGTCGTATACATAATTCGATAAAAACGTTTGAGCAGTACGATCTTTTTTATACACGTTGGACAACGTGTTCCATTGTGATTCTGTAAATCTGAATTTCAAAAATAAAAATAAAAAAAAATGATTACACAATATAATATAACGTATATAAATGGCATATATTGACAGTGAAAATCGATTAACTAACATTTCAATGTTATTCGACTGAGCAGACATTGTATAAATTGGTAAATATGGTCCCATTCTTATATTAACGGTTACGTCCAATGGTGGATTCGATTCTCCAACAGTGTTTCCGAATGCGAATAGAACCAATGGAAACCAAATTATAGCAATAATGAATGCTAAAACGGAACCGCCCATTAAATATTTAACAATAGATTTCTTCTTTTCGCCTCTGGGCTGAGGATATTCACTTTCCACGTGTCTAGAACACTAGAAATATATGAAAATAATAATAATGAAATTACGTTCATTTTAATAATAATTGTAATTTTATATATTACGGCGACGTATACTTTTAATTGGAACACGTTTGCAAATATGTCCTCCATTTTTAACCAATCCATTAGTGTCATCGATGTATCAGTCCAAATCCAATCCATCAAAGCTCGCAATTCAAACAAGAAAGGTATTGTCATGAATCTGAAATGAAAATTATTGATAATATAATCGTTTTATAATTTTAGTGCAATCAAAATATTTTATTAATTAATTTACCCTTTAAATAGGAACATGTTCACATAGTTGTAGCCCTTACATAAAAAATTACCGAGAATACGAGTCGGATATCCGCATCTTATTTGATATGCTGATAACAACAAATATATACATTTTACCATATACCACATCGGAGGTGGTAAAAGTGCATTGAAACTCCTGAAATTACGAAAAATGAATATTAATTATGATAAAATTTAATTTGATAATTCTCATATAAATCTCGTATCAAACATCACCTTTCGGTTACGGCAGGCAAAATGAAAAACATCCATATATGAACTCCAATGACTAGACAAAGTTGAAACAAAATTTTTCCCAGTATAAATTTTCTAAGATACAGAGCTCGATCGATTATGATTAAACCGAATTGAAGAATTAACATGACGAGGAATGGAATCGGTACTTTATTATCTTCTAAATATGCTTGAACTCCGCCATCACCCTGTTGTGTCTGCAATATAAAATATTTATTCGTAAAAATGAAAAAAAAAAAAGATTTACATATATTTATATGTGTATTAGTATAAAAATAAAATACCCCAAAAGCGGAAAATCCAAAAATAACAACCATAAAGTTAAAGAAATCACACATAAACATATACGCATAAACGTCAGCTTTCACCCTCGACGTTGGATCAACCATACGTATATAAAATTCACGTATTGGTTCAAAATATTTTAATGTTCTATATAAAAATAAGTAAATTAAATTATATAAAATTCTAACAGTATTATAAATATTTATAACACACAACATACGATAGTTTAATAGCGTGAGGAAAGTTTTTAAATTGATCTTCCGCTATAGACGTAACTTTGACATAGCTCATGCTGTCCGGTGAACATTCACCATCGACCATCGGTTCTTCTGAACTAAGAAGAACTACGGATTTTTCATGTCTTTCCGCTACCGTATTCAAATTTCTTTCGGTTGATTTTGATGATGTCTCTTTCGATTCGTCTTCCTCTTCGTCGTCGTCTTCTAAATCTTTCGAAGAAGACTGACTAGCTTTGGGAGTAGCGAAATTTTGTTGACTATCATCAGACAGCGGCGTTTTACTGTCGTCTTCTAAAGACATTTCCTTTTTAATATGTGGAGGAAAATCATCGGGTTTATCGTCCATATTTTTTCTGCAATCGAATAAATGAAAATTAACAAATATCATATAAATAAATTGACTTGAATAAAAATACTAACTCTTCGAATTTTTTAGCAAACAATTGACCAATAGTGAAAGTTTGACCATCTTTAACTTGTGAAAGCTGACTGGGAGATATTGGATAAACTCCATCTTTATCTATGTCTACACGCTGTGTAGATTTCCATAAACCAAGTGAAATTAACATAAATCTATTGAAAATTACACATATAAATAAAGATAAAACGGCGTTTAAAAATTTGTAATTAATGAAAATATAATAAAAATTAATATACCTATGGAAAAACACCAACAAAAGTAATATTAAATCATAAAAGGCATAATTTGGTTTCCTTTCTACACCGATAATTCTCGGTGCACTGAAAGGCATATTGTGCGGGATGACGTTCTGATTCCAAGGAAGAATTTCATATTGGAACATACTTTTAACAAGAACAATAACTTCTGTATAAGCTATTATTGTAACCCAGAATGTCTTTGTCGGTCTCGGAATAGTCAATGTTCCCCACAAAAATACCATCAACGGCAATGGTAAAGATAATATTGTGGCCGATTGGATCTGTTAAAAATTAATTAAAACATTTTCTTATAATAATTACAATTTAAAAATATGTATATGTGTAAATATTTAAAATCTTACTTGATTGACGAAAATCATAAAGTAACAAACGATATCCGTATGAGCTAAAATCGCATACCAAATAGCAAAACAAAATCTGAATATTGTAGGTTGATCGGCAGCAAACGTTTCATCGTCGTATTCTTCCATTGGAGTCGATGAATCGCTATAATACATACATATTATTTAATAGTGAATAATTACTTTACATTAATATTTTAAATAAATGTATAAAACAAGAAAATATACAAGAATATTTTTTTCATGTATATATATAATACATTTAAAATATTATGAATTATTCCAGCAAATGGCTTATTTATATTGAAATATCTTTAATAATTCACAAAGATATTTTTAAAAGATTTTGATCTAGAATAAAATAATTCTAAACACACATATTTTATATAAAATAGTATAATAGTATGGAAAATACGGATTCTATTTCTATACTTTATATAACAAAAATCCATATCACGATGACATTGGTTTTCAGATAAATATACAAAAAAATATTTTTATACATACATACATTATAAAAATCGATTTAAATTGTTTTCAAGTTCCTTTGAACCCAGTTTAGTACCAAACCATGTATATGATTACAAATAAAACATGCAACATTTATTTTATTTATAAGGAAGATTCTTAGAAGATATCTATAGAAAAATAAATATTTATAAAATAAATATAATATAATAATACTGCAATTGGTTTCAGTTATAATATAAAACACATAATTATATATATCAACATTTATAACCTAAATATATATAAATAAATTATACAATTCAAGTGTTTTAAAAAATCGTGAAAAGAAATTCAGTGAATAAATCAATAAACAGATATGATTTATATACATTTTCAGTACATTTTTCAAAAAAAAATATGGACAACAATGTAAATAATAGTAATTGTAATTAAATAAAGAAGTGCATATTAATACATAATATTAATAACAAGATGTGTTTTTACGTGATAGAAAAGATTCAAAATTTACATAATTTACAATTATTAAATATGTATAAAAAATATTAAATTAAAAAAAAATTAATCGTGTTATAAAATGAAAATATAATATAAAATATATAGTGTATATATATATATATATATATATATATATATATATATATATATATATATATATATATATCATCATTGAATTGTATATATAAGTGAAATTAAAATAAATTCTCACAATTTGTGCATATTAAATTATAAATTAAAATATAATCAACGAATTGAGAAAAATTGTGTAAAAAAAATATATAAAGAAATATTTTCAGAAAACAAAAATATATACAGAAATAAGAAATTTGTGACGATGCAAATTGAATTCTTTGGGATTCGTTTCATAAATCCAAATTTCTAAATTATTTTTCATCATGAATACATATAAACTTAAATTAAAGATTGTTACACAAGAAAAAATATTTTATATAATGTATTTATTAGAATAACACATATCTAACATTTGGTAAATTAGCAAAAATAAATAAAGTGGAATGTGTATTCTTAAACAATTATTTACAAACAAAATATATTTTTCATAAAACTGTAGCTTCGTGAAATCATCAAAATTGATGCTGAAAATAATTCTGATGATATCATCTATATATTTTTTTTTATTGTAACATACATCTGTGAAATAATTCAATACTAATAAATCGTTATCCTAACCTAACCCAACCTTAGGTTAGGTTAGGTTAATAAAAACATTAAATCTATTACACTTGCAATATACAGTTTCACAATAATCAAAAAAACGAAATACATGCCGAGATACGTTGCTGTTGGTGAGATACATTCGACAGTGCTTTATAAAATGCACTAAATAAATTAATAGACCATAATAAATAAACTATATATATATATATATGTATAATTGATAATTATTGTACATAACGGTCTATTACCAATATTTTGTAACGTGTGAATATGTGCATAGAAAGATTAATATAAGCGTATATAAGTGAATGCACTAAGCCTTTTTTGTTTGTTTGTTTGTTTTGTTTGCTTTGTTTAATCAATGCATTCAGTACAACCTTGAGGTTGGAATGGAGTAGACGCTCGATTGTCTGATAGGCCTGAATGTGGGTGTTGGGGTTGGTGAGTCTAAGTCCAATCCGCGCTCCATGCTCGGCGCGAGGATCCGTATCTCTGGTACACTCAGCACGCTCTCTTTGCGTCTGAAATACCTTTGTGCTTTTCATACTCACTAAAAAGCTTGCTATCTAAATATATGTTGTATTAAAAAAAAAAAAAACAAACTAAACTAATAAGCTGTGAATTCATTTTCGTAACTCTTTGATTGTGCCGTAAAAAAAAAATAAACGCTAATACACAATCCCTTTTGTACGACAAACGCTTTTTTATATTTGCTATATTATGTATGAAACATTTTAAAATGTGAATGAATTAAAAAATTCTATATAAAGTAAAAACGTATAATAATAACCTTAATGAAAAATGATTTTGTGTATAAAATTATTATACATAGTATAGAAAAAAATTTTTTTTTGAATCATTTATCGATACACAAAGGATTAAAATGAAATGTAAATAAAATAAATCAATATTATTTTTTTTTAATTAGAACATTTTTCTCGTATGGCAAAACAACGGTTACAACTTTCAATATTTACAAAATCAAAAGCTAACTTTGATTATTATTTATTTTTTATATATATAATTCAGTGAATTTTACATAGTAGCATTCGTTAACATTATTAAAGCTACCTACAAATATATAGATGTGTTTTTTACAACTAATATCAATACAATACGTTAGCAATAACATATAAATAAAAAAGTAAACACATTCAGATAAACAACAAAACAAAGAGTTATGAAAACAAACAATCAAGAAAGAGAATTCAATTTTTTTTTAATCGATACAATTTACCCAAACAACGAGAAGATTTGTATAATATGAAAAGAGGGTACACAATTATCATACATTATATGGAATAATTTTATTAAAAGTGTGTAATGATATCGTATGGACAAATATTATGGAATATATTCTGAACACAATCACGTCATTGTGAATATAAAAAAAATATTAGTTCTAAATAAAAATGAAACGTTTAATTTTGATAAATTAAATTTATGAAATAATAATTAGATAACAAAAATTAAGAATTTTGCGTGTTTCAAAGAGGGGAAATGTTCTGACTGATAAATTAAATCACAATGAAAGAATTCCATAATAAATAAAATCATAAACGACATATGTATACAATATATAATAGTATAAAAAAAATTAAAATACATTTTCAAGTAATAATTGAAAACCAAAGGGGTAATATTTTGCATATTGATATTATATTATGTTATATAATTGTAAAGTCGTCTTATTCTGTAAACATATAATATGTAACAAAAAAAAAAAACAGGGATGAAGTGAATGATCAGAACTGACCTGTCTTTTGTGTCGTGGGTGATGTCAAGATTTTGCTGATCGCATATATCTTCAGTGCCTTCGGATACCCTGCATGCATACATAATTATGCTACTTAGCAAAATAAAATTATTATTTTTTAAATTAGCACAACGGTGTGATTAGAACCTTCACAGCAAATATATTTTTATACCAAAATATTGTGTTTTTTAATACTACGATTAGAATTGTTGATTAGTCGCCTTAACACCAATTATATTATATATATATATATATATATATATATATATATATATATATATATATATATATAATATTTTTTTTAGTTTTATATAGTTTTTTCTTTCAATTTAGGAAAAATGAAAAATATATATTCTATCAACAAACCCAATATTACCCGACTGTAATAGAAATGATTAAAATTAAGGCGACAAATAAAAATATGATTATTTGTACTATGACAATGATGAAAGATGATTTATTTGTGGTTGAAATCCATTTATAATTAGATGAATTATTAAATGAAAATATTCGTAAATATTAAATACATAATAATTCATTACTATAACGTGTACAAATAATCATATCTACGACTAGCTAATTTTAAAAGTAAAATGATTGATTAAGACGATTATATGTTTAGAAAATTATATTTGTAAAGTAATATAGCAGTCACTGAAATTGTATAGAAAACTAAATAGGCTACTGCAAATTCGAGAGCAATTGAAAAAAGAAAAGAATTACTAACTACTCCGTGGATACGAAAATATGTAATAAAAACTCACTGAGGATTTTTAATTCTTAATAGTGTTGAAGGTAGCGGTTCCCATAATTGTCTTGCACCAGATCGTATACCGATTCCAAAATCTTTACGTTCCTAGAAAATAGTTTAACCTATCAGATATATGTTTAAATTATGATACCAAAAAAAAAAAAAAAATTGATTAACCCGAATAATTTACCTTCAATAAAACCTTTTCTTTGCTCAAAACTTTAGCTACGTAACGATAATCGCGCGAAAATTTATTTAACCACCTGGTTAATGATATCAGAAAACTTTCAACGAAAGCCCATCCGAATGCGACATATTTACAAATCTTATTCCATAATGTTTCCTCTGAAATACATAGACAAAGATTACCGTCTAAATATATTTAAGATCAACTAAGAAAATTATAATAAAATATTAACCTGGCGCCATGCTGTCCGATTTAATAGAATCCAATGGATGATCTGAATGTTCAGAATCACCTCCATCGTCCTGTTTCTTTATCAACACAAGGATACTTTCCGTATCTGCTCCGCGTTTCTATAATTATATAATTTTTAATATGCTAAAATACTTTGATAATAAAATAAGCTATTTATTTAATATATTATTATATATATACAATTGCGTGCATATAGTGCAATTTCATCACTCTAATTTTAAAGTAAATTGTTAATATTTTAAAGCAATATATATATATATATATATATATATATATATATATATATATCAAGCTAATATTGTTATGATAATATGTACTAAAATAATTGTAAAAGGAAGAAAAAATTTTTTGTTAAATAAGCACCCATAATATATATTAAACAAACCAAAAAAAAATATAGCAAAATACATTGTGTTGATTTTATATGAATTAAGCCAATATTAGTGATTTTAATATAAAAATTTTGCGTTAATAATTGTATATAATATTATAATAAAATTCAAATCATATAAATTAGGGCTGTGGAAATTGAATCATGTTATATAAATATTATTTTTATCTGATAACATAAAATATTATTTCAAAATCTTTGTTTAAAAGAGAAGAGATATTAGTTTTTTTTTCTAGGTGTATTATTAATGATATTAGTAATAATATAATTAAAAAAAAAATTAATCATGACCCATTTTCCAATCATTTCGATATTTATTATATATAAAATAATTTTTAATGAAATATAACAATATGTTACAAAAATAAAAAAAAATATATAAATAAGGTTTGAGAAAAAAATATATATATATTAAATAATTTGCATACCAATAATAGCCTCAAAAGAAAAAAAATAAAACAATAATTGATTGAATTTAAAAATATACATAATAAACTAAAAGCTTTAATATATATATACATTTAACACAAAATAGTGTTAAGTGTAACAAAAATTGTTTATACAGATTCCACAGTCCTAACGTTTTAAGCATAAAACACTACAATAATAAAAAAAAAATGTTATTAGCATCGTATGAAATAATTCATGATGTATTTAGAATGAAATATTATATATATATATACACGGTGAAGATCGAAAAACTAAGCTGCGAAAAACTAAAAAAAAAAAAAAAAAATAGTGTTAAGTGTGAAAGAAAAAAAATAAATAAATAAAAATAAGGAGAAACGGCTGTAGCAACAGAACTTTTCTACGTACACCTATATGAAATGTTGATGAACTCACATCAGAATGAGTAATCAATGATGGTCTTAGCGAACGTGTGGATAATCTAGAACGTCTGAATGGCACTGGTGGCACGGAACTTCTTCGCATCTCCGTGGCCCGACCGATGTCAGTCTTCATAGCGGTACTTAATAGCTATTATAACAACATTGGGACGATTGTTTGTTTTTGTTTTTTTTTTCTTTCATTTTAGTCTTTTCAATCAATTTCATCAAATAAATTCAATAATAATAATAATAATAAAAATAATAATTTTGATATTAATGATGAAGAAAAAAAAATTCCAATTTTCATATTTGATTTTGGGTGCAATGTTGACGATTTTTCTTTTAATCCGCTATCTTTTATATAATATTTATATATTGTCTGATGATGTTTAAAATGATGTTCAAAACATGCAGAAAAGAACTCGGCTTCAAATTAAATTTAAATGCAAAGTTTGGTGATAGCATGAGTGTTGAATTTCAGCATTAAAATATCACAAAACAAAAAAAAAAGAAAAGGAACTATTAAAATAAAAATTAGTGACACAGCAGCCTGTTTTTGAAAATTTCAGCAATGACTTACTTTTTTATAAAAAAAAAAAAAATTACCTAAACCGACCAAGAAATTCTCATAGATATTAAAATATTATTAAATTAAATCACATCTAAATTTGTGCATAATTCTAAAATGATATATAAATTTTTTTTGCAACTAATATAATAGTGTTTTAACAATATAAATAGAAAATCTTAACCTCAACCTAAGTTTATAAATAATGTTTATATTCTATATATAAATGATGTTATTACAATTATAAAAATAAATTATGGTTCTTGATTTGTTTGATTTTAATAAATTATCATAATGATAACAATCCTTATAGCCCATCATATAAACATATTAGAATCATAAAACCCACATTGAATTGATATCATAAAATTATATGAATAAATTATACCACACAAAAAAAAAACACAAAAAAATAATTATAATTAGTTAAATTCAAATGAAAATCAAACCAAAAAAAAAATCCCATGATATGAACCAAAAAAAAAAAAAAAATTGAAAAACAACACTGGAATACTTACTTCTCCCAAAGTTAGCCTTTTATCTATTTCGTGTTCACTTTCGTCGCTTTCATTCTCAACTATCAGATCTAAATCGTCGTCATCGTCGAATTCGTCGAACATGTAATAGTCTCCAGATCTAATAGCTGAAATACAATTGAAACATGTTAATTATAATTATAATTATTTTCATTCAGAATGTTGAATGATATAAATGAACAGATTTAAAAATTTTCTATTACATGCAAAATATAGAAATGGAAACAAGTCAAATTAATAAAATGGAAAAAAAAACTATGATTTATTTTTAAAGTAAGAAATATTCTCTTGATATTTTACAATTGTCATCTAATATTTATATATGATGAAAAATAAAAATTCAACATGTATAATAAATAAGCGTTAGCTAAAACTGTTTTTCAAGTTTATTATTTTTTTATTATTAATGTAATAATTCCGGTCTATGCGGATTTTTGAAAATATATTTGTATTAGATACAGTGGCGTAACTAAATGGAAACATGTTTATTTTTATCATATTTTTTTAATATTAAAATCGAAAATTAATTTATTTTAAATACTTTGTTCAAAGAAATATATTTATTTATAAAAAAAAAACTAAGTGAAAATATGATTAACAATATTCTAATTTGAAATTTCGTTTTATTTAATTATAATTAAATTAACACTTTAATGACCGGTGGATTCATAATGTCACCATTCGTTAATGTCCGATGGATTCACATAAGATCCAAGAATAATTTATAGTGTGACCACGATAGTGTTGAGATTTTAACAATTATATCTTTAAAAAAAAATATAAAGAAACGAACATTTTAAATATTTTTATATTTTTGTTTATGTCACGCCACTGGTTCTGTATAAATGTTATAACGACTAATAATATACACATATCTAAGCAAGATTGAAAACTCCTGAAAATCAAAAGAACTCAACGTGCAAATAATAATAAAAAAAATTTTAATAATGAAACTAACAGTGAAAGCGAAAATGAAATAAGAATGGAGTGAAATACAAAAAAAATGATTACAATATTATTATTTACAAGTATGAAAAAAAATCACAATTATTAAATTATATTATACATAAATATATATATTAACAATAATTGTAAAAACATGCGAATTAGTATTATATGATATGTTTGGGCATATATGAAACGAATTATTTGTTAATTGGCTCCTGAAAGAATGAAAATTGTTTTTTTTTTATTATTAGAAAATAGTAATATACAATAATACATATACATATTAAAAAATTAAAGATTGCAGGACAAACACAGTAAACCCCACCAATAAATAACAGGCCACCGTATTTTTCGTACACTTAATTATTTCATTACCATATTTATTGGATGCTGGACTATTTATTCGATGGGTTGGTCTACTGGACTTAAATATTGTATCTAAAAAATATATTAAATAAAACAAAAATAATTAAAAAAAAAAACAAGCAAACACACACTAAAAACCATTAACAATGTATATTTTAGTTTTAAATCAAAATAAAAATATTTAATAAAGAAACATTTAATACATAAATATAATAATAACTTAAATTAAAATAAGAATTTTTTTTGAACGTGTAATGTATTTCAATAAAAAAAATATATTTTTAGCTCTTAAAGGTATATTATATAACATACGTCAATTGATTCGTTGCAGTGAAAGAGTTAAATTTTCAAAAAAAAAAAAAACTAAAATCAAAATCAAAAACCTTTTAAACAAATATTAAATATTTTAATTTATGAATTTATTTTACCAGTATATAGGTCTGATAATTATATTACAAAATATAATGAATAATTTTACAACATTTATAATTAACCCTTTGCACTCGAAGGCGTCATATTTGTGACATTTGTATAAATATGAGTGCAAAGAATTTTCTCTATCGAATATTGAATAAGCTTACTTTTATCAAGCAAAATCATTTTCTATTATATAATACAAAGCTGATTATAAATATATATATATATTTACACTGGAAATAGAAAAATAATACAATAAAATTTATTCAAAATAATAAAAAATGATTATATTTAACAATAAAAATATCTATTATATTATTCTTATATAATTATTTTTTTTTACATTATATTCTAATATACAAAAAATATTTATATTTACATATACATACATCATTTAATACAAGTTAAAGATAAAGTCAATGTGAAATCGTCATATATTTTTCTTTTTGACCATATCTAAAATTATACATAATATACATAAATTGATCTAATATATAAAAAATTGTATACATCATTGATAAATACAATTAAAATCATTTTTTTTAAATATAAATATACAAAATAATAATACAATAATCAGTCAGTATCCGCGAAAAAAATCTATTTATATTATAATTTTATAGAAATAAAATATTTTTTATAATAAAAAGTTAATTCAAAATTCTATCAATCACATGTACACATGACCTCTGATAGCTTAAAATAACCTTTAGTTTTGATTTCAAGAAATATTTGTGATGATGAACACAATATTACAAGTCAACGCTAATCAACATGTTCTACAAATTAAGTGAGTATATATTTGATCATATGATACCTTATTATTTTTATATTTTATTAATTTTTTTTCATGTTAAAATAATTTATATTTCTCTGTCTTTTTTTTTCAAGCGCTTCTTTTCACTTTATTTTGTCTATTAAGAGCGCAACTATTCTATGAAAATCGCGTATATGTCTATAGATATTGCAGTAGTACTAATACAGCGTCAACGAAACCAACATATCATTCGTATACCGAATTTTGTGGACATCTTCGTATTCAAATGAAAGAAAATAATATGCGAATGCAATTCTATAATGTCACGTATAAAATTTTTAACGGAATTAAAGACGCTTCGGATCCTCGCGAAGTGGCCATACCGGAATCGTCTTCGCGTTATATAGAAATGCCATTCGTATATCATAGATATTCGAATAAAGAGATGCTCGGTATCACGACAATGATCGATGATAAGAATTGGTCAAAAAATATAAAACAAGCGGTCGCGTCGATTTTCAATTTGGATGATCGAATATTTTCAGCGAAAGCTTCAACGTATTTTGATACAAACAAAAATCGCACATGGAAAAGTGTCTGGCGACAAAGCTAAAATAATTCTGAAAAATATATCGAAACGTTTACAAACTATCAACGAAATAATTATTGAAAAATTATTCAAATTGGTCAAATCGTCAGATCAAAATATTAAAACGTCAAGTATACTGACTATTTCGCAGATGATAACAATGAAGTATAATAATATTGAAAGCGAAATAGTTAAATATTTTAAAAAATGTACGAACGAAAGCGAAAACGAAAACGATATTATATTATATATAAACGCATTTCGTAATATGAAAACATCGTTGAAAAACACTATACTAATGCAATATGTTAAAAGTGTTAATTTATCAGATCATATCAGAGCTTATTCGTTATTATCAATGGATAACAATCGATTGTATCACGATTTCTTTTGGTTCATACTATCTGATATATGGCAACCGTTTGAATTAAGAGCGGCGGCAATGTACTCGTTAATAGATCCAAATAATTACAAGAATTATGAAAAAATGCTTTGGTTCTATGAAAACGAACGTGACGATGATATTAAAAATATTTTCTATACAAGAATTGACAATTTACAAACGTGTACACTAACACAATATAAATATGCGAGCGAAACGGCAAAAAATATATTTCCACATTTAAAAATACAAAATAATACAAATCCTATATTAAGCGGCGGTTATATTATCGATTATATTAATGATAATTTTGATATCGAAGGCGGTATCGCGATCACGCATTATGGAAGACCGGAAATTCACGGATTCATAACGTGTCACGTTGAATTTATATCGAAGTATGACACCGATTCGACATTGGATCACAATGAATTATATTTCAATTTACAATGGAGTGATAAATCTGAGGGTGGACATTATAGGACGTTCGGTGATTTTATAAGAAAGGGCAGATACGCGGAGAACGATGTGAAAATTCCAACAAAAATAATACACATTCAAAATAAGAATGTACAATATGTTACAACTCATCTATGGAATGATATAAATACGTCAGAAAAAATTATAAATTATATATTAGCACCGATTATAAGTAAAACTATATATCGTGTAGATATAACTAGATTTGATGAAATTATTATACCGATAGAAACCGGTATTCCGGTCATTTTTTTCAATTACAAATCGAACTTTTTCAATTTAAAATATAATTTTAATAAAATCGATCAAATTCACACGATGATATCATATTCGGAATACGATAATTACGGATTTATGACTTTTAATCCGCTTGTTAATGTATGGAACGAAATACGCAGAATTAATAATGCCAACGGATATTTTTTTATTAATTTTAATAATAAAACACATACGTTAAAAGATCATATATATTTAATATTAGATATTCCGAATGAACCATACGGATTCACATTTCGAAAATATTCCAACGTAATTGTTCGCGATGAAAATAATGGGGAATCGATTTCGACATCTTGTACAAAGTGTAAAAATAATATATTGATTCAAAGTAATGATGAAAAACTTAATAATGTGCGTATAAATCATTTGACAAAATTAAATATTTTAATTGAAATAAATTTAGAATGTAATAATAATTATTATTATTTTTTTATTTTCAGTACATTATTTGGGAAAAAAATGATAAAACTTCATCCGTTGATTGTCAACTGAAAATTTTCGATAGTGACGAAAAAATATCAGAGAAGAGCGTTTCTTTGTTAATGAACAAAATATTTAGAAACGATTTCAAAAATTTTCACAATTCTTATTATGCTAAATGTATATTGGGAATGCACAATTTGTGGACTCATATTGCAACATCACCAACCGTTGGTCCATTCGGAGCTGGTTTTATGTGTCAAAAAAATATGAAAAATCCACCCAGTCATATAGAATTGGACATTTATATGCCACCAAAAAGATCTTACAGTATGATTCTCACCGGAGAAAATAAATATTCGATATCAATATCAACAAAAAATCAAGAACAATTATTAGGATTAATCGATATTTCGATTGTTAATAAACTTTCATATGAAACGTCAGATTTTTCAATTCATAGTAAAATTGTTACACCGAATCAATCCGATTATCATTTGTGTTTTAATAAAATCGAAGCGTTGCCACGAAATTTCATAAAATTAGAATACAATTTATCATTTGGTGTTAATAATGAAAAAGACGTTTGTCCCGACACTAATTTACATATTTTATATAATTCTGTACGTTCAGATTATAGTATAGATGATTATGAAAAAGAATTTAATCGATGCGAATTAAACAAAAAAACACGTTTTAAAGATTGTGCAAGAAAAATGTTTGATTACAACAAACAACAAATACAAATTAAATATAAAAATCTACCCGAGATAATCTTTAATATTGGAACAAAAATATTTAATTACTATACGAAAGATATGAATGCAAATACCATTTCAAGTTTATCATATAATAATGCGTCGATTGAAGCGAACACTATTTTAATTACGATAGAAAATTATTTGAATAACAACAATATAATAAATATGACTATCATCAATGAATATGGAAAGTATCAAAATGAAGATCTAATATTGCAACATTTCGATTTTCCACCAGATATATTATTATATAACATTTTTATGGCTGATGAATATTATGTGTTGTACGATTATTATTGCAAAGTGACTTCCAATTATGTGATGAAGGCTGAAGATAGTAAAAAGTACAGATTAGAATATAAAAATGATTGGAGAAATCTCACACAAATGTGTTCTGATAGCGATTGTTTTTGGTACATTAGAGCTAGGAAAATAGACAAATATTCTGATTATTTAGTGAGTAAACTTTACCATTATATAATAATAATAATAATATCTAATTTTATATTTTTTATATATTAACATTTTTTTTTCGTTTAAAAGGAATTGGAAATAAAATTCTTCGAATATACAATTAAATTAAAATATGACCATGAAGAGAATTTAGAAATAAGAATAAATAATAATTTGATATCTGCAGAGGAACGATATTATAAAGGAAATTCAGTTGATTATATGATATTCAATGATAAATACAGGAAAAGGGTGCTTCTCAATTTAAAAGGACAAAATATTGTAGCATTATTTGATGGAAAAACAATTATATTTGGTTATACAGGCGTATATTTTTATGGTTCCTGTCATGTATATGATGAACATTACGAAATAAACTTAGATGAGCTTTAATTTAATCATTAAAAAAAAATGAGCCTTCACTAAAATATAAATTATAACTGTTTCACTATTTAAAAGTTTATTTATGGTATCAAAATTAATGAAGATGTCTAGAAATATTAGTACTATTTTTTCATCAAAAGTAAATTATATGAATTATTCGATTTCCTAAAAAAAACAAATTAATAAAAAATAATAATTAATGTTTTAAAATTTGTGGACGATGATGTTTTAAATATTAAATAATAAATATATTTATAAACAACACTATTTTAGTAATAATTAATATTTACAAAATTAAAAACTGATATGTTTAAAATATAACAGAGCATTAGTTTCGTATGCCCCGAATCCGCTGAAAAATCTAAAATTTTCAGGAATATCTTTTACATTTTATTTTCTATTAAACTCATATCATAGTTGCAAAATTCGATCATTTATAATAAATCACATTTCTTTCTTTGTATTTACAATTTACAAGTGACGTTAAAAATATATTAAAAAAAAAACAATATATTTAACAGTTTTAATATTAAAAATATTGGAATTACATGTATGATGAGACAGCTGCGATCGACTCGAAGACGATATGACCGAATGTCGCGGTGTGTGAAGCTGCGCTGTCTGAGCCGGAATCCATTGCGGAGCCGTATGACTAGATTGTCGTCTGCGACGCGGTGGTGGTGGAGAAAATACGGGATACGTTTCGGAAGGAGACGGAACTCTTGGATTCAACTCGGACGACGGCGGTGAACCGAATGAAATACGTTGCGGTTCCAAATATGCGTCTAACGATACGGTCATCAGAGCTGAAAACGGCGACGGAGGACCAGGTGGCGATTGTACACGTTCAGGGGAGCCCTCTTCGCTGATCGGAGTGTGATAGCCGCGCGGACTACCGGGCGTGGTCGGTGTTCTAGGAGTGTGATATCCTCCGGCAGGTGTTTGAATCGATACGCAACATTCGCTCACGTTTGAACCGGTTCGTTTGTGAACCAGACTACTCTTTAATTCTGATGTTTCTTCTGATGTTATAGAATTTAACGGATACGGGGGATGGGATGTGAAATGAGCGATAATGGAATTGAACGTTAGTATAAATACAAAGTTATATTAAATACTTCAACTTGCACAATGAATTATATATATATATATATATATATATATATATATATAAATAGAAACAAATCGTTCATTTTAAAAGAAAACTTACATGATATGATACACAAAATTATATAATTGAACGATTTATTTCTATTAATATGAATCAACAGTACCAATATAATCTTACAAAAATATAAATAATATAAAAGTAAAATCATAAATAATTTTATTTCTGAAAAATCAAAAAAGTTATTTATGATTTTTTCATATATATATATATATATAAACAAATAAAAACATGCTTATGTCAACGAATTACTTTAAATACTACTGAAAATAATTTGATTTCATTTTAAATATTATCGCTAATACAAATTAACATATTTGAAATTAAATATACGATTAAAAGATGCAAATGACAATAAAAAGTGTACTCACCAACAAAATGATTAGTCGGCTCCTTAAATGCCGGACCCTGTAATTTTTGCTGATTTGCTTTGATTCTGTCCATTTTCACCTTAATCTTTTGCAATATCTTCTTTTCTTGTTCTTCCTGTAGCCTCATTTGCTTTTGTCTCAACTCTT
The DNA here is from genome assembly GCA_024500535.1 of Leptonema lineaticorne. Taxonomy (NCBI): domain Eukaryota; kingdom Metazoa; phylum Arthropoda; class Insecta; order Trichoptera; family Hydropsychidae; genus Leptonema; species Leptonema lineaticorne. Next base: position 11,591,507 of record JANIJI010000001.1, read on the forward strand.
CAATAAGCTCAGCGCCTCTGTTAATAAATAAATATAATATAATATTTATTAAATTAAAATTATATATCGACGACGAATTATACCTCGATTGAAGAATTGTGATCGCTTTACTTTCTTCAATTATTCTCAGGTAATAATGACTGTGGAATAATCGTCGCTGCATTAATAAAAATCCAAAACACACACCATCCCAAGCTAAACCAATATCTTCACGAGGGACAGAACACTCCTATAATACAATATAATAACTTGATAACAATCAAAATATATAACTTAATAATAATTCACATTTCCGCTTACATGATCGTCAAAGATTTTCGCCATTTTGAAGAAAGTTTTAATACTACCTCCACTAAATTTATCTATACAGCCTATACCTAAAAGTTGAACAAGCCAACAGCAATTCGTTTGCATGTATTGTATAAAAATACAGCCTAAAATCTGTAGGAAAGCTTTTATAACTATAACAGCAACATTATATCCCAATAACCAATTCCACCTTTAACATTAAAAAAAAAAAATAAATAAATAATAAACATTTTCTATACTAAAATAAAGCTTAAGAAAATTGAAAATGGTGTGTTTCAATTAGATTCTGGAAAACGAAATTTTCTTAAGCTCATAATAAGCACACAAAAACTAACCAAACGAGTGTGCTTTTAATAGGTCTAAGATACAAATCTGTTCCTTGCCACAAAAATACGAAAGATCCAATCAAATAACCCATCGAAAAAAGATTCACACGATTTGTTCCAGTTAAGAACATTATCGCCAGAGTGACCCACAACGAACCCAATAATGCCAACCTTTTCACTATGTCAAGCCAAGATCTGAAACGAATATAAAAACGCTATTATTAAACATTACAAAAACGAAACTATGCGATAAAAAAAAAGACATAATACCTAACGTATGTTATAAAATCAGGTACAGGATTTTGGAAATCTGGCGATTCCCAATTATCAGGTATTTTGTCAGAATTAGATCCACCTTTGAAACCTTCTCCGTATCTTCGTTCGATTCTGAACACTAACGATTGTCTTGAGCACAATAATAGCAATATAAAATCACAAACTAATTTTGAAGCATGCGGAGGATGCGTTGGATCAGGCAGCATTAACCAGTCACGAGTTCTCAATAAAATCTAAAATTCAAATGTATCCATATAAACATATTTTAAATAAAACGAAATTATAAAGAAAATCCTTACTTCATTGGAACCCATCCATGGGTAAGTTACACAGAGTTCTGGAAGTATTCCAATAACCATTAAGTACTGAATAGGTATCACCGTTACGATGAATATTAAAAACCATTTCCAAAGAATCATTAATTGATCTCTGGATGATGACCATAAGGCACAAAGCCAACATCCATATAAAACAGCCCATCCATCCATACGAGATCCAATTAAACCAACCAAACACATGAGACAAATCTATAACATATGAGAATAATTTTATAAGTAAATTACAATTAAAATCAATATAATATTATTAAAAAAATACCTCTACTCCAAATTTATAAAAACCATAATTAAACAAATATTGAATGAAATGTTTCAGATCTTTGTCGGCATCCTTTCTAGTGATCTTCGGGAACATTAATTTAGGTGTAACTGTTGGATCGTTGGTTTTATACCTAAAATTTATTATTGTTTTTTTTTTAATTTACGTTCATATTTGATATAAAATATTAATTTGAAATTTTTATAAAACCTTTTTAAGCACTGTCTAAAATCAATAATTGACCGGAAGGTTATCAAAAATATTAAACCAATGTAACCTTTGACAAGTTTTGGTAAAGAAATTGTGGCACTAGTTTTTTTAAAGCCGACCCATTCAGCATTGTTATATGTAATTTCAGCCATCATAGAATCTGTTGCATTTGATGAATTGACGAACTAAAGCAGAACAAAAATTATGAAAAATTTTCATTTATTACTATTGTACAATTAAATAATAAGTACTTACTGTACAATTGACAGCATAAGAATCGTGAACGATATATTCAATTTGATATATCATTTTAGCCAATAATAACAAACAAGTAAACACTGATACAAATTGAATGGTTACAATTTGCATTTTTGTTTTAAATAATAAACTAATAGTTATAATTAATACAAATCCAAAATGTATTGCACATGCCTGTAATGTGAATGTTTTTTTTTTTTTATTATATTTCTTAAAAAATCATAGCAAATTATAATTAAAATAAATTGCAAAAAACAAAGATACTCACGTCGAACACACATAATAACATTATAGACACCATAATCAATTTTATCAAATGAAGCTCCAAGAAAAGACATACGAAATCAATCGATATGTCAATAAAATAAACGAGCTTTTCGCGCATATGAGTTAACCATGAAGAAAAATTGACTGATGTAGACATCGCAGTTTGGGTAATTGAACTTTGTTGTCTTAACGTAGGCTGTCTGGTGATACGTAACTCTGAATCTTCTTCATTTTCAGGTACCTATAATTATTAAAAAAATATATATATTTAAATGATGTAATAATAAAAAAAATATTAAATTAATATATATTATACTTGTTTATCACGTGGGGTCGACGGTGGTAACGAACTACCGCCAATCATTGAAGAAGCTATTGACTGAGGACCTTGAGAATCCTGACGAGCAACACTGCTGCTTCTGTAATAAATATTTTTTTTTTGTATTTTATTAAAAATAAAAATAAAAAATGTGAGCACATTCAATACAATTATTACCTGCTTTTAATATGTGATATACTTAAGAAATCAGTATGGAAGTAATGAAGTTGTATTACAGCCATTATTAAGAATAATGTTGGAGTGAGTAATTTTAAGAATAAATCTTTTATTTCATAAGTTTCTAGTCCAATATCTAATTGACTGAAATTGTATAATAGTAATAATAAAATTAATATGATTAATAGTGTATTAAATATAAGGCTATTAAAACTTATGTTACATTTAAATATATTATACACTAATATTTAAATGTAGAAATAAAAATAGTCTTACAGTGTTTTAGGCACGTGTAAATATTTCTCCCAATAGTCTTCAAAGTGATCAAATTGATAAGTGTATATTAAAACGAGAATACACATAGAATATACAATTACTGTTACCCAAAAAACATACATCATTTTCCTCCATATTCTTCTTGAAATCTATATAAATATAAAAGGAATTTTAAAGAGTGTTTTTTATTGTACAAATAAAATATATAATAAATAAAATAATACCTGGAAAGTTAGAATAAATATTAAAAATAAGGCCATATACAATATTCGGAAAACTGTCATCCGTTTTCCAGTTATGCCAATGACGAATAACATTGTTGCGACAACGCAAATCCAATATTTGGTTAAAAATCCTTTTATAAAAGTGCCAAACTTTTTTAAAAATGGAGAAGTCTGATCGTTCGGATCCTCCAATGCTAAAAAACGAATCAATAAATAAAAAAAAAGAATAAGATATGATAAAATAATTTACGGAACATGATAAAAATGTGCTTTATGAACCTGGAGTGGCTGCGCCAACAGTCACTTGAACTGGTGCCACTATATCGGCTATCGCAGAAGATTCCCTTCTTTCTTTTTTATCTTGTACAAATTGCCACAATGTAATCATAAACATAATTGTGTAAAGCGATTTTACAAATATTGGAAGACATGGTAATTTATCCGGTCTACCAAATCCTATTTGTTTCATGTTCATACCCTGTAATATAACTTTAAATTAAATGATTTTTTTTTAATAAAAAAAAATTGACTTTAGAGAGTTTGATTATATTTGTGCCTGAACAGAAGATGGCAATTCGCTCTCAGTTAAATCCATTCCATATATATATTGTGCGAGTAGTAAGATTTGAGCATATATAACTAATATAGGACTAGATTTTAAAGTAAAGCTTCGTTGATCTTGGATCATCCATATTACATTCGCCCAAAGTAGAAAAACGAATGATAACCAAGAGTGATATGTTATGCTCCATGTCATCATTATTATCACTGTCGCTATATAAGAGGATCTAAATAATAATAGTATTGTAATTAATATGCAAGTCACACGAATCATTATCATATTCAAACTGTAAAAATATGATGCCATTGTAAATAATTACACGAAGGAATATATATATTGTTATTGCATATTTTATAATAAAGTTACAGACACACCTAACCATAATTTGGAATAAGCTGACAATTGCATCAATGATGTGATCCAATATCGAAGATTTTTTCATATCTCCTTGATCTATAATAAATAACAAGTATGTAAAATTTTCATAGACAAAAATAAATACAGCAGCGGCTTACAAATTTGAAGTAAGACAAAGCATGAATAACGAATAAAATATATAAATTTTTCGTATTTGTATTAGTATTTATTGAAAAATAAAATTATCGATGGAACCATGCGATTGTACATTTAAGAAACAAGCCGCTGCTAAAAAAAATAAGTATGTGTATAAAAATGAGGTGCTCAGAGGGTTACAAGTGTACCTTTTGAAAATGTTAATTCAGAAATAAGAATGAATAGCCATAGGTGCTATGTGAATGAAGAAAGCGATGTAAAATCATAACGTAATTAAATCTTAAAACGTTTTAACCATATATATACAGAATATACAATATTATATTCGTGTATTTTGCGCACTTGTGCCCTTTGGCCTCTTGACGCATTAATAAAAACATTTACCTATAGAAGTTTTCATTGGTATACCTTCTTCTGCTCCGACGGTCACCGATCCTGTGGAATCTTGATAATGAAGAGAGCTGCTGGCATTGGATCGACGGATCAGCTAACATAAAAAAACATATTCATTAAGACATTTTTAATAATAAATAGTTAATTAAACTTCAATTATTTTTATTTGCAGAAAAAAATATAGCAAGTGCAAAAATTAAAATTATCCACATTACAATAATAATATAAAATAAAACAATATTTTTAACATGCAAAGAAAAAAATATAATTGATAAATAAATATTTCGTCATTTCTATAATAAATAATAATCAAAAGTATGCACATATATAAGAAGATGAATCATTCCTCGGAAAATTCATATGTTGATAAAAAATAAATATTAAATCATACTATATATGGTATATTACGACGTGTGATACTTAAGTTGTCATATCAAAGTTATAAAATTAATAATAAAATGTATCATAAAAAACCGTATAATCTTTCAACTATCTAGTAGTGGCAAGAAGTTCAATGATACAACAAAAAAAATAATTACAGATTTTTTTTATGGATCAATTAAAATCTTGATTGTGAAATATTTATAGGCATAGTAATTAGTTACAAGTGCACCATTATGTAAATATAAAATGTTATGTAAAAATATTATTACATGTAAAAAGACTATCAATAATCAGGTATATCTATTGGATGTGTGAATATGACTCCGTCCTTCCCAATGGATGTGCTAAATACACTGTTTACGCATATTCATTAAAATGTCAATACTTGTATTCAACAGTACTTTATGTTAGTTATTTTAAACAATGATTAAAGCATAAACGATAACTAATTTTATCACATTGAAAATGTCGAATTTTATTCCTAATAAACATCATTTGAGGTAAGTTTTTTTGTGTTCGCAACAATCGAGAAGAAAGAAAAATATAATAATAGTAATGATGAAGTGATATTTAATAAAATACATATTAACAAAAGTTTACCACGGAATCAATAGATGTCTATAATATCACATAAATTATACTAGACTTATTGACAAATAGCTTATAAATAGCCGATAAATGACCACGGATGCGGGGTACTTTTTCTCTACACTTCACGCACGTACTTAATTCCGCCAACTCGCCTGAGGAAGTTCAACAAAACAAAAATTGAATATATAACATTAATTTTAAATTTTACCATCCAATACGATATAACTATATATAATCTACAAACTTATAGATTATATATATATGCTCGACCCATAAAAGCTGAACCAAGGTATTTAAAAGGAAAATAGAGGCCATTTGTGAACCGTAACGTCATTGTTATTGTGAGGAAGTCGATAAACGTTCGTTCATTAGAAAATACTATGTTTTCATTCAATATATATATATATATATATATATATATATATATATATATATATATATATATATATATATATATATTTAATATAATATACTTTAATAATGCATAGACATATATAATATATTATATATAGTAAACCGAGAAATAAAATCCCAATTAAAACAAAAAAAAAATAGGTTTTAAAGAAGCTCTAAAAAAATAAAATAATAAATGAAAACGAAATTAAAACAGTGCTTCTTGTTTTCGAATGTCTTACTCGCACTTTCCTAGTGGCTGATCTCCACTTATCTTGGGTGAGAGTGTTTCGTGTTATTCTTTTTCTGGACAGTCTCATAGACATTTGTCTGCGGAGTGAACCGTTCAGACTGCCAGATTCCAGTTTCGAAAACGTTCCAATCTTTTTCTCTGGCTGTCAATTTGTAAAGTCATTTTAGAGTAAGGTATTTTTGTCTGTTTGAACCCGTCAGATCGGGAGTGCACATATTATATATATATATTTTATAGTCTATTTAAATGAAACTAAATATAAATATCAAATCCAACAGAATATTTTTTGTAGTTAAGCGCCATAATAATCAAGTATAATATCGTTGAACAGTTATTAAATATTAACTATGATGAATTTTACTTAATCTACAATGAAATGATTGATATGAAAAATTACTTCGCATAGAATCAGTGAGAAGAAGAAAAACTAATCATTTTACAACAGTCATCATGTTGTGCACTCCCGATTCAAATAGAAAACACAATAGAATTATTAAGTTGATTTTTTTTAATTACCTGTGGTCTGAGAAGCGCAGATGATACAAACGCTAATAGATAATAAGTTAACAATAGTGCGACAGGACTTAAAAATGATGCCCATTCCAATGATAAATATTGCAAATCTCTTGGATCGATTGTACAATTCATTGAAATTAATTGTGTAAATCCAAAATATCTGCAATAAAATAATTAAATATATTAATGGCATTGTATTTAGTCATATTTTTTTAGATAATTTTTAAACATACCTCGCCATAGGATTCTCCGGAGGCATCAGTTCCAAAATCCACTGTGATTGATAAACAAATAACAATGTAATATGACAAAATAGAATAAACATTATGCACTTGCAAACCACAGCAAATCCCCTAGATAATTCTTTTCCGCATGCCCACCATGTAGCACCCCCCAAAAATGATAAATAATACAGCCCGCTTAAAATACTTGGTCTTAGACAACCGGATATTAATAACATAAATAAAGCAAGATATTTTCCTGAAAATCAAAGAAAAAAATAAGTTGTAAATTTATATAAAAAAAATAAATAAATATCAATTAACGAGTTGCTACAAATGCGGTTTAAAAATAATAATAATAATAAATGTTTATATTTTGAAAATTGGCTACAATAAAGAAAATGTATGATATTTAAATATAATTGAAGACATAATAACTAAAACACGTGAAACAGAAAATAATAAAATGGAAAGAAAACATTTTTAGAAAGAAAATATAATCAAATAATCTACATTAGTTGAAAATTCTTTTATGTAAATAAATTATAACTTATTCAAATTATATGGTAGTATTTAAAAATATATATATATAACATTGGAAAAAAAGATAAATTCAAATTCTATAAGAATCAGACATTCAGATGAATTGAAAATAATTTGATTATCGAAATAAAGATAGACTGTAATTCTACCTATGAGGAATTGAAAAAGAGGGCAAAAAAAGTTCACTTACATATTAGAAGCTATAAAGACTCTGAAAACATAAACCTGGGGACCCAAAATAGAAGCAATAGGTAAAAAAATATATATATATTTATACAATTGAGCCAAAAATAATAAACAATTATAATACCAAAACGTAGGGAAATCAAAATTCAAAATTTACTCATTTATGTTTACAATCGTCATTTTTAACTATGAATGTTAAATGTTTATTAAACAAGTTCGAAATAGTTTGACCGCTATTCAATCAGTTGCATCAGTATAGAAACGTATCAACAGAGTAAAACACAAGGAATTTCAAGAAAATAAATATTACCAAGATTGACGATAAAACTGCTATTTTTTTTAGGTGAATCGACTTGCATTTCATCATTCGGCAATTTCTTGCACAACTTACTTGTTATAGCATATATAATTGTGGACGATATAAACATTATAATCTAAAATAATAAAAAAAATGATGAATCGGTTAAAATTATTCTATTGGTTCATATGAAATATGTATATATATAATATAATATAATATATTACCTCTGGTGAGATCCATTTAAGGACAGTTATTGCATCTAATTCGCCGAAATTAACTAAACCAGCGTGTCTGAGACCTGCTTCGATTGCATCGCAATATTTAAGCCATATTTCAGCCCAATATGTTGGTATGGAAACGACGATTATTTGCCATGATATTTGACAAACCATCGTAATAATACTTATAACTAAAACACATCTAAGATAATGGCCGGCGTGTCCTGAATGCGAAAGAAAAATTATAAAAATAATAACAAAAAAAAAAAAAATATATATATATATATATATATATATATATATATATATATATATATATATATATATATATATATATATATATATAATAATATTATTATTAAATATTTCCACACAATAAGGACTATACATAATTGTTTTAGAATATTTAGAATGGATGATTCTGTACTTATTTTATGGATTATTATTAAATTTACTATGAAAATACCTTTAAATGTTACCGCTGTTGGTATTGGAACAAATGGTAAATAAAACATGAGTAATAAATATAATAGTGAAAATCCGACTGGACGAATAATGACACCTAAAAATAAATTAAAATTTTTATTAATTAATCACCGGGTATACTGAAGCATATTTTTAAACATTAAAAAAAATAATACAATAGTGTATGTTTAATGTTTAAACCTATTGAAATATATACTATATATACATAACATTTTCAAATAAATAAAACAACGTTATCGTTTCTTTTACGCTAAATAAAATGCTATAATTAACATGAATATACAATAAATTTAATGTTGACTAGAACATTGATCAAGAACCTTTTTAATTAGAAACATTAAATTACATTCTACAAGTCTACAATTATTCTATTCCAAATAAAGAAAAAGAATGCTATTTCGATGAGCTCCATTTTTTTAACTAAATCATTGAAATAACTTTTACTCAAAATATATTATTTATTTTGTGTTTCGAAAAACAAACTAATCTTGAAGAAAAACTTTAAAAGTTTATATTTTCTTTATCTCTGAATAATAATTAACATGAATGTGTTTAATTTAATAATAAGTACATCGACACTACTGATTTAGGCAGCGACTAAAATATTTGGCCGTATCCGTGCACGAACCGTTTCCACCGAATGTTCTAATAAGCGTTACGAAAGCTGCTCTTTTGGGCAGCGTCCCTGTTTATTTTACATATATTTTTTTTTCATCACTATTCATATATATATATATATATATATATATATATATATATATATATATATATATATATATATATATATATATATATACATACATATATATATATATATATATATATATACATATATATATATATATATATACATATATATATATATATATATATATATATATATATATATATATATATATATAATATATATTCAAACCGTGAACCGCAGCTGTTATTAATTTCGCGTGTGCAAAACGTACGAATTTATATTGTGTATGATTTTTATGTGTCAAAAGTGACATGATATTCAAAATAATTAATACGAAAAATGAGCGTTACGATTATGGAATGTAATAAAACACTTATAAAATAAATTCTGAACTCATAACGTTGGCAGATGGATACTTGAATATATATAATATATATTTTTCGATAATTAAATTCCAAAAAACCGTAAATAAGCGTCGGACTTTAATTATATAAAGAAAATATTAATGTAAAAAAAATCATTCATATATATGTACATAACGTATTATGTGTGTGTGTGTGTAATTCATAAAAATGAATTTTAGTAGACCAGTCATGTAACATGCGAAAATATTAAAGTATAATTATAGCTGACGCTAAAAGTAAAGTGAATTGAATATTCCATTTTATCGATCATTTAAATATAAAATTTTTATATTATTTTTTTGAAAAAAATCAAATTCATTTCTCTATATTATTATTATTTTTTAATTTAACAATTATTATATAAAAAAATATGATACATTATAACAATGACAAAACAGTAAAAAGAAGAAGAGATACAATTTTAATGAATTAAATTACAAAAAAAAACATGAAAAGATTTGTAAATTTGATTTTTTCATGTCACAACTTTTTCGAAAAATTTGTCATAGAAAAAAAACCAAGCACGCAATTTTAACACACCTAAAAATTATTTTATAATATATATATATATATATATATATATATATATATATATATATATATATATATATATATATCTTCTTCTTCCTTACGCCGTCTCCTTAAGAAGGTTGGCGATCCACACGGCCAAAGAAACCTTTGATACAGCCATACGAAAAATTTCCATTGACGAACAGTTGAACCAACGACGTAGATCTTTAAGCCATGAATTTTGACGTCTTCCAACTGATCTTTTCCCCTGAATTTTTCCTTCCAAAATTATCTGGAGAAGCCTATATTTATCATTTCGCAAGATGTGGCCGAGGTATTGTATTTTCCTTAATTTGATTATTTTTAATACTTCAGGATTTTTATTCATTTTTTCCAAAACCTCTTTATTTGCTACTTTGTCGGTCCAAGATATTCTTAGTATTCTCCGGTAGCACCACATCTCGAAAGCTTCCAGACGTTTTTCGGTACCAGGGTCTAGTGTCCATGATTCAACACCATATAGAAGAACAGGAAAGACATAACATCGAAGCATACGTAATTTTAATATCATGTCAGTGCTTCTAGATGTTAAAAATTTCTTCATGGCTATAAATTGCGTTCTAGCTTGCTCTATTCTAGAACGGATCTCCTTCTTGGGGTCGTGGATTGCTGTTATGTACGTCCCCAAGTATCTATAAGACGTCACTTGCTCAATCTGTTCGTCTTTTATGTATATCTTTGTTGGTGTTGGCTTTTTGGAAAACACCATTGTTTTCGTTTTCGCCGTATTTATGGACAGTCCATATTCTTCACTGTAGGCTGCTAATCTATTCATAATTAGTTGGAGTTGGTCTTGATTTTTGGCAAGCACTACAGTGTCATCCGCATATCTAACATTTGTTATTTTCGTTCCGTTCACGATCACTCCTTCAAACTCCTCGTTGATGACTTCGTTGAAAAATGCTTCGGAGTAAACGTTGAACAGAAGCGGCGATAATATGCATCCCTGTCTAACCCCCTTCTTAATGGAGACGGCTTCCGAAATTTCATGTCCTAATTTCACTTCCGCTGACTGACCCCAATAAAGATTTCCTATGATGTTTCTATCCTGAACATCGACGTTACATGACTCCAGTATTTTCATTAATTTATCGTGTTTGATACAATCAAACGCTTTCCTGAAGTCAATGAAACATGCATGTATCTCTACATTCATGTCTCTACATCTTTGTCCAAGAACATTCACAGCAAATAAAGCCTCTCTAGTCCCGACCCCACTTCTGAACCCAAACTGATTATGACTTAGATGTTCTTCACATTTTTTGAAAATTCTTGTATGAATTATTCTTAGAAATATTTTTAACATGTGTGACATCAAACTTATTAATCTGTAGTCATCGCAGTCTGTGGCGTTTAGTTTTTTTGGTATAGTAACAAAAGTAGACCTTAGCCAGTCATGCGGAAGTACGCCAGTTTTATATATTTGATTAAAAAGCGAAGTAATTACATCTATACTTATACCATCCTGATGCGCCATAATTTTTATAATTTCGGTATGAATATTATCTGGTCCAGGCGTTTTATTATTTTTTTGTAATTTTATGGCGTGAATCACCTCGCTTTTCGTCAAATTTCTCCAATCCGTTAGTTTATACAATGGAGGTGTATCATGTCTATAATCGTGAAATAGATCTTCAACATAATATTTCCATCGTTTCAATTTTTCATCCGGACCAACCAGAATTTTTCCACTCTCATCTTTCAGGATTGCACTGTGGCGTTTGTAATTTTTACCGGTTATTTCTTTAATTTTTTTATGCATATTGAAATGGTCGTACTTTTTTTGTAAAACTTCCACTTCATAGCATTGGTCTTGAATCCAACGGTCTTTCGCCTCTCTGCATTTTTTCCTGATGATATTGTTGAGGATCTTATATTTTTCCTGATTGGACTTATGTTTTCTTCTTTCATCCATAATTTTTAAGATTTCGACTGTCATCCATCTTTGTTTTGCTTTCTGCGTTGTTGATATTTTTATGTTAACATTTTGTGTCTCGGTGATGATATCTTTTATCATTATCCAATTTTCCTCAACGCAGTGTTGATCGTTTATTTTTACATGCTTAAATCTACTATCAAGCTCAGTCGCCACTTTTATTTTGGTCATTGGATTTTGCAATTCTCTGACGTCAGTACTCTTCCTGATTTTTCTTTCTTTTTGTTTTCGAGGTCTGTGAGCTCGAAGCTCCATAATGACAGGATTGTGATCAGTATTGGCGTCAGCTCCTGGATATGTCTTTACCGACTTGACAAACGCTTTAAAGCATTGATTAATCAGGATGAAGTCGATTTGATTTCTGACAATATTGTTTATTTTATCAGCAGGAGACTTCCATGTGTAAAGTCTTCTAGGATGATGCTTGAAAAAGGTGTTTGTAATCATAAACTCAAACTCGGTGCAGAATTGAGCTAATCTGTCACCTCTGGCATTTCTAGAGCCGAGTCCAAATTTCCCAATAATATTTCCCTCATCACCTTCTCCTATTTTTGCATTGAAGTCTCCCATTACAATTGTCAGTTCTCCTTTATTTGTTAATTTAATCATTTCATGGATTGAATTATAAAAGAATTCTACATCTTCGTCCGGTTTGTCGTTTGTAGGAGAGTAAATTTGAATAATATTCATTACTCTCCTTGTGGTTTGAATTTTAATCATGGCTACCCTGTCACTCAGAGGAAAGAAGTCTATCACAGAATCAGCTATATGTTTTGATATTATTATTGCGACTCCATATCTGTGATTTTTATCTGTTCCTCCGGAATAATATGTGATAGCGTCTTCTGTGTTGTATTTTCCATTTCCTGGCCATCTAACTTCACTGAGTCCCAAAATATCTATTTTTAGACGTTTCATTTCAGCAGTGACATTTGCTAATTTTCCTGCAGCGAAAAGACTTCTGATGTTCCAGGTCGCTATTCTTGTAGTTTTCTCAAATATTTGTAATTTCCTCATATTTTGTTTATTTATCGCATTAACGAATGGCTGCATGGATGACGACGGGGAGATTCTTCGCACCCTCTCCTCACTTAAGAGGTGCCCCGGACTGAGGGCCTGGTTTAAGTTTTCGTCAGCCATGTAAATTTTTTGGAGATTTATAGATTTTATGGAGATTTATTTATATATATATATTTATATATATATATATATATATATATATTATATATATATATATATATATATATATATATATATATATATATAATATATATATATATATATTATATATATATATATATATATATATATATATATATATATTATATATATATATATATATATATATATATATATATATATATATATATATATATATATAAAGAAACAACTTCAATGAAAATTTTATGCAAATATACATCACCGTCAATAAAGTATACATTTTAAATGCATGACTTCGTGTGATTAACAATATTGTGTGATAAAATATGTGCAAAATTACAGTGCATTATATATATTTTGTAATGTTTTTCATGTCATCGTGTAATGGTAAAGTTCGATTCACCAGATCATATCAATAATGATACAACAACACTTTGGTATGCATTAGAAGCTTGTTATAAAAATACTGATAGAAGGCGATTTGGACATGAGTCAATTTTTTTTATCACAAAAAAAACTTTTTAAACGATGAAAGGCATACGAATTATTGGTATTTTTTGAAGCATAACTAATTACCGCAAAACAATATTAACTAGAATTATATAAATCATTGTCTGTTAAAGATCATTGATCTTCTTAGAATAACCTTCATTTATATGAAAAGAAACTGATGAATGTTCAATATTTAGAAACTAGAATAATTTAATTATCTCACATTACTTATAAATTATCAATTTCATTTTCTGAAAAAAAAAATATCTAAAAGGAAAATATAATTGATGTGTCAAACCAACGGAATTCAAATGAGAGGTCAAGGAGTTTTTTTGTCATCATTTTTTTTTCACAAAAAATAAATATATGAAAAAAAATATGATCAACTTAATATTAATTAAATTAGTTCCATTAACTGTATAATATAGAAAGTCCCAGAAGTTTGTAAACATCCCTGGTAATGTGTCCACTTGGCAAACAATTTTGTTTATCTTATATGGAACATAAAAATTAATCGGACTTGTATAACGATATTATATCAAAAATAATCTAAGCGAGTGAAAGCGTTATAGATAATTGGCATTTATCAAATACCATCGAGAATTCTTTTCCTATAAATCCATATAAAGAAAGTTGTCTAAGACTGGTGTGCTCAAATTACTCATGAATGAAGAGTCGCACCTGTTTATCAATAAACGATGGCAAAAAAAAAAAAAAAAACAATTTGGAATAGTCACGGGATATTCCAAAGTCAAGGAATGGATTGTTCTGCTCCACCCCTGAGTTAGACTAATCACAGGGTAAAAAATCGATGACAAGACAAAACTAAACAGTTTTATTGGGAAACTTGGTGTGAGTCACACTGAACTATTATAAAAGGTAAAACGTAATAGTGTGGCGTTTTCACTAAAAAGACAATGGATACTTTTCATTCATAAAGGGCAATACACATAACACGTTGCACGCTATAAGCTAACGTGTTAAAATATATACGAGTCGATTGATCGTATGGTGAAATATAACAACTGATAAAAGATATACAATAATTATATGCAGGATTTGTGATCTAAAATGTATGAATTTTTTTATTATTTAATATTAAAACTTTTTATTTATTTGTTACTTAACAGAAGTTTAATTTTTTTTTCTATTTATCTCAACATAATAATCAATCAGATCAAACAGAATTGTAAGGCGAAAATTAAAAACTTTTTCCATGAGATATTCCTGCAGAGCAAACTATGAGGCAAATATGGTTTGCCTTCTGAATTATTGTCCTAGCAACTTTCGTCAAAATTCGCTTTGTATGGGTAGTAGCATTCTTTTTTTTAACCAATAACTAGTTTGATAGAACTTTGAAGAGATCTTCAAATCGGCTATTGAACTGCCTCCATATTTTCTAAGATCCTAATCGTTTATTGGCATCGTAAGCTTTCTTAACATAATACCAGTTGTCGTGAAGCACTGAGGCTTATAAAATAATCGATCGAAATTTAATTTCAAAGTGAATACAAAATACAAATTTCATATTCAATAAAACAATCGTTCAAAAAAAATATACTGCTTATTCATTCATTTCCTATTTTTGTTTAGAGAAAATCTATTTTCACCCTTCAAACACAAAAAAATCTCAGCGTCTCCATTACTTCATTTTAAAATGTTATATTATATTAAAAATTTAAATAAAATTAATACTTGATAATTGAACATATAATTAGTAATTTTCAAAATAAATTTAAATCCTTGATAATTGAAAAGAGAATCACATATGTAGCAGTTACAAGGTTACTGATTATTTTTTTATGATAATATATTATAACATATTATTTTATTTTACGATAATTACCATAATATGTATTTATTTTAAACTTGTTTTCATACAACAATTGAATTTTTTTTATAATTACACATACATTTTTATTATATATATTTTTTTTCTTTCAGATACGACCTGTGATATTACATCAAAACTTGTTTAAATAAAAATTATTTTTGTTGTTGTATCATAAAATTTTACTTCGTAGGCGTATATTCATTCAGGATATTATACCATTAAAAAAAATTTCTTCAATACGACCGATGACTAATAAACTTCAATGTGTGTCTTTTTATGTCAATTTTCATTATTTTTAGTTTTCCACGTCTACAATACTAAAAATTATCTCTTACTTTTTTTTTATTATAATATTTATCCATTTACTTTAATATATAAATATATTAATTAGACAATATTAAAACTGATTTTACATATGCCAAATGTTATGTAAGATTTTCATATTTGCGAATTGCCGGGTTATATCAGCATTTAAATATCACCGAATATGTGAAATAAAATAATAATAAAAAAAAATGTAATCTAAATAAAACGAAAGGTGTTCCAGACTTCGGGGAACAGTTGTTCTTTTGACAGACACAATAACCTGGTTTGGTTTTTATTCGGTCAACTCCTAAACGATAAAGACAAATATTCGCAGCAGCAAATAGAGTACTATTTTGTTTTCTAGGTCGAATTTTGACGTGCCAGTCAAACGAATGTAATGTAAAAATAATAATAAAAAGTCAATATTAACTGTGAACTGAATAAAATCGTGAAATATATATTTGCCAAGACGTAATATATATGAAAACGACAAAATTTATCGTCGACGCAAATAATAACATAAAATTCTAAACGTTTTGGGCTGCAAAACTGCGGAGGTCCTTCAGACGAATCGATTTCAGATGGTCCCTCAGAAGAGTAGTAGCGTGATTTGTATATATTTTTATTATTATATTGTGTAATATAATTTTATTAGCTCAAATGGTCGAACATGACTAGACAAAGAATTTGCATATCAATATTTAAAAAAAAAACTTAACTACATACATTATACTATTATTGAAGCGTATACTATTTTATAAATATTCCTGAGTTTTAAATCTATAAAAAACAAATTAACCCTTTGCATATTCGAGTAGTGCCGTTTGGTCACAACTTGAATTAATGCGAAAACTCGATGCGTGACAACGTCTATTTATGTTAATTTCTTTGTAATGAATTCACAGTCTTTCTGTATAATATTATAAAGCGAAAAATGACACCCTTTTAAAATGAAGATAAGAATTTCTTATCTTAAATTAGTCCGCAACCGTTTATAAACAACAACCCGGATCGCATTTTCGGTATTGAAACTGAAAATTTTCATGATTCAAATTTGACAATTTTAGCAAAAGGATTACTGAAGTTTATTTTTTTAATCCTTATAAACATGAAACGATAAAAACAATTCTGTAGACCAGTATATATATATTAAAATTTTAATCAACATTGGATCCATAATGTCGTCAATCGTTAATAATATAATGCTTTTTAAGAAAATTTCTAAATTTGATTTTAATTAATTCATATATTGCATATAAAGCTACTAAATAGCAGAGACATAAAAAATATAAAAATTTTATACATTAATTTGTTTGTAGAAATCGTTCATTTAATTTAGTTCAAATTCTTCAATTATTAAATAATTATATAGCATCGAAAAAAATCGCAAGTGTATTACAATAATAATAATAATAATCATTATCTAATTAATAAACTGCAAATGGCTGCAGAATAAATAAATGCGGCATTATTGTTATTGGAAAGTGTGGTTTGAGGTTTTCAGATTCAGTAGGCGGTAAAATTGAAAAATGTATGCGATTTTAGGGAGTGGATTTGTCGACAAAGCGTGACATTATTCAGGGTGCGGCCGCACGCAAGGGTTGTGCTTTCGAACCGCCCCCGGCCGCCCACCCCAGGACGACCCTAATTAAAAAAAAAAAAAAACGCCACCGCGACCGTCATTGTCTAATTTGATGAGTGGATTAATAATCTTCGTCAGGGACGACGACGACGACGACTTTGTTAATAATGACCGGTTGGTTTCAATCTAATCCAACATCGGATGGATCGGTTCGGTCAATTCCAAAAATGTTATCGTAGTAGTGCAAACGAAAAAAAAAAAAACGATTTTTTTTTTGATATTGTTGATTACGATGTAATTGTAGAGTTTTAAATTACATGATTCAACATATAATATATATAGAACGTTGTTATTTCATTAAAAAAATTTAACGCTTTTCCAAAAAAAAAATAAAATAAATAAATAAATAAAGCGATCAAAATCCATATTTTAAAATATAAATAATTTGTATAAAACACTGAATCAAAACGTTGGATAGTCTCCAAGATTTATAAAATATTATTCAATAGTAAACGATTAACTTTTTAAACTGCCTATAATTAAATTTCGAATGAAAAATATTGATTCAGAAATATCAATCTTATTATATTTTAAATTTATTTAAATAACAATTATTTCAAATTTAACTCTTTTTCCTCTTACACTTTTAAATTTCTCTGAATTCAAATATACAAATAATATTATTAACGAGGTTTTTGGTTTCTTTTCTATTATAGATAGTGATATTTACTTTTTGATATTAACTATGCAACTTTTTGACACATAAGTAATCAACCATCTGCCTATATATATATATATATATATATATATATATATATATATATATATATATATATATAAAGATAAAAAATAATATACTCGTATATTTATCTTTTTTTTTGTCCTAGTAAACAATTTTTTAACCCCTCAACAAGCACACCCTGTTATAATCGTCAAACGGATTAAACCAATTAACAATACTTATATGTGTAAGCTTTGTTAAGCACATCCAATTTAATTATTTTTTTTTTAATTTTAATTTTAATTTATAAAAATCGAATAATAACACGATCATTATTACATATAACGGCAACGAATAAGGTATGTGTATGTAAATATGTAATTATTTTACATTGTAAACATATGAATTTCTTAAATCATTAAATTATATAAAATTATTTTTTTTTCATTATTTATTCAAATTCAATTTCTATTGTGTCTTAATTAAAAATTTCATATTTTAATGTGGCTTTCTTGGTAAATTATTATATTACGATCAAAAAGTAAGGTGAAATTATCATTTAAAACTCCCGGGCAAGTAAATTGTAATTTTTTTCCTAGGTTGATAGGACTGTCTATAACTGGTTTAATTATCTACGAGTTACACATGTTTTTACAACTCTTGGTTCCTTCATCAAAATAATACACCATGTCACACTGCATTGGTACTTCGCGACTTTTTTGCCAAAAACTCGACTCATATCGTTCCGCAACCACCGTATTCGCTTGATTTGGATCCATGCGACTTATGGTTATCCAGCAAACTCAAAAGACCAATAAGGGGATAAAAATCGAATCGAAGAAGTTCTTACATACTATACCGGAAAAAGACTATTCCGACTGTTTCGAAGACTGGAAAAAAGTGTTGGCAAAAGTGCGTTTTATCGAACGAATTTTACTTTGAAGGAGATGAAATTGATTTTGAAGAATAAATAAAGAATTTACATTTTATAAACAAATTCACCTCACTTTTTGATCACAGTGTTATATTTGCTAATTTGTATTTTAACTATTTTCCTGATCATATGTGTTATATATAATATTATTGAATAATATAATACAAAAATTTTGATTAATCGTTTCCATTCTTTTTATTTTTAAACGAAATATTTAAAGAATCGCCGCAACAAACAATACTATTCTATCGCCTATTATTTATAGATAAATTTTAAACAACCAACGTTTTCGTCGAACGGAACATGTTGTATGTACAAGTTGAAAATTTCAGTAAATTATCGCACTCGACACGTCATGATGATAATTAAAAATAAAAAAAAAATGGCACACCTTCGCTCTAAATGCACATATGCAACGAATAACTATGCGAAAATTGTTGTCACGATATTTTAAATTAGAAAAAAAAATATTATTAAAAAAAAATATTTATATATATAGGGGGGTCTGAGACCGGTTTAATTATAAACACGCATCATTCATAGTATACTATAAATCAGACACGCACGCACATTTCACTACACGGAAATTATCTTGTGTGCCCCATAATATATAGTATATAATAATAATAATAAAATAATAATTAATTAATTACATTTTGAGCGATTATAATTGTGAAATATGAACTAGCGTGGTTGATGTCGATTCGTTCATTAGACAATGTTTCTTTCGCCTACGTGCGAAATTCGTGTTATTTTAATTTCTCTTATTTTTTTTTTTGTTGCTGTTGAATATTTGATAATTTGACTAAATTCTTGGAAATTTTTTACCCCTTCATAAAAAATTTAGTTGATTAACGAAACGGTGAAATTTTTTTCGGTCGAAAATTTTGATTAATTGATTTAATAGAATTAATAGTTAAAAGTGGAATGCAGATCGGTGAGATTTTTGTTTACTATTGTGAATTATACCAGAGTTTCTCAATAGATGTTTGAATATATTTTAACAAATAATTAAGGACAAGTGTTTTGAGTCTATCGAAAATAATCTTCCTTTAAGATCCGTTTACTAAAAATATTGAAAATTAACTATCAATTATCTAGAAAAATAAAATGATTTACAAATTCTATATAAATTGAATATTGAATTTTAAAAATTTGCGATTGTACAAGGATTCGAATAAATTATTTATTAAATTTTATTAGAAAAAAGAAAAAAAATATGAATTATTTATAACAACTTGAATAAAATTATCTTATCAAAAATCACAAATTTCTAAAAAAAAAATAATTACATTATTATTCAAAAGCAAATATTATCTTTTAAAATTGTCGTATAAAATATAATAACATTGAGTGATTTCAAAACGAAATTTTCTTTATCTTACATAGACTCCAAAAATCAAAAATAAAATAATATGATAACAATTTTGTTCAAGACAAATAAATATATCACGAAGATCATAAAGTAAACGAACAAATATAGATTTCTTTTTAATATTGTCAATATAATAAAAATTTTATAGTAATAAAAATTTTGTGTCTATACTATATATATTTATAATATATA
>JANIJI010000001.1:11617500-11757500 GCA_024500535.1 Leptonema lineaticorne
TATTGCAAAAAAAATATATTGATCACTTTTTATTACGCACACCAACGGTTTTTAACACCAGCATCTGTTGTACCGGCGTTTTGTACGAAATAAACGTCAAAAATCTAGACAAGTTTCTCAAAATATTTGTCAAACGGAACTCAACGAGTTATATTATTGTTGCTTTTTCACAACATGACATCAGCTGATATTTATTTATCTTTAAAATATTTTATTTACAAATTTATAACTAATGATAATATAAATAAATATGTCTAAAGTTTTATATATAATAAAGCTTGAGAGTAATTGTAATACGCATGCGTAAAATTTGCATTACATTATGTACTCATATTTCTTATAAAACCACCCATACACTTTCAATATATATTGTTGTATCAATATAAATTATATATTTTTATATATTCATATTTTATAAATATTATTATGAATATTATAAAACAAAACAAACAAAGAGAATAATATATTAAAATTTTAATATTTTTTTTCTGTAATATGAACTTTGTAATTTTTAAATTTCATATATGGAATTACAAATTTAAATTTTGTAATGTTTAAAGTTTTAATAGCTTACATTTTAATATATACGGGTATACTGTCATCACTGTATATAACTTGTGTACATATAATATATTGGCCTGTTTCCGTTTAAATACTCTATTAATATATTTTATTATTTTTAACTGCAAGAAAAATATACCGATGCGCCTATTTTTATTATAAATTTGTTTGCGCACTGAAACGGAATGATTTATAAGAATGTTATTAAAATTATAATTGAATGATTTCATCATGTAAGAGTTTCAAAATTAACATTGAAATTAAAATAATATCATATATTGTGAAAAATTTGATGTTTTTTATAACAACTTAATATATTTTTTCCTATATTAAATTTTATATATATATTATTTCAAAATAATAATTATCAATATACGTTGAAAATGTTTATTTTAAAAATATAATTTTCATTATATTATATAACATGTACTGAAATACATTATTGTAAATTATTTTTTGTTGTGTTTGTTGTATATTTTTAACAAAAAAAAAATGAATAGATTCATTTTTTCAAATGTTTATTTCGAACGAAAATTTATTAGTTCATTTTAAGTAAATTACGAAACATGTTGCACTTGTTTAAATAAAAATGTTATTATGAAATTATTTCCAAATTTAAAATATAATATTTTATTACCACGAGACTTTGAAGTATGTTTTATTTTAATTTTTGGATTTTCATTACTGAATTTGCAGTTGTTTATTTTGAAAATGTTTTCAAAAGTGATATTGCGAATATTTTCTAAATAAACTTTTCAGAACCTCAAAATAAAATAAAAACATTTAATTAATGAATTTGTAAAAAAAGTCTACCAACATGAAATTAAATACAAAGATTATATGTTTTTTTTGGCAAAAAATTATGTTATTTTATTTTCTTTTTGCAAAGTATTATAATATATTACTTTATATATTATAGGATTTTTTTCATTAGAAAAAAATCCTATAATATACAAATATTTCTGACTAATTTATAAAAAAAATAATTTATTTTAAACATAAAATGTAAAAATTTTAATACATTCATTGTCATAAAGAGAAAAAAAAACTGTAAAACTATATAGAATTAAATTATTTTAAATAGTGTTTAAAATTAGTCTCATTAAGATTATATGTTTATAATATTAACGAACTTGAATTATACACAATATTTTTATTTTAATAATTAAATATATGTATATAGATTATGGCCGATAATATATAAATAATTTTCTATACGTTTATGTTGCATAATATCAAGAATATGGTCGAAAATTTTGCGGTTATTATCTATAAGTAATACAAAGCGGGCGCATGACAGTATTTTAACGTCAAAATGCTTAAATTCTTGGTATGAAGTATTTTTTTTAATATAATTAAAATTACGTTTTTTATAAAAAAAATAATATAAAATCGTACCTATTATTGTTTTTGATAATTGTGGAAAATTTTAATAGTCATCATCTATTCGTAATTTTTATCTAAAAATATCAGTTTCATAATAAATGATCACATATTAATCTTAATCTCATTATTCGTAATATTTGTTTAAAAGTTACAATTTAAGATGTTACAGGTATACAAAGAACAATACAATATTTAGCAAAGAAAATTACATAAAAAAATATATTACATCTTATGAACTTTGTTTTGCTCAACTTTTTTTTGTTTAATTTTCATTGTATATTTCAGTTTACTTTTGGTGCTGGAGTTTATACAGGAGTTTACGCTGCCCAAAACTATGAAGTAGGTTTTTAATATATATATATATATATATATATATATATATATATAACTTAAATATAAAAAAATTCAATGATTTTACATTATATTCTTGTCAGGTACCTAAAGTAGATGATCCTGGAAAATTAGTAGAAAGACTTAAAGAAGAATTTGATAAAATAGTAGCAAATTCTCAAAAAGATAAGAAGAAAGAAGATTAATGAACCACTAGGAATATTAATAATAATTAACTGTATCAGTTTATTAGTGAAAGACATTATTTTATATATATATATATATATGTAATTTATTTTACAATATATAGTATTCTTTTCGTTAAACAGATTGTGATGAATTTATAATAAAACAACTTATATTAAACATTTTAATAAATACTATGTTACGCTATTTGAGATGTTTTATTTATTTTTATAATAATGACATTCCGCCGCCAAAAAATTCTATTCTTGTCTGCGGTTCAACAAAGAATAACCAATCACTGGAATGCGTCGGCAGTAAACCCATGCTTTGACATTTATATAGTGCCAGCAGAATATTGAGAATGTTTCCAAATAAATAAACCAATTTCTGACAAACTGCATGCGAGCCTTCTATCATTTTAAAGGTGCTCTGAGTCGTAAAAAGAGCTTTGACTGGTCTAACGATCAACATGCCCACCATCATAATTGGAAAGATGGAAATTGAATTGCCAGCCATGTACATGATAAAAATATTCATTGGTGCTTGTTTCAATGGTCCAAGAGCGACATCCCATAATTTCTTGATGATGAGATGATTCGCATCGTTTTCCTTGGAAGTTTCTGTATAGTTCTGTGCAGCTGCTGCATTATAACCAGGAGGAGATGTAATATCAGGATTGATAGATTTATTTCTGTAATTTTAAATGAGTATATTTTAATAAAAACTGATTTCATTACAATAAAAAATATATATCCTAAATAAGATAACAAATTTATCAATAAAATATATCAAAGTACATTCACAACGTACTGAAATCATTTCAACGTTTTTTTTTTATTTTAACAATGAATAATTTATATATGTTATAATAAAATTTTAGTTCGTTCTTGTTCCACGTGTAAGTTTCAAATGAAATTAACACAATACAATTTCAGAAGTATATAAATTAGTTTCGACTTCTGTATAACATAGATAACTTTAAATTGCCATTTGTTGAAAATTTCTAAAGAGATATAAACTAATTTTATTTTCTTTTCAGCTGCAAAGTTATTTACATGAAAGTGTGATATATAATAAAAAACTTAACCTCAATTTCAAATATTTCAAAATCAATAAGACATCACTATAAAAAATTAGGTAAGAAATAATTATAATTTAAGTAGAAAATAACTCGAATGCACTTTAAACTAAATATAATATAAATTATGCGTTAACATTTTCAATTAATGAATATTAATGAATTGATACTTACTTTGGATTAAAGTCTAAAGACCATTTGAGCTTCTTACTGACAGCTTTTGGAGTACTCATAGTACAAAAAAGTCACAATATTAATATAAATAAAATTTAAATCAACTTTTAATAATTAGGAAACCGAAGTTCTTAGTCAATGACTAGGACGTTCGATTGACAGATATATTTTGGTCGTAACACAATAAAAAACGATAATAAGTAATAAATATTTAACCAGTATACTCGCGATAAAAGTAGCTTAAATTTGCCGCCGACTTGGAATATTTTTCACTCGTTTTTCCATTTATCGTATTCAAAATTTAAAATTTTAGGTATCGATGTTGTCTTATATATTATATGTATGTCTTAATATATTATTAAGAATATATATTGTCTTAAATTGGATTTCTTGTTTATATTTATAATAAGCATTTATTTTTTAAATTTATTCAAAATAAAATTTTTATTTCATTTAAAATAATAAAAATTTCAATAAATATATTTAATACTGCAGTAAATAAATTCTATTTTTTTGTAGTTCGTCTCTATTTCTATGTATTTTCTAATATATTCAATGAATAATCAAGCAAAATATTTTGATTAAATGAATTTTTAAAATTTTGAAATTATGTACAGAGTACATAAAATAATAATTCTAAGTACGCTTTTAGGCAAAATTATTCAAGCGGTCAAATAACCAGTTACATAAAAATATTAAGCCACGCGTTGTATATTTAATGTTAATAAAAAATATTTTTTTATTTAAAATTTTATAAAAGGTTATGATCAAAATATGTAATGTTAGGACCGAACGGTTTTGGTTAGTCGGCGAATTTGACAGCGTGATGAATGAAGATGGTGTCTCTTTGGAGGAGACGGTGCCCGAAACGCCCGAAAACCCCCCGGTAATTTGACCCTCACGCAATAATATCGACGACAATATTATGAACGACTTATTCATTTGTTTTGCGTTCGTTTAGACTCCTATTTTATCGGAAGGCAGACAAAAACTGAGAGGATGGATCGACAAATATTTCAGAATTGTTATGACGGACGGCCGAGTACTTATTGGATATTTTCTTTGTACAGACAGAGACGCTAATATTATTCTAGGTATATTTTATTTATTATCGTTTACCTTATTAACTAATAAGCACACACACACACACACAAATATATATATATATATATATATATATATATATATATATATATATATATATATATGCGTTTTTCATACTTCACATTTATTTTTAAAATTTTAACATATTTCATGCTAAATTCATATTTGTTTATATGGTGATGTACGATTTAAGAATATTTCAAAACTTATTGCTCTATTATGTGAATATAGAAATATTCTAATTGCTATTTTTTTAAATAAACTTTTCCTATTCATATTTTATTTTAAAAATAAAATACATGTTGGTTTTAGAAAAAAAATTGATTATTTATTTTTTTGTTTTCCATTTTGAATAAATTTCGTAATTATTTATCATTAATGAAATAACAAATGAACTCATTTTATCTAAATGTTATATATTATTGTACTATATATTGTTTTAACTTTATATTGTAATTTTTAAGGTACTTGCGAAGAATATCTGAAATCGGAGACCGAAGGCGAAGAACCTCGGTTTTTGGGACTCGTCATGGTTCCCGGTAGGCATATTGTCTCGATACAACTTAATGATAAAACGCAACGACGCAATCTATACAGAAAGGGTTCACCGACGTGATTCTATTTTTTTTTATGTAGATAATTTAACACATCATTTACATAGATCATCAAAGATTTACGTCTTTTTTAACGTAGACCAATTTATGATATAATAATTTATTTTTCACTTGTATAAAAACATATAGAATATATTATTTTTAATTTGAGAAAACTTCGAAATTTTAAATATTTCCAATGGCAAATAAATATATTTCAAAGTATTGTGTGTGTTTAGTCTATCGTATTATTTAATCTAACTCCTTATTAGTTTATAAGTTTTTTTTTGATACGTTAATGTATAATAAATGTAAAATAATATTCATAAAATCAACTTAAAAAATATATTTTCTTACAATAAATACATAATTACAAAAAGCAGTCATTACATTAAATTTTATAACTAATATACATCAGCATAATACTTATAAGCTGACAATATAGTTAATATTTTATCTTTAATTATTAATGGTTCCAAATACGCATTGTTCACACAATTATCGAAAGGATTCGGAATGTCCACAATTTCAGAACCGCCATCCGGTAATTCATGGATTAAATATTGTAAAAATTCACATATTAACGTAACGTTTTTATCAAATAAAAAGTTCAAAAAATCGTACGACAATAAATGCTTCAATTGGAAATTTGGATGAGTTACACTCGCTTCGTTGTGCAATAAAATGGATGAACATTCGTATCTGACGACGCTATCCTCATCTTGCAGTAACCAGAAAATCGACGAAAAAACGTTCAACTTTAAATCGAACACGTTTTCATTGTTCACATCGATATTATTATTGTTGCACAATGTCATTATTGCAAGTTCCGCCAAATGTTTTAACGCCGTGATCAGTATTAATTTTAATTTCAAATTATTGCTATTTGTTTGCAAGAAACGTTTAAGAAGTTTTGAAAATAAAATAATTTTATCTAATATATTTTGATTCGTTTCTTTAACACATTTTTTATATAATACAATACTAATAAATGGAGTTTTATAATTAAATGAACTGTTAATATATTTATCACTCGGTGATAGATTATTATCTAAAAATGAATTTACCGATTCCGGAATATTGAACGAAGATTTTCTCGCAATCTTATATAAAATATCGTATTGAATTTCAAACAGATTTTCATCACATCTGATATTTAAAATATCATTAAAAATTTCTTCTAGAACTTTATTATTATCGAAATCGTTTCGAAATCTTTTTTCCAATGCCGGTACAACATTTTCAATAAAAACTGTGCTATCAAAGTTTGATAAGCATTGTTTAAACATATTTAATACGAGTTCTTCTTTGCAGTTTGAAAATACAAACATTATGTTAATATTAAACCAATGATGAATGCCAACGGCAATTTTATTATGTCTGCTATAATTTGTATAAACGAATAATGTTTTTTCCATTATTTTGGTATGATCTATTTCAGAATATGCATTGTCAATAAGATCATAGGAAATCTGTAAATATAGTGTATTTGATATAAAAGAACTGTTTTTATCAATATTACGTTTTATACTTTCGAGTATCGTTTTCAACGGGACAATCATATTATTATTTTGTTCGTCGGACGCGAATTTTTTCACATTATTATAAGTTTTCATATAATATTTTGCGACAAGCAAATGACCGTGCAATGCGTTTTCATTCAGATTCGAACACTTTTCACTCGTGCAATGATCGCAAAACGCGCTTATATCATAGAAAATTTCGATTATTTTTGCACAACTATTTCTAACTATAAACAACGGACTGTTTAATAGATCTACGAAAAATGGAAATAATTCGTTTACGTTCGGCGTGTAAACGTATGTTTTATCGTTTTTTAATTTTAAACCGTATCTTTTTGCCGTACTAGAAAAGAAGCCCAATATCGGTATCATATTAGTATGATTGTAAAATATTTTTTTTGAATCGCCTTTTGCGCAACTGTTATTCTTCAATATGTTTATAATCATTTGCCACATTGTTGGAAAGTGACAAAATATTTCGTCGATTGTAATAATGGGTATATCTATTTCCATTTTTATTTTTTGTCCCAAAAATTTCGGTATTAACGCTCCGTATAATTGTAGCGCTGCATTTCTAAAAATAATATACATATTATATATAATCAATCGTGAGATTTTTTTTTATAAAATATGATCATACCTTATCTGCCATTGTTGATCAGTGAAAAATTCAAAACAAATCGCCAATAATATTGGTGCAATTTGCATAACATAATTCGAAAGAGAACTCTCTGTTACCGTTCGACATAATAAATGTAGTGCTCTCGCACATGGTAAATCTAATTTTTGTACATCCTCGTCACATTCTTCAAAGTTATCAGTGGAATTTTCACTTTTTATAGTTACGACCGATTTATTCTTTATGTTAATCACTTGAGATATTAGATATTTTAACAATTTTGGAATAGCTACGAAAAACAACGGCTGAAACGATTATAATCAATTAAATGTTATGATTCCATTTTTAATTTTTTATAATAATAACATCAAAAATATTTAAAAAAAAACCTTTGTTTCTTGAGAATCATTCGTTATAAATCTATGAACCAATATGGCCAATCCTGCACTTCTTCGCGTTATAGAAGCGCAGATCGCTTCATCAGATATTGCTTCAGATACGAATTTATCCAAAATATCAATCAATATTTCTTTATACAAAACGTTCTTTGAAGACGTTAAAAATTTCACAGTTTTTCCTATATAAAAAAATATATATTATATTATTATTCTTCGTGTAAATAATAATTGTTCTCAATCAGTATCAGATTTTTTTATAAGAAAAAAAAGATTAAAATATATTTATAACCTATATTTACTCCCGCTGATTCTATAGCACCTTTGTGTCTGCATCTTGTTAAAATTTTAATATTGACATTAATACATTTTTCTACATCATTATTATTTAAAAAATTATAACAAGACTCTATTATAGTATCGGATAATTCACTGCACGCCTGAAAAAAAAAATACAATAAAATTTATATATATAGAGTAAAATTATAAAAATAAAATGATTATTGATAAACAAAAAAAAAACCTTCAAATTTAACCATATATTATTTAGAACTAGTTGTTGAGCGTTTGACAATTGTATTTTATCACAATATTTATCAAATTTACAACAAGAAGAATATATTAAAAATTGAATACTGTCATCCATATCGGAGAAACTAGGAGGATATATTTTTTGTTCACATTTACAACTGATGGCGAGCAAATCTAGAAAATAATCTACCGCAACGCATACGAGTTCTATCATAGACGCATATTGTTTTTCTTTTTCGTCATTATCGCAATATTTCAAATATCCATTGATCGCCGAAATTAAACCGTATAATGGTCTTCTTTGGCGTATTGAATTCAAAACATCTTCACTGTGACCGGTTAAATGTTGCCAAGCCGTATCGATTAAATATTTTAATACATCATTTTGAACGTTGTTTTTATCGATGTTAAATATCAATTTCAATATAGATAATCCATTTTCAACTTTATAAAATAAATTATCATTACAAAGATCGAGTCCGTTCGCGAATAATTCGTCTTTTCTGCTGATCAAATTAATATTATCAGTGTAAAATTGAATTAAAATAGAAACGGACAAATCGCGAACGTCGCTCGATTGATCATTGATACAATTTAATAGCGATTCGATAACATTGTTCGATTCAAAAGACCATTTATTTCTATTTATCAGTATCTTTCTGACTTTCCAGCCTTCGTCTCTGAGATTACTCTTTCGACGCGGTCGTTCAGAATCGTTTTCTTTTTTTGAAACATTGAAATATTTCAGAACAGTTTCCAGGAATTTTAACGATAAAATTTTACGTTGATAATTTCCTTTATATGATAAATTATCATATATAAAATTGTTCAACCATACGAAAAAATCTTCATATATTTTAATACGATTTTCATCGACGGCATTTCGTTTTAAATCGCGCAAAAACGAATCCCTTAAACGTATCAAAAACGACGTAAAACTGTTCAAATTTCCCAATCGAAACGCGTTACAATCTTCGTTGATATTATGAATTAAAAACGTTTTAAAGAGATCGATCTCATCATATGTTGGAATCGTATTATTTTTACACGTACAAACAATTTCGAAAGATTGTAAACGATCTTCATTTCTTATACTAACAAGTCCCGTTTTTATTGACGACTTCCAAATTACGCTATCCTCATCGTTATCGTTCCAATCGTTCAACAAATAACCGTTTTTTCTGCCTAGTTTAATCATAAATAGAAACGGCGACGCGATTTTATCGTTCGGCTTCGATTGCATATCGTTTAATAGAACTTTTAAGATATCTGGATACATTTTTAATGTAACGGGCAACCAATAATTCAAAACGTTCATTCTAACAACACGATCGTCGTTTAGAAGCGAATCTATAAACGCATCGCGATAATAATAATGCCATTTATATTCCGAATTAATATTATTGAGTAATTTTTTGTATAATTCTTTTCCTGACGATACGTAAAACGAATGTTTTAAACTGTACTTTAAACCTTGAATGCAATTAAAGTGCAATTCTTCAGTAAACTTTCCATCGTTTATCAAATGTGTAATAATTTCGGATAAAGCGCAAAATTTAGCTTTACACCACGGCATAATAATTATATTTTGTGCGAGCTCTTCGTGCATATTTTTAAATAAATTTAAAAATACTCGAAAAATCTTCGAATTCAGCTCCCTGACTCCGGACACTGCGTTCTCCCAATTATAAAATATAACGATCATTATTGATGTGCACGAATCGGATATAATTCTTTCGTCGAATTTTCGTTCAAATATTTTTTCCAATATAATCAATAATGTTCTGAAACTGATGTGCGTATTTTGTGAATATTTCATGCAAGATTTGAGCGATATTTCGAGTGATTTATGAACGATCAGTGCGAAAATTTCTTTCAACTCCAAACGGCGATCATCGTTTATAATATCGGACTGAAATATTCCAATTATAAGTGATAAAATGTCTCTTTTTCGCATTATCATATTATATATATCAAAATCGCTCTTAAAATATTCATCTTCGCTTATATATTTATTTAAAATTTCAAGTATTTCTTCTAAATATTTTTTATAATCACTATTAGACAGTCCATTGATTAGATTTCCAAGAGCATTAATGCAAAGTATTTGATTTTCGTTATTGAAAAAACTTTCTTTAAAATGTAATAATAATCTATCGCAAATTTGATTTATAATAATATTATCGTCTGTTTTATATTTTATGATTTTACAATCTCTGACAATGATCTGTAAAGATTGATTAAACGTAATGTAAATAGTGGACATTTAAAATAGTTTATAATAATAGAAATACTTACTTTAAAAATTTCGACATCGATATCAATAGTTTTTTTATCCAAATTATTATACCAAGAATTTAGAAGTTCTGATGTAGATTCCATGTTTTTAGTGCTACTGCGAATATAAATAGGTTTTGAAAGATTATTGTATTGAAAATTAATAAATCTATGTTATTGAAAAATGCTTTTTGTTTGTAAAATGTTTAGAAGATTGAATGTTTATTACCGTTTTTTTGAAAGGTTTCTGTTTTCTTCCACTTTGTGAAACAATGAGTTTCATTTCACTGTAAACGAATTAACAAGCATTTTTGAAATATTTTCTTTCAATTTATATTCATTATGAAAGTTAAATGAAATATAATAAAATCGATAACCATTTCAATATTAACAAGAATGAATTATTATATAATCATTCTATATATTTTTCAATAAAAAATAATGAGAAATTAAAATAAATATTTTTAATTAAGTAATCTACGAATAAAATAATTGAAAAATTTTGATATAAGGAAAAATATGTGAACAACAATATCGCTTTTCAATCTATTTTTATTAATATATATATATATTTTTATAAACAGACATGTATTTTGTAAATTTAAACAACCTAATTATATTAAAGTAAAAATAATTAAGCAACCAATATAAGTATAAATATATATTTTCCTAATCTAATTGAAATTAAATAAAACGGTTTTGAAATAATATAATTATAATGTATTTTAGAATATATACACATTTTTAAAACTAGAAATGTGAAATCTTTTGAAAGGAAGAAAATATTAATAACTGAAGATTGGCTATTAAATTTTTACAATTAAATCATACGTATCATGAATATTTGAAAATATATATAAATAAATTTAAAAAAAAAATGTTAGGAAAATATTCATAAAAATGCATTAAATATACTTTTCCGAAGGAGGCGCTTGATATCCTTCACTTTCGAGTTTCTTTTTGAACAAATTATAATCTCGTTTCCTATTAAAATGCTTAATCCATTGCGCCGGACACGAGCTTTCGAACATTTTTTTTAAATCGTTGCACGCCGATGGTGCGGCGTCTTCGGGTCCGATATTGTGTTTATCTAAACAATCCCAGAAACGATCTCTGGCGTTCCAGCACGTTTCTCTATCACGTTTCGTCGGAAATGACATTGTGATAAATTAAAAAAAAAAATAAAATAAAACACACACACACTTAATGCAAACTCGAACAACTCGGTAGTAAAAAATTAAAAAAAAAAGTGAACCGTCCACAATCGAATATTTCAAATGACTGACCTCCGGTAATATGTTAGATCATTATACGTCTATCTATTTCAAACATTGCCAGACATGCGACAATATTTAATTGAAGTACTATTTTCGTCCGTAGAAATCTTGATATTTATATATATATATATATATATATATATATACAGACAGAATTCTATTATATTGAACGGCTACCTGAAACATGACAAATATATATGCATCAATCAATTTTTAAAAATACAAAAACTGTTAAAATATGTATGAATGTATTAAAAAATGAATATTTTCAGATCAGTAATGTTGGCACTAAAAAATGATTAAAAATAACTATCTAAAATATACAGTGTGTACAGATATTTGATGCAATTCAAACATCAAAATGTTTGAAGATGATTAGAAAAATAATTTTCTATTTTGTTCTAAATAAATATATTATAGTAATAATTAAAAAAAAACAATATAGTATATATTATAATTTAATTTACATATTTATTGTATTGAATTTAACGTTATTGATGTCGCACACTGTATATAAAATTATAAGCATGGCGGAGTGTATATGCGATGAAAAAAAAAATATATTGAATGAATATAAATGTATTAAAATATCAAAACTAAATTTAGATCGCCTTGAAGAAATATTTGTTCCAAATTTACACGACAACATAAAAAAAAGCACGTCTCATCACGACCGGCCAAATTCGCGAAAATATACATTTCGAAATCACGCGTGAAATTAATTTTTACATTATCATTATTATCGAATAGTTTACCCGATAAAATCGACAAATGTTTTCTTCATATTATAAAAATATATAAAGATTAAAAATTTTGGTATTAAATAATTCTAGTTCTTTCAGTTTTTTTTTTTTTTTTTTTTGGTTATTCTAATACAATTAGTTGGAACTAAAGTTTTATAGAACAAAAATATTCAGTTATATAAAGCATCAAAATTAATTAAATTATAGATAGTATAAAAACTATTTAACGGTTAGCTACTGAAAATTTATTACAGTTTAGAATTTATGTACAGAGGTTGTTACGTTTATATATGTATATATATATATATATATATATATATATATATATATATATATATATATATATATATATATATATATAATTTATTTTATTATGAATTAATTTTATTTTTTCCATTTACAATATCATCAATAAAACGAATGTGTTTATTATAATTATTATATATATAAAAAAAAAAACAAATTATACATAGTAGAGGTAATTTTTTATTTTGCTGGGATAAAAATTTAGTTACAATTATTTTTTTTATAAAAAACACACAAAAGTAAAAAAAAAGTAAATCTTAAAAAAATACAAACAATTTTTTTCTAAATATTAGAATACATTATATCAAAATATCAGCTATAATTTAAAAGAATGATAAAAATAAAATAATATTATGCGATTTCATATTTATAATTAAATAATGTATATATTTCATAAATACTAATGGGGATGATAAAAACAATTATATTTAATAATATGCAATGATACTGTTTATATAATCGTAATAATATGTAACAATTAATGTAGATTTTTATTTTTATATCGGTTTACATAAAGCTAATAGACTGAAAGAAATAAAAAGAGAGACCAATGAATGTGTCGTATGGTAATAATAAAATTTTAAATCATATATGTAATAACATAGTACTTCTGATAATAATTATAACTAACTGGTCGCTTCATTGTTGATAATGCTTTAATCATCGTATTTGTTGATATAAATTTTATGAAAAATAAAGCGAAAATATACAATTGTTTAAATAGAATACTTTAAAATTGATAATACCTTAATAATAGGAAATAGTGTAAAAATACGTGCAAAAAATTCTATCAACCTTCAATTCGTGTACACATAACCTAGAAAGTTCCTAAGCAAGGTAAAAAAAATGACATTTACGTAATAATTTTGGTAATAACAAATATTAGAACGACCAACATTTTTAGTAAATTATTCTCCGTTAATCATTAATATAACATTTAAAATTATAATAAATAATCTTTATGTGTTTTGAATATTTGATTTTAACCGATAACAATTTTATATTTTAATAATTTTCTTTTATTTTACAAACATATACAAAGGGTATTGAATAATATTTTCAACGCATTTTTTTTAATTATTTAAAAAATTCACACTAATGAAAAAAAAGTTTTTTTTTCAAAAGTTTTCAGAATACCTTTTCGGATTTGGCATATAATTTGAAAGTTTATCCATATAAGGCATACTTCCATATACTTTCAAGCATTTAAATAACAAAAATTTAATAGACTGTCGAATATTTTTTTTCATTATTATTCTTTTACTATTTTACACACACACACACACATATATAATCATAGCACGCATATCAATATTGTAATCATTATTATACAGAATGGAATTTAATAAATTATTTTTAAAATAAAATATTTACTTCAGTTTATCAAAGGTGTATTTATTTTTATATTGTAATCAGAAATTATAATTTGACATCGAAATGAAGTAAAACAAAATAAAAAAGGCAATTTTAATTGCAATCTTTTATTTTTCAGTGTATAAAAACATTTATAAAGCTTTATTGACAATTGTTTTAATTTATTGCTTTTTCTAAAATTCTACAAAAAATTGCCCTTGACAATAATTTAATTAATATAAAAGTTTATTATATGTATCTACTTAAATACTACCATATGATTATTATTGTTCATTACACGTCCTAACATTTAAAACTCTCAAAGAAGTGTACCCTGACTACAAAATTCCTACTTCATTTGGACAGCTAATACTACTATCATTTTATGGTAAGTCGTATAATTTATAATCTTATCGTTCAAATTACAACAGAAATATGTCATACATATATCTTTATCATCAAAAAACAAAAAGAAAAAAAAAACAATAACTTTCATATTTTTGGAAAACGACGTCAAATGCTTAATTTTACAATTACATGTCAATTGATATTAAAGTTTCATATCAAACTTCTTAAAATTAAATTCTACTCAAATAATTCATCAAAAGCATTTTTTTATAAACGATCAATTTATCGAAATTGTATTATATATATATATATATATATATATATATATATATATATATATATATATATATATATATATATATATATATATATATATATATATATATATATATATATATATTATAACTTAATGATTTATGCTGTAAACAAAACATAACATAATCAAAATAATTCACACGAGGAAAATGCACATATTATTTTATAATATTGTCATAATAAATAGTAATATATCAATAAAGATGTTTACTAAATTTTTAACATATTAAAAACTCTAATTATATTACATGAAATTAATACATGTTTTCAACGCTTATTGTACTTGCAATTATTTTTGAATGTGAAATATCTAAAATTGAAAATCTATATTGACAAATGTAGCTAAATCAAAAACTACCGATCTAAATAACTACCATTCAATATATTTATATATATATATATATATATATATATATATATATATATATATATATTTATATATAAACTTTATTATTCGATAAATTGATCATATAAACTACTTGTAACATTATTTTTTTTCATATTATTAATAATATATACGTGCTTTTTACATTAATTTATGTCTTATTAAAGAATAGGAATGAAGACTAAATGTTTCAAAATTAAGGAAATGACATGAATATCCATTCTCACAGCCCGACAGTCTACTCCGAATGCTTACACGTATTATAATACTTAAATAATAAATAAAATACAGTGTTTAAAACATATTACACACAAAAAAAAAATATTTATTTAAAGTGATTCTCAACCTATTTTTGATTTAAGTATCTTCTTAATGAATATTTCATATATATAGAATGTGAAAAAATGTAGTTTTACATAAAATCTATATGTATATTCATTGAAATAGAGGTATTACTAGTTGAGAATCACTGCTTTACAGCACAATTTTTCTTTTTATTTTAATTAACACGATATTAGCATATATTAAAATTTGACAAGTTCAATTTGATCGACATTGTGTTAAATAATTTTTAATAATTTAATATTCATTATTATAAATATATATATATATATATATATATATATATATATATATATATATATATATATATATATATATATATAATGTAAATAAGAAAAACTAAAGTACTAATTGAAACAATGTTATGAATACAGTTAATTGCTCAGTTGCCAAACGATGTAAATACACAGAACGCATGATTAGAAAACAATAATATTTTCAGTGTTTTATATATTATATATGAATCGAGTATTATATTTATATTTTGAAATGCTTAATATAAATTTTTATCTTCATAGCAAAAACCTCATTGTATTTTGATCGTTTAAACTATAAATATATATATATATATATATATATATATATATATATATATATATATACAAAATTCTAATAGAACGCACATCAAGATGTACAATGCGCTATGTAAATATTATATTCATTCAAGTGAAGAAAATATTGAATTTATAATGAAATGAATAGAAAAATAAATAGAAACGCAATTGAAATATCGGCAATTTATTTATATTCGTCTCATTTTAAACAACTTTACTCGCTATTATTGTATTGAATTGGTCTGAATTGACTCAGAATTCAGTCTTCTATCAATGGCAGAGGTAGGTATATACAAAATACAATCGTGACTTGTCTATAGTCTAGAATTAATAGAAAATATTTTTAACAACAATAATAATAATAATGGACTCGTGTTGAATTCAATGTCATTAGATATAGGGAAAAAAATAAAGTGTTTATCGAAGCTTTATGGACATTTATATATACATATTTTCATTTGATACAGTCTAAAATTATAATACAATACTTTAAATGTGGCATCGGAAGAAGTTATAATGTGCAGAACAATTTAAATATATATATATATATATATATATATATATATATATATATATATATATATATATATATATATATATATATATATTTATATATATATATTGACATGTTTTTCCCTATTTCATAGTAAAAGATATGTATGTTTATAATTAATGTAATTTTGAAATTGCATTACTATATCAGAAAATAAATCTTATCGTTTATAATAGACTTGAAATAATAAATATTAGCAATACTCTCAGTTTTTCTAATATATTGACATTATTTATCGTGATAAACGTTATTTTAAGTGATATAAATGCATATTATATTTTTCAATTATCTAATATAACATATATTTTCACATTTATTCGATAGAAATTAAATTATATATATATATATATATATATATATATATATATATATATATATATATATATATATATATATATATATATATAGAAATATATATGTTAATGATGATGATAATGATAATATAATGGTTTGTGTGATTGAGCTAAAATAAAAATGCATACACAAAAGAATATATATTCAATTACATAAATACAGATATTATAACACTTTTCTTCTAATTATATCAGAAATTTCAGCTGTTCAATACAAGACATCAAAACGACAAACACATCAGTAAATTGTACTGATATAAAAATTA
Source organism: Leptonema lineaticorne (assembly GCA_024500535.1). Taxonomy (NCBI): domain Eukaryota; kingdom Metazoa; phylum Arthropoda; class Insecta; order Trichoptera; family Hydropsychidae; genus Leptonema; species Leptonema lineaticorne. The sequence goes on from JANIJI010000001.1 coordinate 11,635,053, forward strand.
AATTTGTTAAAAATTGCGGATGTACGTATTATCAATCGATAGAAAAGATTTTTTTACAAATTTAAAAAAATATACAAAATCTATTAAACGTTATAATATATCAGTTAAAAGGGAAGAATACGAGAAGAGTCGGTGACTCACCCTGATCAGACGAAGAGTGGAAAAAGAATATTGAACTTTTATTAATTTTAATATGTTGACACGTTAAAACAAAATACGATTTAATTCTTTTCTTGTTTAAATAACACGGTTTTCAATTTATCAAAAAGAAAATGTCTTTCGTTTGTATAAACTTTAATGATTTGGAAAGATCATAAAAATAATAATTGATTAAATTAATGGAATAATTGTGGATTTTTAACAGAAATAGATATGCTATTTTTTTATATATATAGATTTTGATGAACCAATAAACCGTGTTAAACGGACAATTAGACAAGAATTATACCAATAAAATATAATTATATTAAATGACAATTTAATATTGGAAATGTGTTTTTTTTTTGTAATCTATAATCTTTTACAAAGTGAAAAATAATATTTATAAAATATACATGAACAAATCATGTGTGGATTTATGATAGTTTTATTAAATTACATTCACTATGTATTGTCGTTAACAACCTTACCATCATCATCATGATAATAATATGAAATGATAAATATGCCTAGTTTAGAAATAAATAATTGGTTTATTATAATTATTATTATTATTCATTTTCATCGTTTAGACACGGTCATAGAAGCGTCTTCTATAATATTACTCGAATTTTCCCGTTTTTTTTTTCATACAGAAAAATTGCACACGAACATCTTTTTTATTTCATATAATAAATTATGAAAATTTTCATATAATGTGACGTCATTCTCTACATTGAAAGCGCAACGCTGCCAAAAATAATGAAACTTGTATGCAATGTACACTATTTTAATTTTTTTTTATTTTTATTTTTATACATGTACAAATTAGAAATTATTAATTACATTATCTACTTGCATCATTTAACAAAAAAAAAATAAAAATAAAAAAAACTATCATACTAGTGTTTACTTATTATAAATTACTCTTATAATGTAACTTAAAACAGTAATTAAAAAAATGTGTATTTATAACTTCTTTTTTTTTTTTACTAATTTTCTCCCTCAACGCCATTTAGATTGTCCTTATATTACGATTTCAATAATATGACTATTTTGATAATAAGTCATATCCGATGATCAAAAATTTAAAATCACTTCCGTTCAACAACCATTTATTTTTTTTTTACATTAATTTATCGCACCAATATTTATTTATTAATATATTTTTTTTAATATATATATATGTATATATATTAAAAAAAAAGTTGTTTAATTTTTAACACGTTCAGTTTGCTATAAACAATTCTTTAACACGAACAAGAGAGCGTTTGATATATTTTTTTTAAACATTCTTCATTTATGGCACCCTTGAGATTTTTTTTTATCTACTTTGATATATTCATATGTAAGGCGTGTTCGGAAAACCACATTCGATATTGAATATGCGATTTTAATTAAAATAGTATTATACTGCTATGATTTTATATGTATAATATAATACTATTTTTCATTAATAACAATATAAATTTTCTAATATTAAGGTCTTCGCATTGGATATGGTGTTCAAAGCACGCCCCATTCCCCCTTTTTTTTTCTTTTATTTATTTATTTTTTTTATTAATAATTATAAATTGTTAAAATATCAATATTAACATACGAAGATAATTCAACAAGCTTATTTACGTACAATGTGTATGTAACAACTTTTACAAACAATTTTATAATTATTTTTATTTCATCAGAAATACCACACTTTGATACTTTCAGACTAATGTAAATAATTAACAATATATCAGAGTGATTCGTAATTATTATTCAAACTACATTTTAATTTTAGATTTTGATATCAATATTATCAATATCTAGTCAGAGTAATCGTTATATATATATATATATATATATATATATATATATATATCATTTTCATAAATAATAAATAAAAATTATCATTACTATAAAAAGAATGTTCAAAAATTCTTCTTTACAGAATTATTGAACAATATTTCATAAAATTATTTATAAGAAATGCATAAAAAATTATTGATTTTTTTTTTTGTAAAAATCTATAAAGCATTATATAAAAAGGAACTAATTACAACACATAAAACATTATCAAATATATTATAGTTAATTTGTTCACAGAAATGACGATGAATTTAGAAAAAAAATGATATCAAAGATACAAAATAATGTTAAATTTATAAAAAAAAAAACAAATAGAGATTAAAAACTATAAAATAGTTCATTATACATGGTTGGAAAATTAATGTTGTTTTAAGTCAAAAAAAAAACATTTTTTTTTATAACTAGGTGTAAATTTTAAAGAGATTGAAGAGTACTGAGTGATTTGCATTAATGTTTTTTTTATGCTGCACAAAGTTTATTGCTTTTAGGTCAAAATTTTTAGTCTTCTAAAGCACTCCAGTGCTTTTCAAACTTTCACTACATAATTACAATATAATATCTGAAAAATTAATTACGATTTATAATTTGAATATTATAAATAGTAATTGAGGTTATTTTTTTTCCTTTTTGATTCGTTGAAATTTTATAATTATTATCTGTAAACCATATAAAACCATGTATATATATCAAATTAATTCGAAAATATTGTTTCTTACCACGTTTGCATAATTATTTCAATGTTTCAGTAAATATTTTTGATTGTCACGTAAATAATGAACCGTTAAATTGTATTTTTTTTTCTTAATTAATGTAAAGGGTAAAAAAAAGCGGACCTTGTAAATATTACGGATACATTATTTTTTTCCTCATTTAAAAATATTCGTTGCTTAGTTTTTAGAGAGAAAAAAAGTCAATTTTTTTAATTATTTTTTGCAAGTCGTTGTTGCTAAATCGAAACTGAGGAGGCTAATTGAAATGTTCTTTCATATATGTTAATATTATAACATTAAATTGCGATGGCTAACAGTGCATTTATCTTAAAAAGAAACATCATTCTGACTTTGCTTCAGTCTTAAAAATGGTGAACTATGATATTTTTCATATGTATATGTTACATACATTTTTTTTCTTTATTCATGTAAAAACAGATATGCCAATTGAACTTACAACGCTAATTATAATCGAGATATTATATATATATAAAATGAGAATCTTTTTCTTCACATGGATTCCATCTGTTCTGTTAATTCTAATATCGGACTTTCACTCAAAGGCAGCATTCCGGTCGATGGGGGCAAACTATGTCCTTGCCATCCAGACTAAATAGAAATGAAAATGCAAGGCTTTATTGATAATTCTAATGAACATTTACAAAACTATATATTTTGATAAAGCGCTTTACAAAAAGTCGCCTCTAATTCTACATAAATATTTAATTAAAAAAAAAAAAAATACACATCTGACAAATTTATAAATATATGATATATTAAGTACACTTAATATTTATATCAATTTTTACACATTTAAATTCATCATTGAAAAATTAAAAAAATAATTATAGATTATATTATATGCTAAAAATGAGAATTCAATATATAACAAATAAAATTCATCTCTTCTAAATCAGTAATTTCTTCGACAAACATATAGAAAAAAAAATTATGTATATGTTATCAGTTTGTCAGACATGTAACACCTAGTTCAATAAATAAAATAAATACTAAAAAATACTATTTCTTTTCTCATCGATCAATTTATAATAAATATATAAACTATACATACTGCAAATAAATTACAAACAGCATGCACGATAGAGTTAGATGTTTTTATTTTATTTCAACAATTTTACTAAATTCATTAAAATTTACTGCAATAAAATTTTTATAAAGCACCATATAAACTTGTAAATAAAACGAGTAAACAATCAGATTTCAATATAATATAATAAATAGCATTATATTACATAATTCTTGTATATTATATAATAATTTGAATTTTGTCAATCTGAAAATTTCTCAATTTTCAAAGCAAATTTATTGGCGATTTTAAATATTATGATAATAATAATAATAATAATGAAATAATAATAATAATAATAATAAACTATGGACGACACAATAAAAAGCCTCAAATATGTGTTGAAATGCAAACAAGGAGAAAATAAAACTCAATAATCTCAAGTATCGTTTTATTCTTTTTTTTTCGTGTGAAGCGTGAAATGTACAACTGATATAATATAAAATTTCATTAAAAAAAAACGATCTTCAAAACCTTCTCTTTCATGTTTTGGAAAAAATTTCTAAAATTTAGTTAGTTTCACATTGAGATTTGTGTGTGTGTAATATTATATCGAAACATTTTATAAATTTTCAGAAGCACTTCGCGAGTCTTTCGGATATATATATATATATATATATATATATATATATATATATATATATATATATTGTATTAATTACGATTAGACACAAATTAATTATTTTTAATAGCTATTAATAATAATAATAATAATCACTTCATTATTAAATTTCGATTTATAGTCAAGTTTATGTGCATTTTTAATACACATTTGTGTATCGAAAACATAAGATAGTCCTATATAATAATATATAGTACATAATCACAGGAACTAATTTTTATGCTTAGTGGTGTTTACTTGTATCTTATTTTTTTTTTTACAAAATAAATATAAAATATATTATATTAAGCTTATAAAATAAATTCTTACATATGATGCAAATAAAAAAATCGGTAACAACAAAATATATAATGCAAAAACTACAAAAAACAGATACACATTCACAGTATTGCATCATGCTTTATATGCAAAAATCGGTGTATATACATGAAAATACAAAAAAAATCATATAAATCTTTACTCATACTATATATAAATTACATACAAATAATATATAAATTAGCAAATTAAAAAAAGTCGATGTTTATACGCTAATGATTTAATTGATTTGATGATATACCTGAAAGCACTGAGATGTTTGAAACAAATTATTGTTTGGCCAGGGCGTTGTGCTTCCCCAAAGAACAGTTGTGGCATGATTATGATCGTTGAGACCCAGAGTCATGGTGCTGGTGGGAATATTTTGATGAGTTATGGGCATGTGATTAGGTTTTCCTGCTAATTCACTAATTTGACAAGCACTTTGTAATGTTGATGGTAGATTAGACCAGTTTTCGTTGCCGATTTTATCTTTATTTAATATTGTGATTTCCATGGAGCCTTGGTATGTGAAGTTTGGTATGGAGTCTTGAGATGAATCACCGGTGGTGTTTGATTTGGGCGAATGGTTTGGGCCTTCTACAATGGCTTGGAAAGCCAGAAGATCCTCGTTTTCGCTCTCCGATAAAGGCGTCGGTAGTGGTGGTAAAATCTGTTGCTGTTGGGCAATTTTATAACTTTGTTGTCTTAACATTTGACGGCGACTCAAACCCATTTGTAATGAATGCAAGTTGGAATTCTCAACGGTTGCTCCGTTGGCGTTCGGTTGAGACATAACTTGTTTCTGGAGAATTTGTCGTTTTTGTTGTAATAGTCGATGTTGCATCAATTGCTGTTGCAACGGAGGTTTAATACTTTGTATAGAAGTATTGTTAGTTATTGGTGGTGGCGGCGGTGTTTCGCCAACATCCGACGTTTGTAGACATTGAGCAGTCATTTTTGGACTCGCAGGTAAAGGAGGTGACTGTGTAGAATAATTAAAATTTTCTGGAAGACTAATTCGTTTCGATAAACCAGACTTTGTATCGATAAAATGAGATGTGAACGATGCAGCGAATTGATTATGTTGAATTTGTCGTTGTGTCATTTCTTCAATTGGAACACTAGCTTGATATTGGGTTTTTAATTTTTGAGCTTCTTTTTGCACCAAATGTAATTCCAAAACACCCTTAGCTTTACATCCTTCATTTAATCGTTGACTATTAAAAGCTACTGTATTTTTTTGAGTTTCGGTTGATTGCGATATGACCTGTTGAGCTACTAGACCGTCGCTAGCTCTTCTTCCTTCTCGAAAGTCAACAGGACTTCTTGTAGCGCTTCTTTGACAATTTTTATTATTGCTTTGATGATATGTCAAAGGATTGTGTCTGCTGAGAAACCCCCCGGTGGATTTATTATTACTAGTAGAAACATAGACACACGGGTGAAGAGGACTAGTATTTATAATTGAACTATTTTCATATACTAACTTATCATCAGTTGAAGTACAACTAGGTAAACTACTAGTTAAATCACTCGAACAGTCTGATAATTGATAATCTAAACTTTCAAACGCGGAAAAATTACTTTGCGAGGAATCACAACTCAAATTTTGACTTAAACTTTTAGTATTATAAAAATTTACAACTCCACTACTTGAACTTGAACTAGCATAAGATCCAAGTCGTTGAGGTGCATTTGGTATACTTGAAATATCGTCCATATCTGTTTCACAACCTTCATCTGTGGATGACGAATATTGTTGCTGAAATTCCACTGTCTTTCCAGGTGGATGCGTAGTCAGCTGAGAATAATTTTGAGGACTTATATATCTATTAGTGCCAATGGAAAATTTATCGTTTTTATAAAATGAATTATTGGTATGAACTTCACTATTTCCGGACAATGTGTTTAAAACATCCGATGTGCTGCATATCGATGGCAATGTAGTATTTGGATTGAATGTATATGGTTGAATATGATTAATAAAATCCTTAAAAGGTGGCGTATTATTTTGAAGACGATTTAAATCTTGTTGTTGCGTATTTGATAATAATCTATTGGGTTCGTATGATATTTTGCTCGGTTCTGTTGTAGGAAGAGGCAAAGGAGATTGCTGTAAAGTATTCATCAGTTTAGCTGCTTCTGAACTCATTGTGAATGTTGTAGACGTGTTTAAGATTTTTAGCGGTTCTTGTATAAAATTACTAGCCGACGAGGAATTTTGTAAAACGCTATTCGTAATATTAATCGCTGCCGGATCCACTAAACCGGTAATTTTCCCACTGTCAATGACGCATTTTGAATCGAAACTGGATGAATTCAACAATCGACTACCATCGCTGGCATGTCGAGGATCAGAACCCACCGTACTAGCTTGCTGGAGGAGCCTTCTACAATCTTCGCTCGATTGTTTCATTATTTTCTGATGATGCTCCAATGTGTTTGTGAGAATCCGATGAGAATTTGCAATATGTTCCATATTAGATTTGCCACCGGTTCTATTAGCTGCGTCGTTTATACCAATGTTTCTCATAGATAATAGCCTATTAGATTCATCGGTAATTGGTAATCTAGATGTATTGAGTAAATCAAAATTTCCAACAAGAAAACTTCGATGCGTATCTCCGAGCTCGAGATTTCTTTGCAAAAGTCTTTGTTCCGTCATATTTACATTGGCTAATGATAATAAACGTTGAGTTTCACTTATTGAAGAATCAGGTGCAGTGCGCGGAGGAGAAGGCGGTGCTCTTGTTGAGTGAGTTTCGGGAGATCTCGACAATCTATAATAATAATAAAAAAAAAGAGTTACATTATAGATTCAACACAGTTTAGCACTCGATACATCGTTGTTATTCATCAATACATTTTGAAAGTATGAATAAACAAAATTTTATAACTAAACCGTCTAAATTAACGGTTCACACATATCGCGAAAGGTTTCGATTAAACACATATTAATGTTTATATTAATTTCAAATAATAATAATAATAACCGATGCGCGTGTTCGCTGGCCCTTCTTGACGGTTGCTCGTGATGTATGGACGGTGAATTGCCTAGTTGTGCAACGGGACCACCTTTCCTTGCTATAGCTTGTTCGGCAACGGACGACGGTCTTCTTCTTTGTGTACCGCCGCTTCCTGTTCCGCTTCCGGTGCCGGCGGCTCCTGCACCGACGCCGCTTACCCCAGTATCTTGAGTACGATGTTTTAAACGTTCAAGTAATAATAAATAAATGGCAGCGTGATGATCGTAACTGTTCGATCGTAAACTCTAAAAAATATATAAATATATGTATATATATATGTGTGTGATATAATATATATGGTATATATATATATATAAATATTTATTATTATATTGAATATGTTTGGTTACTTCTTTGGTTTTGGTTGGATCGATACCCAGACTTTGCATTAGTCTTAGAACTTGTTCGTTTGGATCCATATTACGAGCGGGACTACGAGGAACATCAGCGGATACGTTGGAGCTCGTGATATTATTGGAGACTACTCCGGCGCCGGCCATCCAACGGTGGCGTCTAATCTGTTCGATCGTATACCGCTTTAATGGATCTAATACTAACATTTTTCTAATTAACGATTCACAATCTGAAACAAATAAAAAAAAATATATAATCATAATATTATAATATAATATAATTTTCGGTTAATGCAAAAAAAAAAATGTTGTATTTATTATATATTATGATATTATATAATCTTTTGAGTTTTTTTTTTTATTTTGTTTGTGATATAATATTATCATTACATATTTGTAAGTAATGCGATTTTATATTATTATTACTATTAATGTTGATAAAAATAAGTTCGATATAAATTTCTCTAAGATAGTGTAAATTTAAAAAACGCTTTAGATATAACGAAATATTATTTAAATATTAATTAATCAATCTTTTTTTTCTATCTAAAATCGCAAATTTTCGGCAAGAGCAAAAAAAATGTTCGAAAAAATATTTTAGTTTTAAATTAACAAAAAAACGATAAAATTTCAAGGATTCCTTTGAAAGTCTATTTTTTAAAGAATTAATAAATTCAAAATAATCTAGATTTTTTACATCTTGATAACGTTTAAAAAGAAAATTTTAATTTCTAGAACAAAAATATTTCGATTCAAAATATTGGTGAAAAATGCAAAGGCATTATCGAATTATTAAAAAAAAAGATATTGCTAAATGAAAAAATAATAATAATATTAAAATTAAGACTATTTAACCGTTGACCTTTAACATTCAGATAATAAACGTTACATATCATTTCTAAAATGAATTCATAAATCACATTATGTTTTATCATGCATGAACGATGATCAGATATTGGAAACCGTTCGCCGTTCGTGTGCAGCAAACAACAATAATAATATATATATATATATATATATATATATATATATATATATATATATATGTCATATAATTGTGATTTTTGTTTAAATTATATATATATATATATATATATATATATATATATATATATATATATATATATATATATATATATATATATATATATATATATATATATATGATGTTATAATACATATGCATCATCCATTTTACCATATGAAATTTATCAGCGGTTTGCAGATTACCGAAGGAAAATAAAGTGCTTTTCGACGAGTCTTACGAGGGTCATAGAACGGCGTAAATTACACCACTATATAAACGTGACCTTACGATCAATGTATTCACGTCAACGCCAAGGCTTATGACGCAAGAACTTGAACAGGGTGAAGAGGAGCTATGACGTAAATAGGGATGAAACGCACCCAACCCCCTGAAAATCTCTCTCTCATTCTCTCACTCTCTCTCCATTCCTTTCGTTCTTACAGAGGTGAGCAATTTCAAACGCAACCACCGACAGTTGTGAAAAAGCTTTTTAAAAAAAAGACCTCAGTTTCACTGTACAATTGAAGAAATACGCAATTTTAATAATTCCAGATAAGATATACCGGTATTAGCCGGATATATAAAAGTATTGAATTCGATCTCGAAAATAAATTTGTTGCGCTGAAAATGAAAGATTTGATCAAACGGATGATGATGATTATTATTATTATTGATAAAAATGAAAAAAAAAACTCACGTAGTCTGTAAATATTTTATTTTTATTAAATATAATTTAACATATTAATCAAAAAAATCGTTTAATGCGTGTGAGATGATAAAATGATATTTACGGAATGTATTGATTAAGTTTATTTATAATATTAATTATCAATGTTTAAAAATGAAAAACGACGCACGAAAATTATTTTGGTAATAAATGTTTATTTAAATAATTTTAGAAAGATTATTATTATTATTCATAATATTAACAAAAATAGTTATTTTTTAAGTTTTAAAATATTTATTTTTCGATTAAAAGTTCAACTAAAAATTCTATAATCGATGATAATACTGTTATCAAAAAGTAAGGTAAATTTGTTTATAAAATGCAAATTCTTTACGTATTCTTCGAAAACAATTTCATTCCCTTCAAAATAGTCCCCATCCGATAAAACACACTTTTACCAACGCTTTTTGTCCTCGAAACAGTCGGAATATTTTTTTTCCGATATAACTTTCAAGGCCTTTTTCGATTCGGTTTTTATCTCCTCAATCGCGTCATAACGGCATCTGTGTTTGCTAAATAGCCAGAAGTCGCACGGAGCCAAATCAAACGAATACGGTGGTTGCGGAACGATACGAGTCGAGTTTTTGGCAATAAAATCGCGAAGAACCAATGCAGTATGACACGATGCATTATCGTGATAATGAAACCGAGAGTTGTAAAATGTTACAAACAGTTCTACCAATCTAGGGAAAAAAATACAATTTACCTGCCTTTCTAATGCCGGGAAATTTTAAACGACAATTTCACCTTACAATACAATCATTGAGAATACCGATTTTTTCCGATTGCGCTTTACGTATAGCACGTCGAAAACGGATAAAGAGGAAAAGAAAAATTATAAACAGCAATAAAACATTCGCGAATTTATAATATATATATATACATATATATATAACGAACGAGTCGCCAAAATCGAGATGCGAATCTTTATGTCTTACGGTAAAAAAGGCGTTAGACGTCCGCCCGTCGTGCTATTTTTGATTTGCACGCGCAAATGCCACGTCACGTCATTAAACGGTCGACCACCGATTCGGTTTTAATCAAAAAGATCCGACTAAAACGTTGATCGGTGATAAATTTGGAAAGAACGCAGTTTCCTTCTGTATATACGAAACGTTTCTTTTTATTATTATTATTATTTCATGTACACAATATATATAGAAACGGTATGTATGATTTCAATAATCAAAAAAAAATGTTAAAAATTCAATATTTATAAAAGATGCAATAAATAATAATTAAATATATATATATATATATATATATATATATATATATTCGTTAATTATATATGTGAATATTGTATAAATTAGTGCGTGAGCGAACGAGCGTGTGTCCGCGAAATCTGATTGGACGCACGCGATAGCCAATCGAATCGAGCGAATTCGTTCAAACGTAATCAATCAGAGAGAACACTTTGAATCGATTCTTACGTCATTAGTTTATAGTTTCATTACTTATATACTATTGTATATAGATATATACATTTAAACCTTTAACATACAAAGAAATAACTGAAATAAAACTCAAAGAGAGAGAGGAAAAAAAGCGAGATATACTTATTCGGCGAACATGTGCGTGAGAGCTTACATAAATATAATATATATATATATATATATATATATATATATATATATATATATATATATATATATATATATATACGGGTATAACTACATCAAAAATAAACGTAAGTGAATCAATATTAAAAATAGTACGGCGACGTGCGGCTTGTTTGATAAACGGAAACTGGTTAAATTAATCTCGCAATGATTTATATATAATAATAATTCAATATTTTTTTTTGTAGAAGAAAAAAAATAAATTCGCTAATAATCATTATGTTTATATATATATATATATATATATATATATATATTTTTTTTTTTTTCTTTCGGGTTAAATTATTATGTGTCGGGGGGAGGTCATAAATAAAAATGCAAAAAAGTAACGACGTCAAAATAGTCACAAAGAGCATACATTTTCGTATTACGCATATGAATATTTATCGTGGCAGTACAAAAATAATGTTATTCGCATAAATGAATAATAATATATAAGTCGAAGTGCTGACAAAAAAAATTGATAATAATAGAAATATGACATTAGCCTGATTTTATTTTACATTTTAAATTCACATCAATGAACGCATAACGTTTATTTTCTTTTTCTATAGAATTATTTATTGATCGAATTCAATAATATTCTGTTTGTTTAATGTTAAAAAAATGTACGAGTTTAAAGCGAATTATTTGCATAATTATATTTTCCGAGAAAATCTAACGTCGAAAGTTTTGGGTTTTCGTAGATTTTAAAAGGATCAATAATAAAATTGGGATACGTTGAAAATAATAAATGGATATCAACGATCATAAATATACGTTTTTATTATGCATAATTTAGTTATGTTATGTATTTATATTTATATCACAAAATAAATATTGTAAAAATAGACGATCTTTTCACGACCAAAGTTTATTTTTCAATTTATGTGAAGTCGATTCATTATTTTAGTGAATCGCAACGCCAAATATAATCTCAACTTTTAAAAATTATATACTATAATCTTCATTAATTTATATGATATTTTACTATATTGAATATTAAAATTTTTCGAAAAAAAATACAGAATTAACTAATTTTTAATTGGAGACTTAATAACAAAATAGTGGCGTGAAATGACTTTTTAGTAGATATAAGATTGGAATATAGTGAAAAAACTGAAAAGTTCAAAAAAGTCACATTTCTTTCATTTTCAGTCTTTATAATACTTTATTTTCCCGTAAATTATAAAGTATTTTGTAAAAGACAATAATGGTTGTACATGATGATCAATAAAAATTTTAGCAGTTAAGTAAATAGATCGAATTGATAATTTTTTGGCCGATTAATAATTGATAATTTCCGAGTTAACCACTTTATCTAAAAATTCTTTATTTACTATTTTGTCAGTCTAAGATATTAGCATTCTCCGGTAGCACCAAATCTCGAAGATTTCTATAAGTTTTTCGATACTAGAGTCTCGTGTTCATGTTTTAGTGTGATTTCAGTTTCATACTCATGCTCTTTGATGTAAAAAAAAAAAAAACTATCCTAGAATGGATCTCTTTCTTAGGGCACATATATATCGCTCACAAATATTAAATAATACAATATTAAAAAAAACATTCGTACATAGGCAATAAATAATAGACGTAAATCGCGAAGAATAACCATTCTTTCAGACATTATTAGCAAAAAAAAAAAAAACGCAACAAATGAACGAATACGATTTTGCGTTCAAATCGCAACAAATTGACAACTAACAATAACAACAAAAACAAACAATATCCGTGCGTGTTCACGGCACATGCGCGGTTAAAAATCGGTTCTACAAGAAAAACGTGCACCGTTGTGTGCTACGGATCCGTAGTAGCGGACTAATATCGACCGCCGTCTCTCTTATAAACATATACTATACGGCAGGGGTGTCAAACTCATAGCATATTGCGGGCCGCATACGCTTTTATGTACAAAGTTGATAACTGCACACTAAAAAAAAAACTGAAAACGCGCTACAAGCTGGATAATCAAAATATCATTTTTAATCAATTTTAACTGCACACTACAACTTTATTAAACAAAACTATATGCAAATAAAAAAAATGAAAATTTACTTTTAAATATTAATTTTATATATGTTATCAAAAACAGCACATCTCTCGGCGGGACGAATGCGGTCCGCGGGCCGCGTGTTTGACGTGCCTGCTATACGAGGTCCGGGGAATCGAACAGCTAGCAAAACGACACGTAGTCGTAATACTTATAATACTATAATATGCTACGAATTTTGTCCGCTACGATTGCTATGCATTATTAATGTCCTTTTAATCCTTTCCCGTTTCAATTTATTGTGTGTGAATTACGAGATTGTTGTATACGAAACATTCGATTATTTTCGTTTATAATTTTTATTTTATTTTACGTATATATATGTATATAATATTTTTTTTTTAATATTTAATGCAAATTGGAGATAAACATCATAAAAATTAGGAGATAGACCGAATAATGCAGTACTATAATCTCTCAATAAACATTTAAAAAGAGATTTTTGATACAGAACAGTGAATTGAAAAGGGTTATGTAGTATATAATTATTTATAGAAGGTTTATAAATATTTAAAATAATGTATAAATATTAAATTAAATATAGTATTTCCATTTCACGATAAATATTATATTATATTGCGAAAGTTACAATTCAATTAGATATTGTATAATACAATTGTAAATTACGATTCACACGTTTATAACAAAAAATTTACGTATAAAAACGATTAAATATAAAATAATAATAAAATACGAAATGGAAATGTTCTTAGACGTAAATTAATAATGTTGTTTGCCGTTTCTATTGTATTAAATACAACACGAAACCGAACGTATGGACGCACCTTAAGAACGTCGATCGTAAATTTTTCAATGAATTAATAACATGGAAACGCTTTCAATTTAGGGTCTTAAGCAGTCGCTTTCTGATAAACGCGATTCCAAATAAACCGCACTAAATCACCGCATTTTTTTTTCCACTTCAAATTAATCCTTTTTGAATGCGACGTTTCATATTTAGTATATATTATATATTATAGAGTATTGCATATGAAATGTGATGTATTATATAAACACGCGATCAATTTTTTTTTGATATAAAAATCCTATGATTTTTAATAATATAACTAACTGGATTCAAAATTAACAAATTTAAATCATATTTATATCATTTTTAATATATTATTGAATAACCTAAAAAAATTGTCCTAACTAACTAATATACATTTCTTTTGCAAAAATAAATTAGTTTTTTTTTTAATCTGAACAATTTTGATATCATTGAATAAAACAGAAATGTTTTTTTATATTTGCACCAATAAATATTTTTATATTTTCTCTATTATATATATAAAGTACGTTGATATTTGTCAACTAAAATCGAGTATACAGTTTACTTTGGGAGGCTATTAATTATAAATTCATACATTTATTATGTTGATAATGACGTCAATTGATGCAAAATTCTTCAAATAATTTATATAATTGAATAAAAAAATGATACTTGGTATTTTTAAATGATTTAAATTAAAATATATGACACATGATATATAGTTACTGTTGTTTTTTTTTTCAGAAATTCATATATTTTAAGAAGAATTATAAAGATTTTGATTTAAAAAGATCATTTAGAGATCAAAATATAGTTATATTATTATTAAACATATTTAATTTTTCATCGTTCAAATATATAGTATACATTTTATGTAATGAGAAAAAAAATGTAAATTCAAGATAGGATCAAACACGGGACCCACAGCATAATGATCAAACACGATAACCATAAAATGGATTAAAAATATAAATATGAAAAAAAAATACAAAAAAAGAAAAGAATAACATAGTATAAGCACACACACATAAAAAACTACTAACTAATATTTAATGAGAACATTGTGTTTAATTTCGCTATCAAGCGACGAAGATAATATCATTGAAAGATTACTGAATGACGCAAGTCGACACACACTCAACAGCACTCGCGGATAAAATAAACATGAAAACGCATATCTATCTATCTATATATATATATATATATATATATATATATATATATATATATATATATATATATGTATATTATATATATATTTTTTTTTTCAGATCGTTTTTCATCATCATCATCATAATCGTCGTCGAGGCTGTCCTTCTTCGCGTTAATCGAATGAACCGATAGTCGAGCCGTCGTTAACTTATTGGTATGTAATGACGTCGTATGTGTCGTAATCGTAGTAAGGTCGCGAGTGTAACTGGAAACAAAAAAATAAATTTAACGTCGTTCGTTATTACTTTTATTAAAAACGGTAATATCAATTGAACCGACGAGTGTAGACGACAGCGGTTTTCAAATTTTATTCCGCTGCGGTCCTTCAAGAAATTATCTTTTTCGTATGGTGTTAAAATATATATATATATATATATATATATATATATATATATATATATATATATATATATGGTATATATATATATATATATATATATATATATATATATATATATTATCCGACGTAACTGTTATATGTATATTATTTAATTGAAACCGATAAATAATTATGATTTTTTTTGCTGAAAAACGTCTATAGAATTTATCGTCATATTATTTGTAATGCGTCAAGATTTTTTTTACTATGTAAATAACAAGGTATATATTTGCGTCTGAATTTCAGATTGAATAATTATTACCTTTTTTTTCAATGAATCATTGATAATTGATAATTATTATTATAACTTTTTATATCTTGAACCTCGATATCATAAACATTCCAATATTGAGACAAAATATTTTTTATAATGTTGACTTGTTGAACATATGAGATTCATAATATACTTCAATAGATAAATTTCAAAAGCACTAAGTCTGCTCAATGAGGTCCAAAATTCCAACATTCCATATAATATACCACAATAAAAAAAGTAACCTAATTTATATATATATATTAATCATATTATATTTCTTAGTTATATAAAATTATGCGGAGATTTAATGATTTATATATCAACAGAATACAAGTGATATATAATCGAACGGTAAAAACACGAAAGAAAATAAATTATAATAATCCATTACGATTTTATCGAAGCCAATTAATTACATTATAAAAGGATTACAGTAGCTAACAACAGTTCAGTTGGAATCGATTGATGCAAACAGTATTTATTAACAGACCACAACATGGTCTCCGAAGGATTAACGGGCGAACGAGCTATTATTTTATTGGGTTTTTCCAGCAGTAAATATATAATCAGTGAAAATAAACGATTTATAAACGTATATTAAAAAAAAATATTGGTCGATAATGCGGTTCCTCATTCCATATTTTTTTTGTTAGCACTGATAACGAAATGCCTTAACATAACAGCAGACTGCTGAACGATAACAATATATAGAACTATTTATATTGGATTTTTCATGAGCTGAAAATGTCTACAAAGAATTCGTTTGCTATTCAGGATGTCGATATTATATTATAAATACGGATATAAAATAATGTTTATTTTCTAACGATAAAAATGCATTTTTAAATTTTATATCAAGATTATGTAAAATTGTTGAATTGTAATTTTATTTTATAATAATTAAAATTACATATTATAATATATATGATCCGATCTAGTTATAAAATAGGTCATATAGATATAGTTATAATTTTGAACACTAAAAGCTCTTTAGTGAGCTTTTATCAATCATTGGATCAAAATTCAAAAAACGCATCATAAGAATGGAGTCCTCAAATAAATAATTAGAGGAAAATGCTGAAAAAAAAACGTTCCAAAAAATAGACCATACAAAGCTTTAAATAGGAATGTCAAGCTAAAGGGTCTCTAAAATCTGTATTACCTTTAAAAGTAGAATACATAATATAATTGATATTGTGCTACAATTCAATTTGAATGAGGTCAGAATTGAAATAAAAAATTTTCATTTTGTATCAGGTTAAAATATATTATATAGAAAGAGATGCGGTGTAATGCAATAAAAAGACCCCACATAATAACTCAATGATGTCAGATTTTGATTAACTTTTTAACATGTACCGTATATATTTAACACTAAATTTATAACATTTTTATAATATTCAAACTAGATTCGTTATACGAATATCATATAATGTAATATTCTTGTCGGAATCGTAATGGTTTTATAGTTTATACATTATATTAGTTTCCAGAAAGTGGAACTATTAATGATTCATCCTAATGAAAGAATAGAAAATTGAACCGACCATTCAACCCAAAAACATTATGTAGGACACTGATAAAGGTCAACTCCATTACGATTTTTTTTCATTTCTTCGCAAATAATAATCAACGCAAAAGCAAAACGAAAAAAAATAATAATAATAAATAGAGATCAATTTCGCTGGAGGAAAAAAGAAAAACATTACCATAAATTTGTCGACACAAGCGAACACGATAAGACGGTAAAAATTGGTAATTTTTTTTCACAAAATAAATAAACGCCGGCGTTACCTTATTAAAAAAAGGTGGATTATTTTTAGTAGGGTTAAAAATTGCGCAATTAAAACACTTACCGGAACTCATAAAATACGGAATTCTAAAACGTCCACTTAATACCCTATCGCGAAGACTCTGTAACGTTGAACCATCAAATGGTAAAGCACCGCATACTAACACGTATAATACAACACCTAAACTCTGCAAATAAATAAATTGTACATTATATTGTATATAATTGTGAATTTAGTATTTATAATATATATATATATATATATATATATATATATATATATATATATATATATCGTACCCATATATCTATTTCAGGTCCCGTGTATTTTTTCCCTTCGAATACTTCAGGCGCAGCATATGGTGGTGATCCACACCACGTTGCTAACAATTCACCGGTGGCATAATAGTTACTAAAACCGAAATCTGCAATTTTAATGTTCATATTCGCGTCTAAAAGAAGATTTTCAGCCTGAAAATATATATATATATAGTTTATTTATGATTTATTGTAAATGATTCGAGTTGTTGCATTATTTATTTTTATACCTTAAGATCTCTATGTACAATTCTACGCTCGTGACAATATTCAACGGCGGATAAAATTTGCCAAAACTTTCGTCTGGCAGCTTGTTCTGCCATTCGACCATATCTGGCTATGTAATCTGAAACAAAATAAATTTGTGTCAAAATTTAAAAATAATATACATATATATATATATATATATATATATATATATATATATATATATATATATATATATATATATATATATATATATATATATATATATATATATATATATATATATATAATTATTATCGGTATTCAACTTGAAACATGAAGTTTTCAAAGTAACATTCGTCAAGAATACGGTGTTTTTTTTTTTGAAGAAATTCATAAGAACAATTTTCACAAAGGTCAAGCAAACATCAGCTAAACAAATAACAGCCAATGACTTTAATCATTATTGTTTTTCCCTCATTTTTCATTTATTTATTTTTTTTCTATACCTTGAACGCTTCTATATTTATTAATTATGTATTTATTATATGCAAAGTTAACAATATATATATAATTAAATATTTGTATTCTTAAAGATCCCATGACCTACTGAAACAATTAATTTATCAATTACTTATAGCGGATGTTTATATTGTCTACCTTTGCACTCAATTAAAAAAAAAGAACTTGTTATTTTCCCTGTTTATAGAAACCGGTTGATTTTATAAAGTTCTGTCATTTCTTTGGGTTATCAAATTAAAGAAAAACGATGAATATAATTAATTTTAATCGTCTTCACTGTTGATATTTTTATATGAAATTTAATTAATTTATCAATTGTGCACGGGCGAGAACTCAGGAACAATGACGTAATTTTCTTTATGATTTTATCTGTATCCTGTCTCGGTTTAATATATATATATATATATATATATATATATATATATATATATATATATATATATATAAATATATATATATATATATATATATAAATATATATATATATATATATATATATATAAATATATATATATATATATATATATATATATATATATATATATATATATATATATATATATATATATATATATAGAATCAACTGACATTAAAATTAATTTATTTTGCTCGGATTTTCTCAGATTATATACACACATATATATATATATATATATATATATATATATATATATATATATATATATATAGCGCAAAAAACGCTATAAAAATTTATATTATTAAATTCTTTGGAGCGTTTTAAAGAAAAAAAAACGTATATTTATCATAAACTCTGATTGTGCCCTAGTTCACTACCCATGACTTCGCGATTATTGTTATTAAAATGCACTCAAGCAAAATATATAATTTAAGTAAAATAATAATAATAATAAAACGAATATAATTTCACACATTTTTAAACGAGAAAATTATTTTTAATAATACAAGATTAAAATTAAACTTACCAAATATTTCTCCTTGACTCGCATATTCCGAAACTATATATATCATATTTTTGGTTTCCATGACCTGTAAAAAAGAATATATATATATATATATATATATTTATTATTAATTTATTGAATAAATCGTATTAATATGTGTCATTCGAAAATTTGCAGTAATGCGACGGTAACGCACACATTTACTTGCTTAATAATAAAATAGATTCTATAAATATTTATAGAACGAATTATTAAGTTAAAGTTCAAAAGTTTTATATATATATATATATATATATATATATATATATATATATATATATATATATATATATATATATATTATAAATATCTCGTTTAATATTTTGTATTCATTTAGTGTTGTTACAAAAACGTATTTTTAATGAAAGGGTTGTGAAATTAAATATATATATATATATATATATATATATATATATATATATATATATATATATATATATATAATAACGCGAAAACTGTATCAACCTGTGAACTCATTTTGGAGTTAATTCAAAATTTAAATGAACACTCTCCACCGACTAAAACTAACAGAAAAAAAGGTGAACAAAGTGAAAAACAAACAAACAAAAAAGATTCGTCGGATTATACCAAAAATTTGTAAATGGAAGCTTTGAAATCCACTTGTAACTTTTATAATAATTCGAGGCGGACGTTTTTTTTAAATTAAAAAAAATATATATAACGTATCTAATTAAATGTCTTAAAAGTATTTTCGAGTGGCGCTTAACGTTCGAATATAAATTATAATAAATGACATTAGAGCGTAATTTAATTTTATCGAATCATTCGAAGAGATGTATGAGAAATAAAAAAAAATACCGAATATCAAATAAAATTATTAAAAATCATCTTTAAAATTAAGGTAAATATATATTTTTATAATAAAAATACGTACGGTTGAAAATCTCTGATATATATATATATATATATATATATATATATATATATATATCAAATATTATATTGTATTTTAATACAATATAAATTTCATTTTATCTGAATAAAAACGATTCGCATTCACATTTTCAGAATATAATATGAAACACGATCGTATTTTAGTATTTTTACATCGAAAAAAAATCATACATAAAATTATATTATAAAATAAAAATGAGAAAAAAATCTATAAATCATTTTATTGGATTTTATTGAAGTAGAATGGACTATTTTTACTTTTACTGTATACAAGCAAATATTTGGTACAAAGTTCGGCCCTAGTTGAGGCCAAGGTTTAGCGCTTCACTTGCACTTGACTTTTATATACAATATACAATATATATATATATATATATATATATATATATATATATATATATATATATATATATATATATATATAACGCTGATGTGAATGCACCTTAAAGCTTCAACTGCCAAAATTTTCAAATATAATCTGTTATAAAACGCAAATGTATTCAAATAATATTTCATAGATTGATATACATATATCAATTCGTCTCTTTGTATGCATGTTTAGCATAAAATTTAGCTTTATCTCAGATTTGAGCTTTATTATTTTTCCATATAAATATATTTCGATTTGATATATATATATATATATATATATATATATATATATATATATAATAATAATAATAATAAAACAGTATTAATATCATGATATTATTAGATCCACTATTTTTATCCACTTTTTTTAATGTTAATGTACGAAAGTCTGTATAAAGTGAATTATTTATAAATATATGTATATATAGAGATCAAAAAACGGTTAGCAATTTAGCAAATCGGTAATCCTATTTTTCCACATTTTTAAAGCTAACTTTTAAAGCTCGTACACTAATTTATTTATATTCTACTTAGGTTACTATATAGGAAAAAAAACAAGATTTTAACAATATTAAATAACTTGATAAAATATCAATTTACGGACTTTATCTATTAACATGTATATATAAAATAGATATTATATTTAGCGCTGGCTAAGGCCAAGGTTTAACTCTTTCAGCGCATATATAATATTATATTAATCACATCTATAGCATATATATATATACAAAATTTTTAAACATAACCTAACCTAACCTAAAATTAAACATTAGTGGGCTGCTTTGAAACGGCACGCTTGTTGCGAGTGCAGCAGGTCGTGGGTTTAAAATACACACTAAAAAATAACAATAGTTCAAAAATAGTTACTATTTTCGATCACGTCTGGGGTAAAAAAAAACGCAAAACTGAAACATAATTTAGTGTCCCTTCCTAGGTTAGGCCAAGGTTTTGTACTTCACCTACACTTGACATCTGCGCATATATATATATATATATATATATATATATATATATATATATAACGCCGGTGTGAATGCACCTTTATGGTTTTCAGCACGGATACACACAATGTCTCCAAATATAAACTAACCTGGGCTAAAATAAAATAATAATAACAAAAAAAAAAAAAATAAGATAACACGACCCGCACGCTTAGTATTATTATGTTAATTTAGTTCGTTTGGCAATGATCGCGTGCGTCCAAAAATAATCTAGATCAACTTATTGTCACAAGATTTCCTCGTAGAATCTCCAACATTCTCCAACACATCTTCAAAAGTTAATTATAGAATCCATTCAGAAAAATATTATATATATATATATATATATATATATATATATATATATATATATATATATATATATATACACATGTTTGCACGTGTACGTTTATGTATAAACGTGCTTAAACACATTTAATGTTATACAACGCCAGGAAGCTTCATCAGAATGAATAAGACGATTGGAGACGAGGATAAGAGTTTTCAGCGTGAGCCAAAAAGTCAAAATAATTCACTAATCTCTCTCTCTCTCTTTCTTGTTTTTTTTTATTTCTCGTTAGTTTATTTTCATTTAATTTGCACGAATGTTGTTGAATCGATAAAATCAAGATTTTATGCGCCATTGTCTATCTTCAGCGATCAGCTGCGCTTGTCAGGTAAATAAACCTTATATGGAGACAATAATGCCTACTAAGAAATCTTATCTTTTATATCATTTTAATTTCCTCCGTTTTCAATTTTATATACGTATCTACTTATCAATCTTTTTAATGATTTTAAATGTACGTCCGGATTAATATATTATATTTAGACGAATGTCTTTTTAAATTACAATACATATAAGGGAATTCAGTTTCGATTTAATTATATCATTTATTGTGACCTAGTGAAGTCTTTTAACTGTTTCCATTAAAAACATTATTTCATTTCAATGTTTTATATTTCAAGGTAGACGAAGCCAATTGGACGTATTCATTCTATAAGAAAATTGTTAACTCGTAATCTTATTTTTATAAAATATTTTATAATTGTAAAATATTTTTTCATTATACATTTTTATTAAAATTTATTTAGCCGCACTTTGAAAATATTATAGATATGAATAATTTATTACATGAAAAGTGGGGGAGATATTTTTATCATGATATAAATTGAAATCGAATATATATATATATATATATATATATATATATATATATATATATATATATATATATATATATATGTTTATGTATGATATAGTATATTTAAATGTATAAAAAATGTAAGTCGATATAAATTGACATTTATTAATGTTTGGCTATTGACATTTTTTTTTCAATAAGAGGATCAATACCAAGAATTTTAAAAGAATATAATTATAATATTACATTTTTATAATATGTACTACGGTGTTTCCTAAAGTGGGACCTACGTCCCCCAGGGGGGCAATTTAAAAATGGACTTATTTTGAATTTGAATTTCAGTTTTTTATTATATGTTTTGAAATTTTACTTACTATGTTTAGTTAACAATTACATACTGATTTCTTCCTAGAACCTATCATTAATGTTTCTTAAGTAAACAAATCAATTTTTTAATATTAAAAATTATGTATATTAAATAGAGGGGGGCATATACACTTTAGAAAGGTTAAGGTGGGGCATAGCACAAAAAAGGTTGGGAAACACTGATGTACTATGTACTCAGTGTTTCAAAACTGAAAAGTCATCGCACGCCACTGACGTAAGTACATTCAAGGGAAAATTTTATGACATATATATGTATGTATATATATATATATTTTTTTTTATAAAAATTACGTGCATATATATGTTTATTATTTATAATATTTAGCCGCATTCAGAATGATAATATCGTGTCGTTGGCAATGAAATTGACAACGAGTAAAATAAGCAATATTGGCATCGGTTCGCGTGCGACCGTGGACTGGGCACGTTCATTGCCATTGGGCTCGAAGGTTCGTTGCCACTGATTTAAAACATCATTTATGCAAACGAATGGGAAATCCATATTCTTCTTCTTTGTCGTCGATGTCCTTCCGCCAACTTCGAATCGGCGATGGTGACAAGAGTCGTCGTCCAAATGACCAAAAAAAAAAAACGACCGTGACGAATTGTCCGGAAAAATCGTTATCGCGTTCGATAATCTCGACGCTTGGGGAATTCATTCATTTTTCTTACCGCGAACTAAAAAGAAAAATCATACAAAAAAAAAAAAAAATAGAAAAAGAAACGATTCGCCCACACGAATCTCTCGGTTCTCTTTCGAATTTTTCTTTTTTTTTCGTTTTCGCGAAGAGGCGTTCGCCTAAGAGACGTGTTGTTTTCGGATGTTTGTGTTGAAAATTTGTCGTGTCATTGCATTCTTTATGTTTAAATGGCGTCTTACCTAATGAAAATTATTTGTACGATGAATTTAAATAGAAAGTAATTTTATACTTTTTAGTTATATCATTCGCTATTATGAGACCGCTGATTATATTGTATACCATATTCAATATTTACATATCAATATATATATATATATATATATATATATATATATATTCGTATAAAAAGTTAAAACGATATTCATCCGCCGCCGCCGTCATCACGGCGATATTTTGTAAAAATGTTTGATAATTTTCTTTAATTCTCTATTAAAGCATTTATTATTCCATCAGATATAGAAAATACTTATGTAAAAATTTAGATTTATATATATATATATATATATATATATATATATATATATATAATACATACAATTTTAAATATAGTAACCGATTTATTATTAATAAAAACCTGTTGCATCAAGAATCGTATAATAAAATTAAATAGTCACATTAAAAATTGGATTTGATATATAATTTGACGGAGTCAAATTAGCGATAACTGTCGATAAATTTGTAGACCGCGTAATAAACTTATGAATTTTCCATAAAGCAGTCTTCAAAAATCGTTCCGAACCGAAAAAACAAGACAGTCAAAACAAATCGTTAAGTTTTATTCGGTTTTAAATTAACCGTCGTCCATACTATACGAATTCACTAAAAATATACACGTGAAAATATAAAAGTGGCATAACTTACGTCATTATATAAAATGCCGTCGATTTATATATCGGAAAGATGCGTAAATATATATAAACCAAAATAGAGGAGTACATAAAAAAAATAGATTCATACCCGATAGGAAATAGTTTTTCTTTAAATTTTGTACGTTTTTATTATTACAATTCTATAGTTAATTTAATTATATAGAAAATTATTGTTTATTTAGGTAAAAGATAAATCTTATTCAAGTGTTTACGGATGTAACCAAGATTTCGTAGGGTGTCGTTTAAGAAAAAAAGGTCATTTGATTTTTATCCTTAGGGGATGAATAAATGCACCCTAAACACGCCATATCGTTACTTTTTAAGCCATATAATTTAATTACACCGTTTAAGCGGGACGAAGCTAATGCCCTGCTTAAGTCGAGCTGGCGGATGTGCCTTTTATTATTTCATTATTATTTTTCTTAATACTATAAACGCATTATATGCTAAATCGTCGTTTCTGTCGATACGTAAGTTTGTTTGTCGTCTCGTGCGTCACGCTTAGCAATTATATATATATATATATATATATATATATATATATATATATATATATATATATATATATATATATATATAAGTGAAGGATTAAAAATCGGTCCGTTATTTTTGTACGCGTACGTCATTTGATTCCATTTGTAAACAAATTGGTCCGCGTTTGGCCTTTTCTAATAATCACGATCCAAACAATAAAATATTATATATTATATATATATATATATATATATATATATATATATATATATATATATATATATATATATATATATATATATACAAGAGGAAAGAGAGAAAAAAATATTCATCTTATCAATGTTTACAATAAACTCAGGACTCGTCGAATACAAAAGTCAAGTACATACATAAAAATCATGCATTATTATTACGTTTGTCATTGGTGAAATATTCACGTTTATCGTTTATCGGTTACTACTGGTTCTTGGTGATACTCGGCATAATTATTCAGAAGCGGCATGCTTTAATGGCGTGATCGCTTATTATTCCCATCTTTTTAATCTAATTAGCGGTTTTTCTTGAAATTTTTTAATAATATTTACATTATTTTAATACATATATATAGAATCATTTGCGTTATATCCGAATATTATATATATATATATATATATATATATATATATATATATATATATATATTTATATATATATATATGTATATATATATATATATATATATATATATATGTATATGTATATATATATATATATATATATATATATATATATCATCACTTTTTTTACACGATTTTGAAATAACGCGTTTCACCGATAAGAAAAAATATATTTTTTAAAGTTGTGAAACATCCCCAAATTTACCATATATCATACGCATCTATTTACACGATTTTTTTCTATAACATTATTTTTTTTCATATAATATATAATTATTATGCTTTGATAAATTTACAGTATAAAAATTGATCAATTCTATTAATCTTCTTAGATTCTTCATGGATCATTCATTAGTTTATTTCATAGAATCATTATTTTCTATCTACCATTTCATCGATTAATTGATCTTTTGAGAGATCAATTATAAAAAAAAACAGCAGAATGAATTTTAATAAGATTCATTACTATCATTAAAAAATATATAGAGAATTCAATATCATCTACATTTTCAATATTTTGACAATAAATTATTTTTTTATATATATCGCATTCCATCAAAAAATGCAATCTAAACTTAAATATTTTAAAATATATAAATTTTACCATTTAAGATTGACTATTTGATATTTTTGAATATATATTAAAAACAAACAATTATAAGACAGATTTGCTTAATCGTTCAATTAATTCAATTAAAACGGAATGTCCTCGTCGACATTATCGCTGTATTTGAACTCGGTTAACCCAGATCTTGATTCGAATAGGAAAAAAAAATTGAGCTCTAGACAAAATAATAAACTTGTTTATTGTTTATTATTTGTTCGTCTTATGCATGCTTGTGCACTAATTAGATATAATATTATTTAATTAACAAAATGTATCTAAATAAATCATTTTGTATTTCATTTCATTTAGATACGGATTTTGAAACGTAATCAATAAATAATTCATCAATATTGCGCAATTTTATTATGAAAACGGAAAAATTGAATCCGTTTTATTGTTGATTTTGATAGTTTGTATATATATTGATAATATTGTGATCTTTGTGAGATCTACATTCAATTTTATGTAAGAAATGTTTTGAATATTTGTATAATAAATAATAAAAATATTATTTATTCATAAATATTGGGCAAATTCTGATGCGACTATGACTACATGACTTTCTACAACTATTATAATCAACCTCATAGTTCATTGCTACTGGAACTAATTGTCAACAATTGACTTCATGTAGACATATACACAAAAATAAAAGAAATCAAGAATTTATAATTGTTTCAATTTTATTTAAACTCCATCTGATTGTCATCGTTTTTTTCTCTATATCTAATGAAGACATATTTATGATGTACGAATAAAAATAAATATGTTTTTTATGCCGTTCGTTAACAATTGAGATTGATGATGGGATGCAAAACAAAAAAAAAATGGAGCAATTAAAAATGAATACTGTTCCGAGATGCGTTCCAACTATGATATATATCGTTATAAAAGTTTCAAATAAATACACAAAAGACCTCATACGAGCTCCCATCACATGAGATGACCATTATGCGCGTTCAAAAACAACAATTGGACCAAAAGGAATGTGACACAAGGAACGCGTCGACAAGAACGAATTCCATCTAAAAGACACTAATTTAAATAATATATTTTTAGTTTCCAACCGAATGACACTTTTGAAAATAATAATAATAATAATAAATATACATATACTCACTTGAAAAAGCTTAATTATGTGCGGATGATCAAGCCTCTTCATTATATCTACTTCGCGGTAAACCTTCTGAAGATTGCCCGCATCCAATTGCGATTTGTCTATGATCTTAATTGCTACCTGTAAAAATAAAATATAAATATTTTTTTAACTTGTTCATATTTAGCACAGTGAAAATAGCATATATAATATATAAATCCTTGGCCTGAAATATATATATATATATTTTTTTTCACGATATATTCAGGACAATTTTACAGTATTACATATAA
Source organism: Leptonema lineaticorne (assembly GCA_024500535.1). NCBI lineage: Eukaryota > Metazoa > Arthropoda > Insecta > Trichoptera > Hydropsychidae > Leptonema > Leptonema lineaticorne. The sequence continues at coordinate 11,663,436 of JANIJI010000001.1, forward strand.
AAGTAATAAAAATCATCAGACATGCTTATATTAAATCAAATGAAACCAAATAATTCAATTTACTAACAATGAATTACATAAATATTTATTTTTAATTTTAAAAAAAAATATAAAATCGTTCATTAGTAATAAATAACTACGAATTACAAAAAAAGAATTTCCTTAAAAAGAGTCACAGAATAATGAAGTCGGAAGATGAACTGTCTTCATGGTTAAAAATTTTGAATACAACCCTTTCAATTTCTCGACGATAACGAATGTCTCTTATTGTGTAATTGAAGTGGTCCTTTCTCAAAATTTATTCAATTAAATAAAACAAACATCAATTATAAAATATATAAATAATAAGAAATTTTAAATTATATTTTCTTAAAAATAAAACAATATATAAAATACCATATATATAATATAGTAGATTAAATATTAAAAGCAATTCGAAAAATATTAGAAAATAAATCAAAAACCTCCATCGCCCCCCCCCCGTATCTTAAAATGCGTTTAATTTATTTTATTTTTAATATTGTAAAATATTTTTACAAGTATTTAACTGTTTTCTTAAATTTTCGCCGCATGTTTATAGCGCTTTTTTTCTTCGCGTGTGTTTAGAAACTGTTGACAAGATTTTTCAGAGGTATTTTTTTTTCAGAAACGTTCGTAATATTTTTTTTCAAAATACGATCAGGTCTATAAAAATTACGTATCGTTCAAAATAAATATTAACGAATATTAATCAGTATTTTTGTTAAAATTCCTAGATATATATATATATATATATATATATATATATATATATATATCGATCATATATTATAGATATAAAAATGATGAAATAGCAAATAGCGTTCGTTGATTATATTTTAGTACTATTCAAAACGATATTTGAAAAAAATATATTGTTGTGAAACATGTATTTTTAGATATAGTTTTAAAGTAAGGATTAGAGATTCAAAAATAGATATTATTGCCCTCTGAGGAGTATTTAAATGAATCAGGTATGAAACTGAAGTGTACTGAAAGGAAACAGAGGTCGGCAAAAGATTTTATGAGTTTTTTATTCTTGTTGAATATTTTTTTTAGTTGCTCTATTTTCATAATTATATTTTTAAGTAGATATTACATAATTATAAATTATTTATCATATTTTAAAACCGTATAATAGATCATAAAAGTATATAAGAGAAAGTATAGTATTTTAATTTCATTTGAAGTTTAGAAACTAATGATATATATTAGAGAATAATTTTCAAATAAAACTCATAAAAGTGCAGTATGTTTATTTAATTAATATTCATCGATAATCAATATTTATATGATAAATGACACAAAATAAATAACGAATCGATAACGAAAAATAAAGATCGAAGCTTTAAGAACTCGATTAAGCATCGAAAGTCGCCAAGGTATCTGAAGTGACGACCTGGAAGAAGCTTGGCTCATGTTAAGAAGGTAGAGGGAACGAATAGCGAAAATTCTCAGTGAAAGCTCACTCTAGATTATCGTGCCAAACTATGATAATGATGACTATTTTAACTATTCATTAAACACACACACACACACATATATATATACATATATATGTAAACGTCATTTTTTACATTTACATAACATTTGCGATTTACATAAATTAAATCCGCGTTCACGTAATAAAACGATAATTTCTAATGGCAACAACGGTTCACATACGAACGTCAAAGCCGATCCGAAATTAAAACATTAACACGACATTTTGTATTACAAAACGTCGAATATTATTTTCTATAAATAAAAGTTTTATTCGTTGTCCTCTGACAGCATCGTAAGTACTATATATATATATATATATATATATATATATATATATATATATATATATATATATATATATATATACTCATATATTATGAATAGAAAATAAATACTTCAGCGCGAATGAATGATTCAGCTAGAAAACGCTTTCGACCTTGCCTTGGAAGTGAGTCAATTATTACAGAATTTCATTAGTTTCACCGGCGATTTCGCTTAATTTTTTATTTATTTATTTATTTCCATTTTATTTACTTGATATTATAACATTATATATGTATAATGTGAATGACGTACGAAAATTGTGTGTGTGTGTGTGGAAATTAAAGAAGAACCGTACCGGTCTGAAAGGCGGATTAAACGAAATTCATGACGCAAATCGGTTCAAAGAAATGGCGCGCATTGGAAATACCTCGATAATTATCCGGGCCATCACGCCAAAAAGGTCAGATTTTTTTTATTATTATTTACAAAACATTCTAAGGGTATATTCCGTAATATTTTATTCAAAAAAAAATTTGGACTTTGATATTGTGAAACGTCGCGATTTCTCGCGCGCGTATCAAGGCGAAGGTTTTTTTATTTTAGTTTGTAATGATACTAATGCTATTGCGATTTTTTTATCATTATTCTAATTATTTTCAATTAAAAATAAAGATTGATAAATTTTTAAATTTTAATTAATAAAAATTAAAACTCGCTTCATTACGAATAATGATGTAATGTATTAAAAAAAACGAAAAATTGCGAATATATTAATAGAAACGAATTAACGAAGGTGAACTTTTATATATAGTAATGAATTTAAATATAAAACCGCCATTTTTATGAGTTATGATGTTATTCGTGCCAAAGTGGGTTTTTCCGACGATGAAGATACTTAAATATTATTTATGTATTTAATAATAGTTCATTTTTAGTCTATATTGCAAAGCGTTCACATATATTTAATATATTATTGAAAATTTATCATTTTAAAATATTGAACAGTCAGTTCTATAGTTTAATTTTATGGATTCTGTAAAATATTAGTTTTGTATAGATCTATTAAATATTGATGACGTTATTCTAGATAAAAAAGGTTGTGAATTTATTATTGATAAATGTTTTAAATTTTTATCCATATTTAGAGATGCATGGTTTATTTATAAAATATCTTTTATGTATAAGTTTATCATTGTTGATAGTTTTATTTCGAAATTAATCATAATTGCTACTTGTAGCAAGTTATGAATCTGTCCTTTTCGCTCTAGTTCGAATCAAAGCGCATCCGAGAGAGATAAATGCACAGAGTCGCGTGACCTTGATAAAAATCGCCGATCGATATCATAATAAATATAAAAGCGCAAAATCGAAAACGACACGTGAACTTCCCCGATCAGATGCCGGAATCGAAATCGCAACATGAACATGAAATAAAATGAAATATCGCACGAACATATAAAATAGTTTTCGGTCAAATTGAAATTTCGTCACTGACGCTAAATCATGAAAGATCGAGCGGCGTCTATATTATTATTATTTCTTTTTATCGAAGAAAAATGGACAAGCATATGAAAGCTGTCAAGGCGGCCCACGTAATGATTGGATATACTTTCAGAGAGCAGTGACGCAGGTTTATCCATTGAAATATACGCAATACAAAATATTTCCTCCGACCTATTTATTTCTGTCTTCGCACTACTACAAAATGAGAATACACGTAGGTGGTGATTTACTCGCGCCTTTTTAATTTCTATATGTCGCATATAATATATATATATATATATATATATATATATATATATATATATATCCGCGTCTCCCTAATTTATTATAAATATTCGTATAAAATGTCGAATTAAATATAGTATTTTATACATGTGATCAAAAATTAAGGTAAATTCTTTATTTATTCTTCCGAATCAATTTCATCCCGTTTAAAGTAATCCCCGTCCGATAAAACGCACTTTTGGCAACGCTTTCTCCGGTCCTCGAATCAGCCGGAATACTTTTTTCCGGTATAACCTTTAAGATCTTCTTTGATTCGGTTCTCTTTAATTGTGTCAAAAGAACGTCCCCGTATTGGCCTTTTGTGTTTGCTAAATAGCCAGAAATCGCACGGAGCCAAATCACGCAAATATGGTGATTGCGAAAAGATATAAGTCGAGTTTTTGGCAAAAAGTCGCGAAGAACCAATGCAGTATGACATAGTGCATTATCGTGATGAAGGAACCAAGAGTTATAAAAACACGTGTAACTCAGAAATAATTAAACCGTTTGACAAACAGACGATTGACAAATGTTATAGATAGCCTTACCAACCTTGGAAAAAAATACAAAAATTTTATTATAATAAAAAATAATAGATATAAAAAGGTTGATTACCTCTATTATAAAACATTAAATAGTAGCTATTTAGTAGTAAAAACAACTTTTTACGCAATTCGATAATAAGTGACGAGTTTTCATATTTTCATTTACACCTTCAATTGCACTAATTGTACCTTCAAAAATGTACTATTTAATAAGGTGTTAAGGTTAAATAGTGCCGTGCGTCCAAATTATTCCAAAAATTACTAAGATTAAAATGGAAAAATATCAATGGAACTCTGTAAAAAAAACAAGCGGTTAAACGTTGATAATTGATCTCATGTGAAAGGTAAGTCATTCATCAACCACCTGTACATTAAAAACCCCGGTTATTATTTTATGAATGCTAAGAAGATTTTTAACAATTCTTTAGTTAAATATGTGTGACACCTGCGATAGCACGATTGGTAACACGTTCGTTCTTTGTGTAGCAGGTGATGAGTTTGAATCCTTGGAATATCATTTGCATATTGTCACTTTTCATATAAACCAGAAAAAAATTTTTTTTAATAATAATATATATACATAATTATTAATTTAAATATTATATAAGTGGACCCGTGTATAAATTCAATTTGTAAAAATATATTGCTATACGAGTCAAACTGTCAAAAAAACACACGAACAAATAATGAGATTTATTTCATCCGAAAAAAAGGTCTCGCTATTGATTCAGAGATATCAGCTCTGTTTTTTCAATAGACATTCGTTGAATTTTTTAAAACAATTTCTTAGAAAAAAAAGCAAAATATACCCGACATTTTTTACATCGAATAAATAATACAAGAACAAAAAACTGTCAGATTTGAACCAGAATTTTTTTTTGGTATACGATAAAATTTTGCATATATATATATATATATATATATATATATATATATATATATATATATATATATATATATATATATATATATATATATATATATATATATATATATATATATATATATATATATATATATATATATATATGGTATGTATGTACCGAAAATATGCAATATTTATCAATCAAATTATAACCGCGGCAATAATGCGAATTGCTCATTTAAATAACGTCTACATTACTTGCAATATAAACGTGTAAAGTATAGAAAACAGGTATGCGTGTAAAAAAAAATGTCAGATAAAATTTTCAGAGTACATACTAATCAAAGTAGAAAGTAAGACGGAGTCCGTTGAAGTTTTTAACATAATTTATTTACTTTACAAACGATTCGTTTCATATTTTGAAGATGATGATGATGATGATAATGAAGAAAAGAAAAACTTTCACCGCACGTGTCCGGCATACAGATATAAATTTCTGTCATATTTGGACAATAAACAAGAAATATATGGGAAGTGTAAAACTGGAGACAGGTTGTCAATATTATATCATCGAACGTATTATAAAAGGGAATACGATAAATTATATCGTCGATGTTACGACTATATAAAAAATAATAATGTAATAATCTCAACTATTTTAATTGTGAATAATTTTTGAAAAAAAAATATATCTATTTTTAGTAGAATTAGGAAGTGTTTTGTTGGGCTTATGTGATAATTCTATCATCTACTCGTATTCCGATTTAGTTATTTATCTTATAAACTGTTTAAGAATTAAATAAATGTTTTTGTTAAATAACTATTAATCTAATACAAAACAAAACATTATTTTATATATATAAAAAAAGGTTTCAGACGTAGAATATATTTATATTTATTTAATATATTATATCAGGAGTCGAAAAAGTAATTAGTACGACTTATATGGTCTATTCTTCTTATGGAGTTGATATAAAAAAATAATTAATGTATAATTTCATTGATTATCAATCAGAATAAAATATTATAATGATTTTTTTTTATTTTAACATATTAATTAGCATTCGAATATACTATTATATATAGACTCTAAAGAGATTTCTTTGTAAATATCAGAAAGCTCTACATTGTATATAGCAGGGATGGCGTTACCTATTTAAAAAATTCTTTTTTTAAATAGGTAATGTGCCACAATAAAATTTCATTCGAAATGTTAGAGTGGTGAAACTATACGTAAATATAATTAAGTTTAAAGCAATTCTTCTTTAAACATTTTTTTATCAATCGATGTAAGTTATCAAAATGATACCGTACATCGATTTTTGTGCGTGCCATTAGTTCGCCATCCCTGGTGAAAGCAATGAAAAATATGTAATATACTTTTATAATTCTATCTAAATGTATTTTATCCAATGACACTTTATATTCCCTTATCTAAGGCACTCTCATATATATCGAATGAAAGAATTTTTTTACAATTCAATTTCATCTTTCCTGTCCGACATTCAGATTGCGGTAGCACTTTGAAAACACAAAGGAAGCTCTCTTTCTCCTCGTTGTGTGTATGTATCGCCATTGTGCACGCGCGCCACGGATGAAGTCAATTTAAAGTTTCTCAAACTGTCGTAATTTCGGTATGTGAACACCTTTGTGTGTGCGTGAGTACGTGCATGCGTCAGTTGTCTGCGTAATTTAGCTAATTGCGATACTGACCCTACCCTGACGGACAACGCGACTGACGCAAAACACATACGAAAATAGTTCATGCGAAGCGTCATTGGCGTTTAAGATCGCCGATCACACGAAAACTGGCGTCGAAAACCTATTTTGTAAACCTTTAAAACCGTTTATTTATATGGAAAATTCGCCTTTTCATCTCGACTTTTTTTTTATCTGAGCCGAACGAATTTTATCGGTACGAAATAAAAAATAAAATAAAATTCAGGGTGCGGTAATCGAACCGCTGCTTCGAAGAGTATCAAAGTCATCAGGAATGTCAAAGTGTCATATGGAAAAGCGAGCGAAATATCGCGGTTTTTTTTTGCTTTTTAGATGATGATGAACAATTTTGGAATTTTGCGGAATGGAATCGAAGCGTAATATCTGATGTCTATTTACCGTTAGAGAAAAACGCTTTTAACCTTCAGTCTACTAAACGAGTTGAAATGATACGATTGAAGTGTTTGATATAATATTTGAAATTGCTCATTTTTTTTTAATATTTTTCCAAACATTTAAAATCATTTTATATTATGACTATATGTATAGGTATATCGAATTGCAGACAGTTTAAAAAGAAGTAAAAAATATATTTTATGAAAGTGATAGCGAAAACATCATTGCTAAAATATAAACGAATGTCACAGGTATTTGAAAATTTTATAGTTATTTAATAGGTTTATATTTAGAAATCAAAATAATAAAAGTTTCGCATTAGTTTTTTTTTATTTAGAGCACAAAATTGACAATTTGCCCTAAAAAATAGATACCCGGAATGGCTATAAAAATTACTTATATATTATAATATAAAAATGAAAATATTCATTTATGGAAGAAAACTAGAAATAGAAGAAATTCTAACAGTTCTCAGAATATCGAGAATGTTATTAAAAATATCGATACATATTTTGTTTTTACTTTCAATTGCTCTATTATATGTATTTTCGGCGTTTATAATGTAAATAGACGTTTGTCAAATTAAAAATAGAGAAGTTTACGACTACAAGCCATCCAATTATATCCTGACACACTACCCACGACTTTACGAAATTAGTCGTTTCAAAACTCTCGACTATAATTTCGGATTCGGTTCAATAGCTCACACCTCAAAAAAAACTAATAAATTAATTAACATACAAATATAATATAGAATAAATATATAAGGAGTGAAAAAAAATCCTAAAATAATAAAACATTAACAAGAAAGTAACGTGAAATTTGAGGAAAAGAAACGATTCCAGTAATTCCTATCTGTTGAAATAATTGCTAAATATAGCAAAAAAAAAACGAATAAAATACGAGGGATTTTATTATTATTATTATTATTAAGGTCTTATAAGGATTTTAATAAATTTGTTGGTGGAATTACGCGGGCACTTTCTTCTAGCAATGGGGGGGTTGGTTCTCTTGTTCGCGATGTTATTTTAGTGAAATTGGATTTCTTTATAAATTGAATGAAACATATGTGTATCCTCAGTATTTCCCTTTTTTTTCAAACCTTTGCACTATATTATTACTGGAATGTTAATTGTTTGAGGAGTGCCAAACGTGTAGCAATGTTTTTTTTTAAGTACTACGATTCTACTATTATTTATAGTTGAGTGAACCGTGACTTGAATGCATTGATAAGATAGGAGATAATTGTTTGACGATACAGAGATATTAAGATGAATGGATTATTTATTTTAAATATATGTTTATATATAAATAAATCAATAATAAATAAATAAATCATCAAGTTTTTTCATAAATTAAAAGAGACAAAATGTAGTCTGAAACGTGAATATTTAGCATATTTACGATTTTAAATATAAGATGTGATATTTGGTGCTGAAATAAATATGATAGTAACATAAATATTACTGATCTTTTTTATCTTTTACGATATATTTTCATATAGAATAAAAAAATTAACTTTGATAATTCTAAATAGATTTTTTTTAATTTTTAACAAACATTGCATAATCGACAAAATTTAACCTTTCACGGTAATTCATACACACACACACACACACACATATATATATATATATATATATATATATATATATATATATATATATATTATTCTTACGTCGCCGCTCAATGACAATTTTACCGAATTTTTATGACCTTTTTTTGTCGGATTGCATCACAGTTTTGCCGACGAGACTCACTGACATCATTTGAATGAAGTACAACAAAAAAAAAAAATCAGTGGAAAAACAGTCAACAACAACAACTATGACGATGATAACGCGAACACGATACGGAAATAATCAGAAAGTTGCACATTTTCTATTGACGTGAACATATCAATGAAAATATAGAATAATAGGTCAGACGCTTCGTTTATTTTTAAATTTGATTTATTATATTTTATTATATTAATTTAATCGGTTCCTGTTTTATCATATATTTTTTAAATTTTTAATTATTTTTTCATTATTATTATTATTATATATATTAAAAAATGTGCATATTTCGAAGTACTGTAGGATAAAACACGCAATTCCGGATAATCGAATATCCGTCGGTGTATCAAAGGGATTCCCGACATATTTTTTTATTTTTTTTGAATTGCGGATCACGTAGAAATTTTTTTCAATCGATGACAAATTGAATAATAAATACATGTTATATATGATATAATAAAGATTTCTTCCTTTTCTTAATGTTTTCAGTCAAATTAAGACAATTGTGTGTGTGTGTGTGTGTGTATGATTAAAATTTTTCGAATTAATAATACTAACGCTTTATTTATGAATTTAACTACTCGGTAATTTAGGTGTTCTAATTCTTAAAATAATTTCGAATGAAGATGATCTTATTTAAGTGCTTCTTCATATTTGAAAGCTGGTGATCATAATTCTATTTTTTTTTTAATTTTTTATTTTTATTGCCGTAACATCAAAGAAATACGTCAAACTTTTCCCGAATCTAGGAAATTCAAGAACCTGAAGCGCGACGATCCAATATTAGACTATTTTGAATAGTTTCTCATTATATAGACGAAGTACTCGAGTTTCCATTTTTAACATATGTCATGAACATTCTCTTCAGATATTCAACCTTTGAAGCATATCTGCATTAGTGATTTATTAGATATATGAGATACTCAATATTCTTTTATAAGGTCATATCTTAAAGATTTTTCATTCTTCACAAGATATTTATATATTTTGATAAAAAAAATACATTAAATATTATATATAAACATAAATTCTTCTCATTAATATACATAACGTAATTCTTTCGTTGATGAAACACAACAATGCCATTTTTTTATTTAAAATATTTCTTCTTTCATAAATTTTCATAATTTTTATCGTAGACAAAATTTCTTAATGAAAAGCATTATTTTTTGTTGCTTTTCATATTCTAAACACGTAGCTGAAATATGTTAAAATTTTGCGGTGAAACAATGTAAGTGAAAATATGATACGTGTTACGTTGTAATATAAGATATTTCACACTTCGACATAATGAGCTCAAAAGTATTCTTTTTTTCCCCGTAATTGTATCTTAAAGTCATTTCCCAGAGAAAATATAATAATACTAATGCAAATATATATATATATATATATATATATATATATATATATATATATATAAACAATCAAGAAATAAACAAATTAATTAAATACGATAACCACGCATTATTATATAATTATAATGATTAATCAATTTAATTTATTCTGCCGTTACATTAAAATTTATAATGAAAAATAATATTATAGTTCGATGATGATTGTTTTTTTTTTTGAAAATTTATTTACGTTAGTTAATTTTGGAACATAAATATTAAATTAAAAAAAAATATACAAATATCTTCATTTCATTTATATTATTTAGCTCAAAAGACTCTCATTCCAATAAATTGATAAAAATACGATTTTTTTCTAAATTGTCTCATTTTTTTTATCTCAAGACTTTTTATCGAATTTTGGGATATTGAACTTTTTACAAAGTTGAATTATCAACACTAATTCAATCTTCGTCTTATTAAAATTAATTGATTATTTCAATTTTCAAATTAAAATATTGATATGATCATATTTTTAATTTGAAAATATGATCATATAATAACTTGTACGATATTTAAAATATATAAATTTATTTTATTAATTTGACGATATGTTATTATTAACATATCGTCAAAATTTACAATAAACAGACGTTGCAATAAAAGAAAAAGTAACGGTTAGAGCACGACAAATATTTGAGAATCGCTGTGTCGAACGACAAAGTCTTCCGGTAAATGTCCTATTGACAAGTGACGCAAACGATGATTGAAAACTCACATTACGTTGATCAATTTGCGCTAATACGTTGTTCATACGAGCCGTACGTGATCGTCGTATCGCATATTTACTGATCTATTATTTATGGGAACACATGTGCGTTACCATTCGTCCCGTATTTTTTATAATATAACATTTTTTTTGCAGTGCAAAAATTCGTTTAAATTTAATTTTAAATAAAATACGACAGATAAATCTCAAAAAAGAAAACAATGGGAAATTCCTATGATATTTTTACAAAAAAAAAAAAAAACTCCTTATCAGTAATAATATTTTTATCATATTAACATAAAACATAATTATAAGAATTATGAAGAACAAAAAAAATATATATTTATAAATTTAATAGTATCATAATTTCACTAAATGAAGTAACTATATTTGACTACTATATATACGTTTGGAAACTAAGCATATATATTATTACATTTTTCGCTTAAAATAATACTTTGGAGAAAATTAGTGTTTGTTTTTTTATTGCTTCCATATTAAAAAATAGTGATTTAAATTAATTATAGCTTTTAATATAATATATTTATTGAATTTTTAATTAATTATATTATAGAATATTTAATGTAAATATTATCATACGAATTGAACCATAAACGGAAATATCATATATAATACAATAAATTCCTATTCGCTTACTTTTATATTTCTCCAATTATTTTTGATATTGAAAACTTTTCTACTTCCTGTAATATCAATCGGTATTATAGTTCTTAATAATTTCTATCATTACTATTCTGATATTTAATAATATCCAAATATTAAAAAAAAATTTTTTTGACATATTATTAGAATAATGCTAATAGATGGCATTGCGGCACAGCTATCAATGTTTATTATTAATAACACAAAACACATATATAAAGTACATTTTGAATGTGTTGATTGTATACATCGCATATTTAAAAAGGATGATCTGACGTGTACGTTGCCCACTCACAAACTACATTATTGATGATCCCATTTCGTCCCACACGCGTGAAAAAAACGCTTAGTTACACTACTCGTGTATAATCAACTAATATTCGCATGTTTAATGAATTGTACCGATAATTTATTTAAAATAAAAATTCACATCGTTTCACCTCATCGTGAATTTGAACGTGTTATATGTTTACTTATAAAATGTTTCTCAATCTTTGCGAATGTAATTTAATAAATAAAGTTGTCGATCAATATATTGTATATATATATATATATATATATATATATATATATATATATATATATATATATATAATCTTATACAAATATATTACGTATATGTAATAAAAATCGATTTTTCTTTTACTGTCACACTACTACTACCCCTTTGACTAATCGCGCACAATATTTGACTATAAAGAAAATTTTAAAAAAATCATTCGTTCCACGTGTCGAATTGTGGTAAAGTGTGCCAACGTTTAACAGATCAATAAAATCGAATTAATCAATAGAAATTTCACGCACACACACACATACTATTTCCAATATATGGCCATTGATATAAATAACGTTCAATATGATAATTTGAATTATTATTTATCGAAAATCGAATCAGTAATCATGTAAAAGGCACAAAATGATAATTATTATAGAAATTTTGTCTGTTTACTACTACAAGTTACGGGTTGATGGCGGTTAATAAATAATATCCAGAGTTCTCTATAAACTAGGACATAAACTAGCAGCTGAGGTGAGAATTGCATGCAAATTTTATCATTTTAATCAAGGCTTGATATGCAATGAAGCTGACGGTTTCTTTTTTTGATATAAGTATTATTTATCGCAAGAACCTCAATTTTAATCGATTATTTACATAAGTGAATTCTCAGTTAGTCCCGTGTAAACCTATTGAGGTCAATGAAAAAAATGTGTTTTCATTTTTTTTTCAACCAAATAATACAGTTGTCTCATATATAATTCGTGGTAATACTTGAACATCAATAACGTAAAAAAAGTATTTATAGAAAAAAATATTTTCAAAACTTGGAAAAAGATTCAAAATCTTTCTTTAAAATTTATAAAATATATTAAATTATAATTTTAAATGAATATATTAAAAAAATAACTGAAAATATTAGTTTTTTTATATACAATCAATACAAAAATACTGATCCATCTGTTAAATATAATTTTTAATAAATTTCAATTTCATTTTTTTATGTAATTATTCAATTATATATATATATATATATATATATATATATATATATATATATATATATATATATATATATATATATAATGAAACAATTTGAAAAACATCGTTATAATATTGTAATTTAATTTAATTTTTATACAGTCAAATGACGATTAATATTATGTAATATCGCACTTTATTTCCCGTAATACGAACAATGCGACATTATATAAAATCTTTTATTTACTATAAAAAAAGAACAAAAAAAGAATATATATATATATATATATATATATATATATATATATATATATATATATATATATAATAAAATGAATTACGCAATAATAAGTACTTATATAAAAGTACTTGCGTATATAATAATAATACATCACGTTTTCACATATTGTTTTATTATTAATCGGCAAAGTACATCGAATCTGTAATATCATAATTCTAATAAAATAATAATAATAATAAAATAAACGAAAGCATAACGACATGAACATGAACATGAACATGTGTATGTAATTGAATGAGTTATAAAGAAAAATTATGTCAAACCTAGACGTCGTAAACAATAAGATTACACAATTATTATTGCCAGACTGTGACGATAAGAAAAGACGTGGAATAAATACGCTGAATTTTTTTTCGAATCGCACTTTCGCATGAATAACGTCACAACTGATTGGACCAAAGTTTTGCAAAGTTAGATAATATATTTTTAGATCGCTGAAAAGTTGATTAAATGATTTAAAAAAAGTTGTTTTTAAACGTTTTATACTGCATCCAACAGAGATTAAAATATAATAAGATGTTTAAAAACGAGTAAAATTTAATGAATATTTTATATCAACCAAAACATATATAGGATAATACTTGATTTTTTTTATAATTAGCAGTGGAAGATAATCAGGAAGTATGGTTGTAACAGGATGAAGCTATTATGTATACTTTCAGGACGATGATGGATCTCCAAAGATATTTTATATATATACAATAATTTAAATTTTTAATAATTATTTTATATAGCAAGTATTTTTTTTATAAAACATACAATTTTAGTAAATAAACCAGTTTAAACCAGATATATCCACGGCATCGGCTTGCATATTTTTTTGACCGATAACTTTATATATATATAATGTATAATTATAGATTACGTTCATTCAATTATAGTATATATTAAAAACATGTAAAGATTATCTAAATTATTTAACTTAATTAGTTCTAAAAATGAAAGATATGACTTCAATTCCGTGCACACCAAATTTCGCAATTATAGCGAAATGATAAGAAAAATAGTACCGTTTTTTCGATAATAAAAAAAAAGAATGCTAATAGAAGATTAAATATGAAGATTAAAACGGCTCCCAATATCAGAATCATAATTGTAATGACAATGAATTAGAATATTTTTACATAATTCTGGAAAAAAGTACTGGGAAATTTCCGAATAATAGTAATTTCCAGTTTTTTGACATCGATTATATGTAAATTTCTAAGAATCATCATCAATTTGTATTTTTTCTTATTCAAGTTTAAATTTCATTTATTTGTAAATATTGATAATCAACCTCAAAATATATTTCCATATTTTCTGATTTATGACATACATAATATGATATTTTTAATGATCATTTGAAAAATTAAATATCTCTCAATTTGTACTACAAATTGTCATATATTTCGAATTTTCATTTATGACAAATATCCTTTCATCGCGAGAAATTATTATTAAAAAGCAGTGTCACATTAAATTTGCCAGCAAAAAGTTTGAAGGCTACGCATAGAACAAAACATTCTCGTAAAAATATCGGTGCCAAGAGACACAAAAAAAGGCCTTCATCTAGAAAACTGCGATATGATATTAATTTTATATATTTTTAAAAAGATTCAATGTAACTTTATGAAAAAAATATTACAAATAGTGTGAAATCACTTTTTTTTAATAAAAAGAATAAATTGGAATTGTCGTTTTTGGCTTTCTTTGGTAAATGGTCTACTTCTGAAACTATCAACGTGAAAAGGTTATATCTTTTAAACGGACCCCACGTAATTCTCAAAAAAAGACCCGGTAAAAGAAGATCGATGGGAGACATTTAATGAATGTAAACAGTAAATCCAAATAAAGGACAGTCCCTATTAATGGGGGACATTTAGTCGCATTACTATGGAGAGTTTGCGGGTGACCAATTTGGATAACTATAGAATAGATATTTTATTGTCTATTTTCTATTTTATTGTATAATGAAGTCATATTTTTCCTTTTTTATTATATATTTCAAAAAAATGGGATAATTGGTATTTTAGAAATCATTCTTGCGTATGAAGATATATATATATACTCGTATATAGAAAAATATCTATCTATTATTTCTTATCGATTTACCCTTCAAAAATATAATATATTTTTGTAATAATGTGAATTTTATATTCAAAAAATACTTGATTTCGGTTTACCTTTATAAAAATATCAGCCCTTTCCATTGATTACGTGATATCGAGTACTAGTTATCAACTTTTATTCACTAAAAAATCGTATAAATTTAAAGATGAAATATTGTGTAAAATTAAAAAGTATACAGAGACTTAAACTCAAAATCATCAGCAATAATCTCTCTTATAACAGCATTATGCGAATATTTTTGTCAATAACATTGTAGTTTTTATATAATGTAACTCCATTATATTAAATAAGGTTAATATATAAGGCGGTGCGAATTAATCGCATTATACGAGGATTTATTTTACATACATACGTTATACTATTGATTTGTTTATATTAATATAGCATTATCATCATTATCATCATCAGCTGGTTTCTAATCCACTATAAAAGTGTTTATATATAATTCGCGTGTATATGTGTATTTAATATATATATATATATATATATATATATATATATAATTAGCAACGTTTCAAAACAAAATAAAAAAACACGTATATTTGCCGAAACACGCACACGTGAAAAAGAAAAGCATTCGGAATTACCTCGCGAAATTTTCCAATGAAAATCAAGACAACAAGTCGGAATAAAAAATAAATAAAAAAAATACGAACAATAGTTTTAGTATGCGGTGTGACGTAAAAGCCGTTCTTCGATTACGATTTGACGTCATCGGCTTTTAAGATTAAAAAAATGTGCGTGTGTTTGTGTACGTAACATAGGCACACAAACGGACGAACGGTTCGTTATCATCAATCGATAATATCTCTTAGACTATTATTAGTATTTTTTTGTTATTATTACGTAGTATATATTTGTATGTATACATATATATGAATGCGATAAGGTATAGAATATGTAAAAGCTGAAAAAAAAACGGTAAAACAGACAAAAGGGGTACCGAACTAATGAATCACATCGACCAGATTATCTTCAGAAGACGATATGAATCTGAAAAAAATAAAGAGTCTAAGATGTCGAAGTACGGAAAACTTGAAAGCGGTGACGCGAAACCCGGCAGCGAAGGCACATTGACGTCATTGACGCGGATCGATGACGCTAAGCGGCAAATTTGCGCTGATGCTGCAAAACCTAGAGCAGACAGACGTCTGTACACATGTTATGTATCAAAACTGTGCACAATATCGCCGGCAATGAACGCGCGATATCGTCTAAAAGCGACGCCCCCGGGGGCAAAAGTCGAAAAAAACGATTCCTACTGAAAAAAAAGACAAAAAATAAGAATGCGTCGGTTTCTGTCATGATAATCGAAGGGTTGATGGTGTCAGGTGGAAAATAAAATATAGAAAAACGTCTAAATGCGTTTATAAGGGGAGAAGGGGGGCGGGGGAAAAATCGCTTCGAAATTGAACGAATGGCGAAGTTTTGCGGTTTTTTTACTTCTTTTTTTTCCGAAGACGTTTTCGATCGAATCGGTTCTATTTTCGGTGTATAAATTTGACTCAAGATATCGAAGAACGTCAATTTTTCTATTTTACCATTGATTTTTCTATGTAAAACGCGGCGACGTGCAGATATTTTTTTTGCCATCATTTTGCCGTTTTATTTAAATTGATATTAAAACTGAATCTATCTATTTTTTTCTTCTCAATTAATCGATTTTAACGTGTTCACTGATCATATTCAATTTATAAACTAACACAAAAGATTATAATTCTTATTCGCTTATAAATATAAATTTTATATATTTTTTGTTTGATAATATGAATTTTACTGGATCGAAATCTCTTTCGAATTTTATGAAATGACAAAAATAAAATTAATTAATAATTTAAATTCAAATTAAAAAAATCCACAAGTAAATAAACAATTATGTACGTCACTGGCGAAGGGTAACGTATTTAAAAAGGTAAGCCGGTATCAAACATGGAAGAATATAAAATTTACATGTTAATACTATTTTTTTTTTAAGAAATTAATGAATAATCAGCTTCCTATTGTATACTTCTTATATGAGAAAAATACGAGTTTATTATTTTTAGGGATATTTTTAATATACGATATCGAAAGGTAAGACGATTAAAATTGTTATATAATAACTCATTGCCGCTAATATAATATATAATATATTACCAAAAGTATAATTATAGATTTAAATATAAATGAAAAAAATATTAGAATTCATAAAATTCAGAACAATTACAATTTAATATATTCTAACTTCCAAATATTTTTAATTATTGTTTTTTCATTAGTGTTAATTTCAGAGAACCCACTGTATAATCGAGTGTTTTAAAATATATAAAAAAAACACTTAGAGATAAAAATTAAAAATATTAATTTTTCATAGAATCAAAATCGAAAACATATATTTTTTATATAATAATTTTCGTAGGAAATTATTTAATATTTTATCTTCATAATTTCTAAATATAAACAAAATTCCGAAGTATATCGATTCCTGAGAGATATGCGAATTCGAAAAAAAAATTAGATAATATCACAACGTTATTATACAATAGAAAGTTTAAAAATAACCGCAGTTGTTAAATCGTTATATATATATATATATATATATATATATATATATATATATATATATATATATATATATATATATTGTTCTAAAGATTAGTCCATATATATGTAAACAAACAAACCGGACGATATTAAACGTTACACTTCGTACCCGATAACATAATTTTGCGTACAAACTAATCAGTAAAGATTCATATAATGTATAAACAAATATCAAAAAAAATTGTAAAACAAACCGATAACAACATATTTGCAATTGAGGGTTAAGGTTTACACGTGCTCAATATGCAACTGGTGCTTTTGGATTCGGATTTTTTTTTTTATTTAACCTTTTCAATGTTTCCGACCGTTCTATGAACATTTTTATATTGTAATTAATTATGGAATGATTGAAATTATATTTACTAATTAATCGATGATGCAATAATATTTAAAATCGTACATAATAATCGTTATCGAATTCTTTGTGTATTCTAATCTAATCTGCGAAATAATTATTTAATATTTTTAGAAACAATGGAATATTAATAATAGAAAAAAGTCAATTTATAATGTGAAACAATAATATAATATGAACTAAATTTTTATTCAAAATTCTATTATATATAATACATTTATGATAAATAATGAAATAGAACGTTTGTATTTTTACTGTTTTTTTTTCTTAAGGCGAAACTGAGAAAATTTTTGGAACACAAATTCATTATAGCGAAAGATAAAGTTTATACATTAACTCAGTTTTAAAGTAATTATTTACGAGCTTATTAAGGCAACATTTTCTAAAATTTGTTTTTTTTATGAGGGTTTTAAGGTTTAACATGTATAATAAATTAAGATTATCTGGATCACGATGATGAAACAGTATTAAATTAATTGACAACACGATTCGCAAATTAAAAATGTATGTTTTAAACTTCAAAACCGATTAAAAATAAAATGGTGTCGACATTATATAAGATACATAATCAATATAGAAAATAGAAATATATCTTTTATTGTAAAAATATATGATTAACAATAGGACTTCTTTGTAATTTTCAATATTTTAAAAGTAATATTTTTATTTTTATACGGAAAAAAGTAATTTCTTCGCGGTTTTGTAAAATGAAACACTTCTGTCCTTGATTAATATTTATGCTACGAAAGCATTTATTCTATTTAGTTATATGATAAATATATATTAATTATCTTTAAAAAACATAAACACAAAATATGTTAATATGATAAAAAAAATTTTTTTTTGATATAGAACCGGCGACTCGATTAAAAACATGTTATGTTGTAATACTTCTAAAAATTAGTTTTTTTCTTCAAAATTTTAACTAAAAATTTGGTGCAAAAAAAACAATAAAACATTAGTATTTATAGTTTTTAAGTGTTGATTTGATAAAAAAATTATAAATAGGTTTTTATTCCTTTTACTGAATTTTCCTATAAATACCTAATATCTTATAATTATAAATTATATCTAATATCTAATAATATACCATTTGTAATCGAGAAAATGGTCACTGACCAGTAACTCGAAGTATGAAAGTCTTGTATACATTAAGGATAAAATGTATTTAATTACACGAAATAATAAATAAATTTTTAAAAAAAGTGTTGATTTGATAATTTTGAATGACTATTGAGGTCAAAATTTAGATACAATGTATGCAAAATTCATTTGATTCCATGATATTTAAATACAACGTATGCAAATATACAAATATTGTAATAATTGGCGTGTTTAAAATTTTTTCACTATTATGCGTAATCACCGTATCGACAAATATTTATTTTGTACTCTCTTCAAAAAAAATTTTTTTTTTTTGTAATAAGGATAAAATATTTGTATGCATACGTTTAAAAACCGGACATTTTGCGGTTTATATTATATTATGGTCATGTATTATTATTATTTCTTCCATTTGCTGCAAAATATTTTATGACAACAACAAAACGCTTTATTTATTATTTATCAAAAATTCGTGCAAAACACAAAAATTAGGATGAAACTCGTCGTCAGTAAAAAGAAAAAAAAACGTGTTCACTTCCTTGAAAAGTTGTCCTTAACCGATATCATTAATGTGTCATACTTTGGATATAATATATATTACATATATATTTTTAATATCAAATTATAATTCGATTGTAATGTACATGTTTACTAATATATTTATAATTACAATAAAGCGTCGATTATTCGGTCTTGAATGTCCTCCAACTGAATCGGATAATTGATAATTTTTCAGTTTTTATATTAGATTTCTATTATAAATTAAGAATAACATTAATTTGAAAATTAAGCTTAAAAATTAAAGATTTCAATTTGTAAAATAGAAATTTAAGCTTTGAAAAATTGTAGTTTAATCGATAGAATATTTTTTTATAAATTTAAATTGGAATTGCTTCAACGATAATTAAAAATCATTTATATTTTAAATATATATAACTAACTGTAAGTGTAATCAATAATAAACAATTTCATAAAAATATACAAGAAAAGTAATTTTTAATTATTGAAAAATAATAAAATTAATTAAAAATGTATGTCAATATTAATAATTGATATAAAATCAATAATAAAATATTTAATAAGCTACGTTTATATAAGGATATGTGTGAATATCATATAGAAACACAACGTGGATTTTAAATTAAATCAATATAAACAGTAAGGCTTTGACGTCATTTTGAGAAATCGTCATACCTGCGATATTGCAGTTATAAACTTTCTATTACAAAATAAACAAAATATACGATAATTGAAAAAGACGGGTTTTACAAGAAAATATGTCTTCTATTCAACTATTTTAATTTTACGTTAACCTTTATATATATATATATATATATATATATATATATATATATATATATATATATATATATGTGTGTGTGTGTGTGTGTGTGTGTGTGTGTGTGTATACTATATAGTTATCAAAAATGATTTCCAATTTATATAAAAGTATTAAGATGATTTTTAAGATTTTAATATAATAATAATAATAATAATATCAGATAGTATAAATGCATATAATATTAAATAAAAAACAGTAAACGATTCGTTATCGTACTGAACATAGTGATATAACTATTATTTTAGTGCACTGACCTATAACTGATGTAGTGAAAGAAAACATATATTTAACCATATATTATATATATAACGTTATATGAAAACTGTTGAGTCTGAAAAATGGTTTAAATTTTTATGGATTTTTTTTCGCACAACTCAAAATTCATTTAAAATAAAAACTTTAAATTAAGTTTCCAATATATATTTTTTTTTAATAAATAAAATTTATTTTTTTTGGTAAACGATTTTTGATTTGTACGTCTTTTTTTTAATTTTATATTATTTGACCTATAAAATGTGATTGTCGGTGTAAATATTTGACGACAAAATTACTCGTCGACACCTCGGGGGCTAAATTTTAAAATCGCTGTCATGTATGTGAATGACGTAGCGAGTGCGCAAATAGGGTCATTTGGATTTTCATAGTGG
This sequence comes from Leptonema lineaticorne, assembly GCA_024500535.1. Classification (NCBI taxonomy): domain Eukaryota; kingdom Metazoa; phylum Arthropoda; class Insecta; order Trichoptera; family Hydropsychidae; genus Leptonema; species Leptonema lineaticorne. The sequence continues at coordinate 11,684,957 of JANIJI010000001.1, forward strand.
GAGATTTATAGCGTCTAGAAATCTACTGGAGTACGTCAATGAAATTCTTAATGTCTACATAAAAAATAAATAATAATAATAATAAAAATAAAAATCACACAAAATAATCTCGAGAATCGATTTTGCGGATTAAAATTCGTACGACGTCCCTATTTTTTTTTAATTTATAAAAATATTTTTTTGTACATTATTAGCAAATAAAGCTTCGAATATTAAAATCGTTAAACGCTCGTTAGTTTTTTTTATGAGCTATCAATGTAACAAATGATCGATCTTTATTAGATACTAGATATTCTTTAATACGTCGTCGTGATAATCGTTTTTCTTATGATCGATTTCATTGTAAAATATAAAATTCATCTTCAAAATAATTCCTCAAATTATCTATGAAAATTTTATTTAAAAATTTTTAGTAATAAATTTGATATAGTTTATTTTACTTAAAAACGTGAATAAATATTGTTATCGATTAAATTTTGGAGTAATTGTCAAAAAAAAAATATTATAATAGATCTTTTAAATTGTTTATTGTTGAAAAATTTAGATTATATATTTTTTTGTAATGAATTATTTATATGATAGTAAAATAATAATGTAAATGAAAAATTTTTTAAAGTATTTATTTTTGTAAAAGAAATTGTAATTTATTGTATCTTGTGTATCAGATGCAATTAAATTATTTTCTAAAGAGTTTATAAAACCAATAATTTCTAATTTTATTATACCTTTATTTAGTTTAATGGTAGTATTGTTAATATGAACATTAATAATCGATCATTAATTATGAGTAAAAATATTTTCTTTTTCTATTCTAAAATATGAAATCATTTTATTGCGAAAATTTGAAAAAAAACGTATCGAATTTAAAGTTTCAATAACTATTATTGAAAAACGATTATCTAACATTTACATTATTATATTTTTATCATAGAAAATATCAAAAATATTTAAAAAAATGTTAAAATTTCCAATTCTTAAATGGAAATAAGAAAAAATATTTTTTTCAGTTTTGTAATTATTGAATATATATATATATTTTTTTATTAAATAATTTGAAATAAAAATTTATATTTTTCATAAATATCGATCCATTTAAGATTGATTACGTATTTTTTTAATATATATATATATATATATATATATATATATATATATATATATATATATATATATATTATTAAATTTGAAAATTTTTTTTTTAATAAAATATATATATATATATACTCGATTATAATGAAAATATTTAATAGATTAATATAGGGGTGCGATATTAAAATATATTTTTTATGTGGGGGTGTGGATGGGCGGGTGGTGAATGTCTGTTTTCAAGGCATATATATATGATCGATCGTGTACATATATATATATATATATATATTTTTTTTTGACGTAATATATTATGGTGATACCTCAGTCTTGGTGATTCGATGTCTGGCCAGTTTGACTACGGCGAAGTTCCCTTTGCCGATCGTCCTTTCGATGTCGTAAAAGCCAACCCTTATGGGCGTTTTGGCGAGTCTGTCCCGTTCGGCCATGTTCGTTTTATGGCCGGCGATGTCGCGGGATCAGAGCCGCGAGCAAAAAAAAAAAAAAACAAAAGACAACAACGCTCGGGTTGGGATAAAAAAAAATGAAACCCCCCCACCACCACCACCACCCCACCCCACCACTACTACTACTATATTACTACTACCGCCGCTAGCGGTGAAACGGTAACAATAAACGGTACCGACGCGCGCGACGGTATTAAACCGACTGACGTACGGATCGGACGGTCCGTTAAGCAAGGCGGCAGGTATCGCTACTAAAAACGTTCTCTCTCTCTCTCTCTCTGTCTTTCGCACGCGCGAATCGGTCATGCGGACAGAGTGTGAGCGAGAGGGGGAACGAGTTCGTTTCAGCCGACGCTGAAAATGTACGGAGCGTGCGCACAAACGGCGATCCTTATTGCGGACCCCGACTTTTAGACACCATTACTCGTTTAACTAGTACACTCGGTGTCCGATTGTACCGTGCACAATGTATAAATAATATTAATCGATTCAAAATTAATAATTTTCTTGTTAAATTATTAATTGAAAATTTAACCGTTTGCAATCGAGACTTTTTTTTATTATTTTAAACTTAAAATTATTATACGAAAAAAAATAATGTATGCTTGTATATTTTAACATTATATTGTTTAGAATGATTTTATATATAAAGAATATATAAATTTATTGAATAAATTTCTAATTTCTATTTTCGTCACCATTATAGAAATTTTCTGAGAAACCGTATATTGAGATATACTGATCTACATAATCGTTTTATCATCCGTGTTTATAAAGATTAAAAATATTATCATCCTATTGTCAAATTACAAAAAGAAAGTTTCGAAATTTCAATACTGAAAATACAGTATGATTTGTGGTTAAGCGGTTGCGTACTAATTTAAGATAAGAAAATCTTTTCTCTATTTAAAAGAATGTTATTTTATTTACACTTCATAATAATATACGGAAAGAATGTGGGAATTCGAGTTTTCGCATTAATCCTAGTGATGACCAAACAGCATTTTTCGAGTTTAAAGTGTTAAATATTATTTTGTGGCTGTTACTTGTATTTTTATGACCACAATATTAGGGTATAGGTAAATAAAGGCGAGCCTATTCTTCCAAACGGCCAACCCTTTAGCACTCAGTTTACGGAACTTCACCCTGTGGACTTTCTGTAACCGTATAACTTGTCCCTGTCTACGTTGACCTTAAATAACTCTTGTAATTCATACTACCCTCATCCATCATTATCCTTAACCACCGCATTAATGATAAAAATTGACATTAAATGCGAATATGCGTTTCAAATATTGAAAGAATTGAATGCTTGCTTAAAATAGTGTTGACAAATTAAAATTTTTGGTTTTCATAGATATAATGAAATATAGACGATTATCGATCGAAGCTTAACATGAACCTCATGAACTTGGCACTGTGACTAATCAAATATAACATTTATGAAAGAACAAAGGGAGGAAATGGAATTAATTTAACTCGTAAATTCTTCAATAAGTGAGCGAAAAAGACTTATTATGAGAAATTCAGCAATATATAATTTTATACTATAATATAAAATGAGCTTAAAAAATAGAAGTATAGATTAAAAAAGAATTTAAGGGAATTAAAAAGATTAAAAAAAAGGAGTTCAAAATCAGGATGATGATTAATAGTATTCAAAATTGATAAAAATTTAAATAATGATGATAAATTGAAGAAAATTTATTATATTAAAATATGTTTTAGGTTGAACGTAAAGTTGATTAATATAAATATTAACACAGACGATTTTATATTTAGATTAATGATAGATTTTTATTAATTACCTCAATCTTAATGATTTTAAATCCTGAAATGATTTTTTTTGTTCATTATTATCTGAAGAGCAACTTCTCATTGAAATAATTACTGAACAAATATAATTCGAATTGATAAATGGTAAATTCAAGATTAATTTAATTAGGGGAAGGAAAAATTTTACTGAAAATACCAGGGAAAACATTTTGATATTTTTTTCCAGGAAAACTGAACGTCGATATTTGTTATCGTTGACACGTAGTCACTCATTTTTGAACTCGGTGTTCAAATCAGACTAAATCATTACTGCTAAAAACGGAAACTTAATAAAAATAACGGAAAAAAAATAATAAGAATTCATTTTATACAATTTTACAGTAAAACTCGATAAAATCTATTATATTTATTGGGGACCATCTGTACTAAACAATACATTTAGACGCAGGTTCCTCGTGTGTGGTTTCCCAGACCCAAATCCTTCGAATCGGAACTGCCAACGTATAAATTTTCACGCTCCTAAATGAAAATTGCATCGGAAAAGTAGGGAAAATTGTTCATATATTATTGCTAAGAAATAATATTTTAATAAATCAACGTCTAAAACATTATTCGTATACAACATATAAGTAAAATATTTAAAAACTAATCTTTCATCAAAAAAAAAATTTTTTTTTATATTCAATTAAATTGGTAACAATAACTTATTTTATAAAGCACTAATTAACTCAAAAAGTAAAACAAAAAAAAATTAGTTTAACCCCAAGTTATTTATAAAAAAGCTCTAATTCATTTTGTAACAAAAATTACATAATTTGTATTGTATTTATATGAATAAAAAAGTATACGGACTACGATTATAAGTTATATGTAAATTATAAGTGATTCAACGAGTGAGCAAAAAAAAAATTCATCTCCTCTTCATACATCATTTGCGTCATCGCACTTCACTTCGCTAAATTGAATCTTTGAAGCATATTAATTAGAAAATGACATCGGTCGCTGCAACTACTTAAGTATTTTTTTTCTCATTATGATTTATTATCAAACGTATGAACATATTCAATAATTTACATAAATGTATTAACAAACAAGAAGTTTCTTTCTTATATTTATTATTTTTCTTCTAACAGTAAAATAATGTTTTATTTTACAGATTTTCTATATTAGCAGTCAATATTTTTTTTCTAAAATCAGATTGTTTTTCACTATTCAAAAAAAAAATACTTTGATATTTCATTTATAGATGCAATAATATACTCCTTATTTAATTATAATATCTTTGCAATTTCCATTACTTCAATTATATTCACATTTTTTTTAATTATTAACACTAATTATTTTGAGTTATATATATATATATATATATATATATATATATATATATATATATATATATATATATATATATATATATATATATATATATATATATATATATATATATATATATATATATATATATATATATATATATATATATATATATATAATATATATTGAATAACTGATAAAAATTACTTTCTACGATCAACAAATCAACTCACTATAAACAAACTGAATAATATAAAATAAAACAAAAATATTTACATTGCAGAAACAGACATTTAATTTTAATAACACTTTATTTTACTTATTACAATACAGAAAATCATTATATTCACATTATAAATATTTTGCCGTTCAGCACCGCTATTATGCTAAACAATTTTTTATATTAAAGTGTGTACATGATATTTTTTTTTAATTCGCATCAGTTCAATTTTTTTATAGTTCATATATATATATATATATATATATATATATATATATATATATATATATATATATATATATATATATTCCAAATTTAAAATTTCTTTTTTATCCTCATCGTCGTTCTAAAAGTGAAAAGAATACAAACATATAAATGAAATGATGTGCACAATGTTAAAAAAAGAATAACATTGGTCACAATAGACATTTCTTTATAGTTAGTTTACCTGTACAATACATTACATACCATATATACAGAGATATTTCAGTTTTCCATATCTGATACATGCCAGTGCCCCTTGGACTAGATAGATATTTATTTCTATGCACAGAAACGATTTACTTATCGTATATTATTAATTATACTGTTATACAATTATGTATCAACACAAATAAATACAATCGCCAAAAAAAAATGTTTTTATTTATACGATAAACGTTTGGTCTCTATATGTACACAAACAAAAATAATCAGAATCATGTGAAAATTAAAAAAAAAGCATCGTTGTCTTTCAGACAACGTATTTTCATTAGATGAAAATAGTTTTAGAAACAATAAAAGCGATATTTTTTTTCTTTTAAATAAGAGAATTTTATACGCACTAATATGTATAATATGTACAAAATTCGAATGGTCTTCGCCGTAAGCCACATATCCTGATGCACTAATTATTTTATTATTTATATTTACATACACACGCACGTACGCACACGCATACACATAACAAAAAATAGTATTGTTATAAAACATATATATGTGTTGCACAGAATTTAGCATGAGATTTTGTCTTTTAAAAAAAAAAAAAAATATATATATATATATATATATATATATATATATATCACAATACTTCTAGAAAAAAAAATATTCGATGAAAAAATATTAACAATATATCTTTAATAATTAATATATATATATTAAATGTTACAACTCAATAATGTTAAAAAAAATATGTAAAAAAGAAATTAAATATGAATATATGTGTAATAAGAAAACGTTAAAAATATAATTCTTGTAATAAACTAATCGAAATCACCTCTTATAATAAAGATAATTAACAAAGAGTAGAGAAAAAAATTCAACTTTGCATATGAATGTTACTATAATAAAAATCGATTTAAAATTCAGCAATATCATAAACTAAATTTATATTTATTTTACGTTTTATAGATTGATTAATGTGTAAATATAAACCATGAGTTGTAACGATGACTATAGAGAAATTTTATATTCACAGTGTATACGAAGATAAATCAAATATGTGCCTTTGAAATTTAATATTAAAATTAATTAAATACGTAAGCGTAAATTTATCGTATTATTAACAATAATTTATTAATAATAAATTACTCTACTAAATATATTCATTGTTAAATATAACCAATATGGAGATAAAGTGCGATGTCCATTAATATTTCATATTTAAAATATAAAAGTTGATCTCATGCATCATTCTAATGTTTATATTTAAAAAAGTTAATATTTTTAGCGAAAATAAACTGAAATTAATCTATGTATAAGAAAAACTAATGAGGATTTTAATTATACTTCATAAAATGAAAAAGCCATGACAAAAAATTACATTTTAAACTATATAAAATTTTGTATTTTTTAATATTTCTAATAATAATAAAGATTTATAAGAAAAATATTTTTCATAATTAATCAAAAAAGTAACAGTAAAAAAATCTAAAAATGAGACATATTCTTTGGTAAAGTACAAAAATACTTAATACACATAAAGAATTTTTTTAATTTTAAAATATGCAATATAAGCAAGTAAATTGCGAAAATATTTTCTAATAGATCTGAATTTGTAAGAAAATCTTTGAAATTAAGATTTCCTTTAGAAGAATAAGATCAACTTATGTAGTTTTAGCATATGGTGTGTGCGTGTGTATATGTAATATATATATATATATATATATATATATATATATATATATATATATATATATATATATATATATATAATATGGAGAAATTCCTGTTAAACTTATAATTTCACACGTAATGCAAAAATCATAATACAAACATAAATAATAGAGAAAAGATCTAGAGCATAGGAAATAAAATATAATTCGTTGAAGAAAATAGAACCAAAATAATATGACGGTAAATGAAGCAGATAAAAAAATTTCACAACAAATTACACTTGAAAATATCGTTCTGTTAAATAGTCCGAAAAAATTCACCAATGTATTCTTCCTTCTTCAAAGTAATTAAATAAAAAAAAAACGATTCTATCAACATAACTATAAATATTTGTTCGTTGCCAGTGAAGGAGACAACGTTGAGAGTTCAACCGAGGATGACACAAGCGGGATAATTGAAACGATAACACTCTCGGAATGGAAGCCACAGTGTACGTCGACACAAACATGAAAAGCTGAATGATATAAAACACGGTCCAAGTCATCCTCCATTAATCGAGCGCTGACGTTTCATCTCAACCACAATTTTAACCGCAAGGCGTCAACGCCATTTAAATAGTAGCGAAATAACCGTTTGTCTCTCACAAAACCCAGATTTTCGTATAGTTTTAGAGCCGGCTTGTTGGTAATCTCGGTCTCTAGTACGACTTCGTCGGCCATGTCGGTTATCATTTCCTGAAAAAAAGAAAAAAAACGTATCGATATGCGGAAAGAAATGTATTGTCATATATATATATATATATATATATAATATAAATTGATCGTAGTGCATTTTACAATTTAAGAAAATCGAGATATCTTTTTATATTTTTTACGAGTCTTCAAATATAAAAATATCAACTTTATAGAAGCGGTTGGACAATTTTTTAATGCGATATTTTTTATTTTTTTTGTAAGAAAGTATTCTAGTTTCAATATAAAATTTAAGAAACGCGGATGATAATATGGTAAAAAAAGATGTTGGTAAAGAAATGAATTAGCTATACGTCTCGCGCTCTTTAAAGTTTGGAGATATCTCGATTTAAAAGATTGTTCAAATCTTTCATATAGATATAGTTCTCGACATTACGTGTATCGCCTGCGAGACGAGCTGCGAGCCGATCTTTCTCTTGCGGTAATTCTGGTCGACGGCGAGCATGGCGATGTAGCCCCGTTTGACGGTCCGATGCAGGTCGAGCTTGCAGACGATCGCTCCGACGCACTTGGAGTCGTGGACCGCGAGGAAGCACAGCTTCGGCCAGTTGTGAATGAAATAGCGATACGTGTAGATCGAGTACGGCTCCGACAGGTCCTTCTGGATCAGCTTCATGATGTCGCCCATCTGCAGTTCGGAGCGATACGATTCGAAACGAACGTCTCCCGGAGTTACGCACGTCTCCGATCCGCACAGTTCGCACTCGGACGAGCGGTTCGAACCGGAAACGGACCGCCGCTCCGCCTCCGTCGCCGTCTCCTCCGGTGCGGCCGTTTCCTCTCGGTAGTCGTCGACCTCCGAGGGCGGTCGCTTGCGAGGCTGAAGCTGAGGCTGAGGCTGCGGCCGGGGCTCGCTTTCGCGATCATGACTATGCCGGCGGTCGTGGTCGTGGTCGAGGTCGCCGTTGGTGTCGGTGCCGTTGGAGAGGGCCAGCGACAGCGAGAGCGTCTCGGCGACCCTGTCGATCTGACACTCGTCGATGTTCGCCTTGCTCGGCTTGCCCTCCTTGGCCTTTCTGTGTTTGCGACGGGGCGCGTGTCGGCGCTCCATCGGGCGGAGGAGGCGAAGCCCCGCGAACCCCTCCACCCGCCGCCCGCCACCCGCGCCCCGCAGGCCTAAACGCGACCGATCGCGACCGACGTCGCGCGGACACGTTTTCGCCCCTCGCGATGAATTCGCACAAATCGACCTTCTCCACGAACGATACGAATTTAAATTTTAATTTTCACCGCAAATAGATATATTCAAAATTAAACAAATGATTAAAAAATATACATATTTTGATTGGTCAATTTAAAAAAGGGACGATCGTTCGATTTATTTAAACTTTTAAATAAGGCTATCGATCCGTTTACAACAAAAGGGACAATAAACATATAAAAAAAAATCGTTTGAACAGTAATACAGTATAAAAGCGGTTTCCAACCTTTTTTCTTTTTTTTTGGCAACTTTGTTATTTAAAAGAGTCCAATGTAGGCAATAAACAATAGAAATTTATTTTAAAAGCCTTTTTTAATTTGGAAAACTACGAAATCGAGAGTTAGAATGTAAAAGTTCCATTTTATGAAACGAGGAGAAAAGAAAGAGAAAAATAGTTTCGAAAGACAAACTATATAATTTTTATATTTTCCGCCATTACAACTTTTTTTCGCGTATCCCTAGGGTTGGGAATATACACGTACTACAGGTTAAGAATCGCTGTAGCATCATACAATGTGACCAGACATTGGCAAGAACAAAGCAAGAAGTTCTTAAAAAAAGGTCATTTATCCTCTAATGGTTCCCAAAAAAAAAGATATTTAGAACAATTTAAATAAGAAAAAGTTAGTAACTTTATTTTAAACAATGAATACATTACATTTTTAAAATAATTTTTAGACATATTTCTGAAGTTATCGACGTAATAATAATAATTTGAATGAAATTACAGACGTAATAATAATAATAATAATTTCATATTTTTTTCAATTCAAAATTTTATTTTATACGATTTTTACTGTCGTTTAATTTTCATGTGTTTTTTTTAATCTTATTGGTAAAAACGCATACACACATGTGCAACCGTGTTTTACATGAAATAAATTTAATTTTATCATTTTAAGGCCATGAATACAATTATGAATGCGTTGAAATTGTCTAAATAGATTACTAGTGCCCTCTATGCAAATCCAAAACAGCCACACCGAAGCATAAATTGTTCGAACATCCGCCCTATTCTCCAGATCTAGTTCCTTCAGATTCCGTACATTGTCACGCTTATAGATTCTCGTGTAGAAAGCTGTTTATCAACTATTTCTTCATTGAATGAAGAAAAAATTGCAATATAAAGAAAAATGTCTTAAAAACCTACTAGAAAACCATTTCAAGAATGAAATACATTAAATTCACTGGAAAACCAAAAAAATCAAATGTAGTCTTTTATTTATAGATTCTTATCTTTTGACTAGCCTACAAAATTCAAACAGAATACTAAATATATATATATATATATATATATATATATATATATATATAACAATTCAATTTCAATTTTAATTAATTTAGATCTGCTTATCATTCGATTATTTCTTTTTTATATTTGTTTTAACAAATTTTATATTATATTATATTATAAAAATAAAAATAAATTACTTTCGTTTTTAATTTAATTACATTTTTTTTTACATAACAAATCTATATATAACTTAATCTAAATTTTAATTTGCGATTTAGACTTTATTATGAAGAAAACTAAGATGAGAAAATATGAAATTTATTAATAACAGAAATAATCAAATTCCATAAATAATTTAACATAAATATATTAACTAATGCCTTAAAATATAAATGTAGCCGAGTTACAAGTCATCGCTTCATGAATGAAAAAATTATTTATCGGGATATATTGTTTTGTAAGAAGTTTAATGACCTCGTGCGCAACACAACCGCCCATAAAAGCGGAGACACTGTGTAATTCGGAACCACCATATCTGCACATTTCATGAACGTAATCGTCTTCCGCCAAAGAAGGACACGACCATTCACCTAATAACTTTGTAACGCACGCTTTTAATTTGGCAATATCCGTCTCGGGATCCCATTCGCCGGGAGAACGACATTGTTCAGAGTAAAATCTTTCGGCGGCGCGTAACAAGACATAATATAACATCATCGGATCGGGTTCTTCGAGGTGACGCGCCACACATGCGGGCATGGAACCGGCGGTTTTATATTCGTCGCTCACTGGAGAACCTCTAATAACGCATAAAGAGGACGAATGCTTACAAATCAATTTAACGTCAGATTCGGATATCGATTCGACGCCGAGTTCGTTGACCAATTGTAACACTCTTTTGTAAACGGATTCCGCGTCGGTGGCGGCTTTCTGTCGATAGATGTTCTGCAGTTTAACGAAATGTTCGGTAGCGGCCGTCATATCGGGAATCGTACCCCTCAAAGGCAACGCGCCGGCGCCTTCCTCTTCCACGAAGCTTCTGATAGCGGAGCACACGATCCAGAAGGGCGAACTTTTTTGAGTGAGGTTTATGCACGCGTCGTCGTATAATATGTCGCTTACGGGCTTGGGGAGAGTCGTCTGAACGACGGATCCGTTCGCGGCTCGAATCGCCTCTCGAAAGTTTTCTTCGTCGAGCGAGATGCCGCTTTCGTCGCGAACCGAACACGCTCTAATTATGTCTCTCACCTGGTCTTTATCGCGACGGCTCAGAGGCCAGCGACCGTCGTGGGCTCGCGTCCACGATTGAAGCGCCTTGTACAAAACGACGAGCCACGGCACGTGGGCGCGATCCTCCGGTTTCATATTGTCGAAATCGAACGAATCGACGAACTCGATCAGAGCGGGAAAGGGAGTGTGCAGACGCAGGTCCGGGGGCGAGTTGTCCGGATGCGCTTCGACGACGCGATGTTCGCGAACTTGCAGACGAACGCAGGCCAGAAAACCGACGGAACGACACACGAGCAAGGGGACGTCGATCTCCCAGAGTCTTTCGGAGAGCGCGATCAGCGTCCGTTCGGCGAGACCGCAGACGATGACGGTCGCGAATTCGGTCCAGAAATCGGGTCGGTCTGCGAGAATCAAATCGAGAGATTCGGGAACGGCGCAGCCTCGCACTTCGGGATTCAACTCGAGCAGCAGCCGTACGGCTTCGTGAGCGCGGCTTTTGCCCGCAGAGTCGTCCTCGAGGAAAAAATTGGCGGCGAGATCGCGAGCCTCGACGGTGGCCGAATCGACGACGGTGAACGCGCCGACCCCCGCCAGAACCAAAGATTTGAGGGTTTCGGAGGCGAGCGCCTGTCCCGGTCCGGGTCCGATGCACACGCACACGTGAGCGCGCTCGAGCGCCGCTTGCCCGTGTCCGCCCCACAGGCGCAGCTGACGATCGTACTGCTGCGATCGGGAATCCATTGCGCTAACGTCCCACCGGCAACACTAACCTTTAATTATTTGACATAACTATTAACATATCATTTTACAGCTATTATCGCGCAATAATAAAATATATATAAAAAAATAAAATAAACTTTAAAAAAAGTTTTCTATACTAAAATAGATATATTTTTCTTTTAAAAAGAACCTTAAAATATCAAATATTTTATTTGTAGTTAATTAAAATAGACAAAAGAATTTAAATTATAACTTATTAATATATATTACTTTTATGCCATCAATTTATATCTTGCTAAATATTTGAAATTTGACTTTAATAAACTAAATAATTATCTAATACGGATAAAGGTCGTTAAAAAATCTGTTAGATTCAGATATTCACATTTTAGCTGTCAGTTTGTCATTAATAGATGTGAAAAAAAAAGTAACAAACGTCAAAAAGAACCATGAATCTGCAAACGCTATTTCAAGATTTTAACCCGAGGTATCCTTATTTTATAATCGTGACGTCTTGATAAAATATAAGTTACACTTATTTATATAAAAATTCGATATTTTAATATCTATATCGATTATCCTTTATATGGCACGCCGTATATTGTCGATTGTCGAGTGCCGTTGAATTAAAAAGACGGAATATTTCAAAATGTGTTATGAAAATGATATTACGCGATGCATTTTTCAAATATTTCGTTTAGTGATATCTAAAATATATTGTTTAATTTCAGTAAATTCGTCGTGTATACGTGTTTATTAATATTTACGGCGCTTTTAGCGCTTAGATTTGATAATGTAATCACGTGGTCTTACTGGGCCGTGTTCGCACCCATATGGGTATGGAAATTCTTAGTTATCTCGGGAGCAACAGTAGGAACATATGTATGGTGGAGATATCCTCATTTTAGGTAAAAGATATACCATTCATAATATATAATTAATTAATGTACATCATTCGATTGTTTAAATAAGAAAAAAAATCATTCTCACGATGTTATAGAAAAATATTTTTTGTTTTGTTTTTTTTATATAGCTTTTTCAAAATTATTTTATAATTTATATTCAGTTTGATCTATTTCTTAAAACAGATATCTCATAAATTATTGTATATCTTAACTACTTTTTAATATAAATCAAATAGAATATAAAACCTCTATATATATTTTAGGTTAGAAGGAGAAGCCTATGTACATTACAAAGCCATGTTAATAAGTCTATCTCTCCATCTTATTTTGTTAATGTTCGAATTATTAGTTTGTGATAAACTAAACTCTGGAAGACATTTATGGATATTAGTGTTTATTCCGTTGACTTTTATTAGTATCGTGTCTATTGCTATTTGCATTTGGGCGTTGAAACACGATCGAAGTTTCGAAGTTAGTAATTATTAAACAAAATATATAGATTCAATAAGTTATAAAATACAAGAAATAATTAAAACATTCATTTTAGCTTGAATTATTTTGTGCGGTTAATATATTCCAATTTATATTTTTGGCATTAAAATTGGATGGTTTCATTTCATGGACGTGGGAAGTAGTTTTTGTGCCATTTTGGATATTGATGTGTTTAAGTTTAGTAGGTAAATACAAGTTCATTTTTATTCTCAATCCAAATGAAATATTTATATATTTTGATTTATCCATATATTTTTTTACCATTAGGGGTTTTGTATACAATAATATTTGCTGGTATTCTATTACGTTCTCCCGAAGTAAACGCTCATCAACGAAGAACGAGTTTTAATTCGGCTCTTGCTTACACTTTCACTGTTATACCTATTCTTGTTTTCCAGGCATGTATCAATTTTCTCTCTATATAAAATTTATTCATTTACATTTTTTTTTAATTTATCATTATTTTTTTTTTAGGTTTTATTAGCAAACAAATTGGACGAAGGATTAACTATACCATTCATTGTTGTTGTTAGTCCATTATTTGTTAGTTATGCCACTTTAATATTAATGTCGTTTGGTGCCAAAGGTGGCAATAGATGTAAGTATGATGTTATATTTTACATTATTATATGTATATATATTAATAAATATTTATATATATTTCAGGGTGGTTTGGAATGAGAAAAGACTTTTGTCAATTTTTATTATCTGTATTTCCTCTTTTACAAGAGTATGCAAATATAGCATACAACAATGATTCTAATCATCAAAACAGTAATAATGGTGGTCAAATATCAACAGAGTCACAACAAAATATTAACACTACCGACCAATATAGAGGAGGTAGAAGTACAAGATCAAAAGAAAAACACTGTAAAAAGTCAATGAAAAATCAGAAGAAAAACGAGCTTCTAAAACCTGTTGTGCCAATTATTAGCATAGACATACCGGATTAATTAATTAATTAAGTTTTTTTTTCATGAAATATTCAACAAATTACAAGTGTAAAATATCATTCTATTTATGTGCGTTATTTTCTTATGTTTTTGTTAGTTAATTTTAATTTATATTATTCGTTGAAACGTCGGGGAAAATATTTGTTTTAAGATATGATTGTAATTTATATATTTCATTCAAAACAAAATATTTGTCGTTTATTGTATTATATATATATATATATATATATATATATATATATATATATATATATATATATATGTAGGATTTTTTTTTGTAATGCTTACGTAGAATTAAAAACATGTTTGTTGCTCCGGTGGAATAACACATTTATACAATTATGAAAATAATTATGATAATAATGTTCTGTGATTGTTTTTTTTACAATTTTAATCTATTATAAGTTAATTTATAACATTAAATATGAATTATTCTTATGAACTGTTTAACTTCTATTTTTTTTTTGTTTTTGTATAAATGTTTTATTCTCTATAATTCATATAAAATTGATTTTGGCGAAATGACTTTACTCTTCAAAGAGTTCTATATATAATTATTTTCTTATACACCTACATATATATATATATATATATATATATATATATATATATATATATATATATATATATATATATATATATACATATACAAGTATAGTATTTTAAAATCTCCCCTTTCTGTTTAATATTTAAAATATTAATTGTTAAGTTATTATTTATGATCATCTTTTGTCATACGATATATAACAATTTGAACATTAATTCGGATTGTACTTTATTGTAATTAGATCTTTTTCCCATATTGGGACTGTTTATAATTCGGAATAGTTTCATATTTTATGAGTTATACAATTGGTCATTTTCATGGTTACTTAAAATTTCACCTTATTCACTATTCTAATGTTCCTGTGTTTAAAAATTAATTATATTTACAAATGTTTTAAAAATAATTTTCACGAATTAATTTAGGAATTTTATTTTTTATCATACTTGTAAAGCATTTATGTTAATAATGTTGACAAACTTACTGTATTTAATTTCACCCTTTTAATGGTTCTCAATTTTTATACTGTTAAAAATATCAGATAATGAACATTTTTAAAATCATGTTATTATTAATGTTTGAAATTCTATTTAATTTAAATTTTGGAGTAAAATTAGTAATTCAACTTTATAAAAATGTGTTAACAATATACAATAAGTTCTAAAATTGACTTTTCATCCTTTTCTATCGATTTCAGCATGTTTGAGTTATTATTAATATTAAATGTGATTTTTAAAGAATTAAAAAATATTGAAGCCAATCAAATGAATAAATACATAATATTTTTTATTATTGTATGAACATTCGCCGGCTTTTCTTATTTTAAAATTAATTTTTGAGAACCATTACATTATTTATTATATAAAACAACGTAAGTTTAAACTTTTGATGATAAAGTGCAAATAATTGCCGGATTGAAATTAATAATTTAATGATAAAATCGTTTTTTTTTCGATGATTTTATTATTATGTTATGTTTATATATTTAACGAAAAACTAGAGTTAATTTTTTGTTTATATATTATAATTTATTACAATGATATGATAAAAGTATTAAACATTTTATTTAATTTTATAATTTAACTTTCGGACGCTTTATTGGCAATTTTGATATAATATTAATATATATATATATATATATATATATATATATATATATATATATATATATATATATATATATATATAACATGAATATAAAGTTAATATTAAAATCGTATTATTAAATGTTTTAAATTTTGCTCATGAATTATACTGAATTGAATACAATAAAACTAAAAACAAACATTTCGAAAATCGTCTAATATGCATTAATTATTTATATGATGAAAACTTGTTTGTTTGTTTTATTTTTTACTTAAGTGCGCCTAAATTTCAAAATACTTCTTATAATTTATTTGCATTTATTGCAATGATTACATTTTTTTTTGCAATATCTTCGATTTTCTTCGATAGACAATCGTCATGTTTTTTTTTATATATAATTTATTAACAATTAACGTATCGAAGCAAAAATTTGCCTCTTAATAATAATTCGCTGCGCGTTATAAACAGTGATAAAATATCTGCTCCTTATTGAGTCGATATTCTATATATTTCTAAAAAAAAAATAATAAAAAATAAAATATATATAAAATAAAATAAAACCTATCGGGTACTTATGAATGTTAAAATTAACTATGTGTTGTTTTTATATACGGCTATGAATTGGATTGTTTTAGCAGTTTTATGGATGTAATTTTTAGATCGTTCAAAAGTCTTGTTTAGAAATGTGTGCTCTATCAATATTTCGTGTTCATATATGTATATTATATTATTGGTATATATATATAGATTATAACAAAAATTATGATTAAATTATTAAACGTTTGTGTTTTATTATTTTTATTTATTTTATAAATGATATACATTTTACCCAACATTAGAATATATTGCAGTATAGTAATTTGATTTCAATATTCTTCTTCTTCTTATTCCAATTAACGTCACAATTCGAACTGAATTCTTGTTTATATAAATGTTTCAATTCCTTAAGCTATATATATATTCGGTTTACTTAAAAAAAAACTATCTATTTATAGTAAAAATCTATTTTTTTTTCATAAGATAAATATATTTTGTATGTAACACATATTAAAAAAATACATATTTTGCAAAATATATATATATTGATATATACTATTTTTTTTTGTCTTATTTCTTTTATATGTAGTTTCTTGGGCTTTCAAATTATAGTAGTGTTCGTTCTAAACTTTGACTTAAATATATTTAATATACAAATTACAATAAAAAAATTATAACCTATGTTAAATTATACATTTATATTATAATTATTTTTAAATTTATAATTGCTTTATATCAAATTCTAAATAGTTTCTTTCTAAAATAATAATAAGATATGATCTTGAACATATATATATGTATAACATTTCCTCGACCTAAATTCTTCAATAGTTTAAGGGCAGGTTAAGGCCATCGGTCTATGCGTCATAAAATTATAGGTCTTGGTTAACATCCTATTTCCAATTTAATGTACTATTCGGCAATCATCATTGTGCGAAAATTTTGCATGGTACAAACGGCACCGAATATTGATTATGTCTAACGCTCTTATACTATATTGCAAAATTTGTCAGTTGAACTTCACTTTCAGTTTCGTACAGTTTTGTTGATTCAAATTTTCAAAAATATTCCAAAAAAAAAAAAAATAAATAAATAAATAATAATAATAATAAAAATTATGAACACCACCAAATGGTTACCTTTGGAGTCGGAAGAGTGTCTTCACACGTACGCTTTGTGTAAAGATTTAGAAAATGCCACAATATATACAATTATAAAAATAACGAACATTGAAAACTCGTCGACGTTCAACAGCGATCGAAGATTATGCGGTAAAAAATATCTGCAAAATTTAGACTATATGCAGGTGAGATTCGTTATACGAATTTGTACGTTGGATCTACTTATTATTATTGTTATTATTATTTATTGTATTCGTTGCAGGCATTGGACACTATACAAAAAACACTATCGAAATTAGTGAAATGTTTCTTTAAATTGAATCCTAAACTATCTAAAATATCAGGCGGTGGTGAAAATTTAATCGCCGCAAGCAAAAAGAATCTGATGATAGATATAATGTGCAACAGACGTTTTACTTTAGCATTTCTGATTAACAATTTAGTTTTATCTGTTTTCAAGTCGAGCCTTCAAAGGGAGGAACAGTCAAAACTATTGGAAATAGTGTTTGGGTATTTTAATAGTGAATCTTTTAAATCAGTGATTCTTGATCATTTATATTGACACGGCTATATATGTATAATAAATGTAACATAAAAATATATAAAAATTAAACGTTTTTATCGAGAGACACTGATTTAAATTAATGTAATTTGAAATTTATACATTCATTTTTTTTATTGTTCTCTTCAGATTGGCAACTCTTTATAACGAAATGACCACGTTGAGTAGCAAAGGTTTTGTCTCCAAATTTAATATCTGCAGCAATACATGTCCGATTCTCATACATCAAATGAAGAAAATATCCGTAACCAAATTATTACAGGTGCGTTGATTCATTATTTTTATTTTATTATAACATTAATCTTAAAATAATTATATAAACAGGTCCTCGCACAGGGTAGAGCAGAATTATGCTGTCACAATTTGATCGATTGTCTATTGAGTAATTATAAACCGTGCAATTCAAACGATTTTGATACGTGTTCTGATAATTCTAGTCTTGAAATTTATCAGTAAGGTGTTTGTTTTAAAATCCATTATTAAACTGTTACATTTTGTTTTTAATAATATGTAATTGCTTTAAGAGCGTTGACTAAACACATGACTCCACCGAATACACTGAATGAAAATGTAGCATTTACAAATACGAACGTAAAACATCCGCCTGTTCCAACGGAAGAGGTGAAAAATTCATCGAAATACATCATCGAACGAAAAGCTTCAGCAGATATGGATGATAAATATGTGACTTCAACATGTGAACCGACTTCAGACAGCGAAGTACCATATTCATCCGTCAACGAATATTATGATGAAACTGATAATACTTATGATATAAGAGGTAAGTTTCTAATTATTAATTATAATTTATTACATTTAATATATTATATGTAATTTATAGAAACGTCAACATTAGAAGGATTGATACAAAAGGAAGAATATTACATAGAGACAATATTAGAAGCCGTTCTAAGAATTTCACCATCTATGTTGGGAAATAATGGAGTGAAAAAAATGAAAACTGGTAAGTTCAGATTTAATTTATAAATTGTAATCTTTATTTAACACTAATATAAATTATAGGTGAGCATAGACTTAATAAAAAACTAGCCGAACAAATTATGGAATATTATCAAACAACCCTATGGGGTTACGTTGGAGGATTTTTAGAACATATTGTATTATGGTGGGGTGCCAGTCCATTATCTTCAAGGTTTATAATAAGAAATAATGATGCTATATTTGTAATTATTCTGTTATATTTCAATATGTATATTTATCATTCAGACCGCCTCATTCCAGTCAACATTTAAGAGAGTGGCTGACGTCGTTAAATTCAAATGGTAATTTTATTTTTATCTAAGAATATCTGATTTATTCAATCGCTGTTTATTATTAGTTAGTGTTGTGAGTAGACGTTCCTAAATTGATGTTGGTTGCTTTGAGAAGTCTTGCCGATGCGTTGGGATGCCACGTGACTACCACATCCTGGGATAAATTATTCAGGTGAAATACATATTTACATTGATGATTTAAATATAATTTGTTTCATTCAAAATAGTTATATAATATTTTAATACTATTTATTCAGTTGATTAAAAATATTATTTTTATATATTGTATTTATTTCATAATTAAGATCTTTGTTTCAATAACCTAATCTCGTTTAAGATTTTTTTATATTCTTTCAGAGTTAAATTTTTGCATCTAATCAATAAAACACATATTCTATATTTTTTTTTAAATCTATTTTCAAGATAGTTATTCTCATTTTTATTAGTTTCATTATTAATTTAGGCATCTCTTCTATGTTTTCCCTTCCTTAACTGATAAACGTTCAATTCAAAGTATGAGATATTAGCTTTTTTCCTATTTTCTTTATTCATATCAAACTACGTTATTTAGATGTTGTCATGGATAAACAGACGATAAATTTTACATCCACCTTTTAATATTATTCTAAATCAATCAGTCTTATATTTATTTATTTACATATAATTTAATGATTTAATAGTCTATAACTATTAACAATATTTTTTTTTAATATATATATAACAGACAGTGTTTTGTTGCAACATTAAAACCGCTTCCAGTAAAATCGGAACATTATATAACATTATGTATTAAAGAGGTACAAATTTTTATCAAACAACAAACACGTATAAATATTGAAAGATTCTCAAAAAGTTTTTCGAATTTTTTTTCACAGTGTTCTGAAGTCGGAGCGTGTTTCGCTGATATGTTTCAAGACTTGGTCATGTTGAGCAATCAATGCGAAGTCACAAGCGACTATATAATGGGTGCACCTGTTGACGAACTTCCATTAGTAGAACAAATACCAAATTTACATAGATTAGGTATATATATATATATATATATATATATATATATATATATATATATATATATATATATATATATATATATACATATATAAAATAAAAAATTATATAAATATAATTTAAATATTTGTCAACTTTCAGATCACTCTGTACATACATATAGATTATGGTGTTTAGCTGAAACGAGAAAATTGTCAAATTTATGGGACATGGATAGTTTTTTCAGGATAGTGCACAGCGATATACAAATGTCGTTGGAGCAATTATCGAATTTACGATTTGCTGATCACACCATTGCAATTGAATCAGGTTTATTGATATTCTATGTTCAATATTGATCACTGTACATTATCATAATTAATAATGATATCGTAAAAATTTCAGAAAAACTCGGTGTACATGAACACGTGTGCGCTAAGATGAGAGAAAAATTGGTATCCGAAGTGAACGTCAATATCGAAAAATTGAAGGTAATCAACAAACAATTACAAAAAAAATATATTAATTATATGATTAAAAAATAAAACGATGATATTTTTAGAAAGCGTCCGATGAATGTGTTCAAGTATTGGCTTCTATATGCGCTACGGCCAGTTTAGCGCATTTAACTATGATTTTTCCATCTAATGCATCATGGAAATCGATCAGACATCCTCCGCAAACTAAACATTGTAAATATGTACATCATTATTTAGGTATACTATTTGAATATATATATATATATATATATATATATATATATATATATATATATATTTAGTAAACGTAAAATTTTATATAAATTATTGTAAAAAAAAACGCAATTTTTAATTATCATAGATAGAGTATTATTACCAGTTGTTAAAGCAACAAGTGATAAATTAATTGTAAATATGATCTTGAAAATTATGTGCGAATCGTGGCTTCAACATATTTACGTTTATAAAATTAAATTCAGGTATATTATTTATATAATAAAATCGTTAATGATTAAAATATAAATTTATATTAATTTAAATTGACGATTTTAAGTAATGCAGCCGCCGAACAATTATTGTTAGATTTTGATGCGGTTAAAACGTGGATAATTGAATGTAAAGTGTTATCGGATGTCACGCGCAAACAGATGCTCAATAATGAAGTATTAAGGTAAATCGTCGTTTGTCTTTGTATTGTAAATTTAATATTTAACGTTTTTAAATTAATTTAAAAAAAAAATGTGATCAATCAGGAGATGCGAAGGAGTTGGAAGATTGCTGCTGCATTCTCCCGGAGATCCAATTTCAATGCACGATGTACCGCAAGAGCATCAAAAGTTTGCATCACAACAAGGTTACATTTAATGAACTAATTATTTGATTAATAATAATAATAATATTTTATAAAAAATATATTAAATTATTTAATTTCAGATATAGAAAATACGGACGATTGTGGTGAAATTATGCCGGCTGAAATGTATGTGCCTAATCAACAGCAATGGTTGCAGCTGAAAGCGAATAAAACCAAGAAACGAAGAAAATTCTGCTGTGTGACGATGACCTTCTGAATGAAAAAGAAAAAAATTATACAATTATTGTTTTTTTATTCATTCCACTAATGCAAATATTGGAATACAAAAATGGTTACAATATATATATATATATATATATATATATATATATATATATATATACACATATATATATATATATATATATATCACAATAAAGCAGCAATTAGGGACCAATATATATATATATATATATATATATATATATATATATATATATATATATATATATATATATATATATATATATATAAATATATTAAAAATACGATTTTTAAACATGATAATATAAATTACATTAAATTTATGATAAAGAAAAGAAACTGTTGTTGAAAGAATAATAATTTTCATTCAATATAACAAAAAAGAAATGTGGAAAAATCCAGGTAAATATTACCATATATTACAAATATACTTTATGTAAAAATAATTTAATATAATAATATTAAATCCTATTTAGCTTACTGTTCAAATTTAATATTTCACATTTGTATTATTCAATATGTAATTTCATTTTGTAACTAATTATATAATAAATTCATCTGTACATAAAAAAAAAGTAGAAATAATCATCTGATATTATTTTTGAAAATTATACATTTCGCTGTAATTTTATTACAAAAAAAAATAATAATAATTGTATTGCATTACAAAATAAATATTCGATTTATCACAGTCTGTGTTTTTTTTTGATGGTTGTTTTATGTAGAAAAATATTATTAAAAAAAATAGCTAAATTTTATTATATATATATATATATATATATATATATATATATATATATATATATATATATATATATATATATATATATATAAGTATGGCAGATTTTAAGCAATTTTCAATACTTTATAATTTATATTTTGAGCTTAAATTTAAATTATAAATATTATAGAAATGAAATAAATTATTTTTTACATCTTGACTTAGAATTTGTTCTTCAAAAATGAACAAATGACTATTTTAGTAAAAAAACAGAGCGTCACATATATGGATTTCACTTATAAAAAGTAATTGCAATTATATGAATTAATAGTCGGATTCAATATCAGAATTTTTATTAGAAACTAAATTACTCGCATCTGAATCACTATTCGTGTCGTCTTTTAAATTTGCACTTTTATCATTTTTAATAGAATTCGTATCGCTGCGATTATCGTCATCATAGTCGGCCGCACTGTTCAAGTTGTTGTCGTCGTCGTCGTCTTCGTCGTCGTCGTCGTCGTCATCGTCGTCGTCGTCGTCGTCCTTGCCATTGTTGAATCTGTCCGATCTATAAGCTTTCGGTAGTTTATCTTCGTCGATCACGGTCAGTCTATCTTTTTTACCGGCTTTGAATCTTTTATGTCTTGAATCGTACGACGACGACGGACTTCTATCTAGCGAATTTTGCCTATCACGTTTTTCTATCGATCTTCCACTATTGGAATGTTGCGTTTTGCCGCATCGATCGACTCGACCTCTATAATTATCTTTATTATCATCTAATTTATTATATCTTCCGCGTTTGGAATTCTTTTGTCGCTTCATACTTTTAGCGATTACCCTCTTTTGCCGATCTAATTGTGGAAACAGATCTAAAAATTGAAATGTAACAGAATATAAAATATTCGTTTTGTAAGAACTGTCTGAAATTAAAAGAAAATGGTAATACATTCTATATAACTATTAATAACTTTTCTATTCTACACCAATTTTGAACGCAAATATAAATTGGTATTCTGAGGCTATTTAAAAAGTATAGAAAAAAATCTTGCTATTATATGGTATATAAGAGAAAACTTGAAATATTTGGTATAAACCATTGGAAAATCCTACTTTTTTGCGTTATCTCCTAACTTTAAGGTCTGTTTTTGAAAACACAAACATAATTACAAATATTATGAATGCAACTTTTATTTATAGAATTTTGTGAGAAATATAATTTAATCTGTTGACATCATTTTGATTTGAATTATAGTGTTAAAGAAAAAGCTAATTTTTTATAAGTCACCATTTCTTGGCTATGAAAGTTTAGAAACCTTATTCTATTCGTCATATAAAATATATTATTAAAAAAAACCAAGACAATTCTTCTAAAATGAGTATTTTGACTAAACTTTAAATTATATGCTAAAAAATAAATAAATAAAAAGAAAAATATATAATAAAAGCAATTTTACTATGAGAATTTGTTAGAGCTTGTTTCGCAGCATTCATTTCAGCTTCCTGAATACAATGTCCTCGTGCTGAAGCTAATCTTTCGCCTCTAAAATAAACAGCCACGGTATATTCTCTAGTATTGGTAGGTCCAACACATTCAATGACCCTAAAATAAAAAATCATCTATAATTAAATAATTATAACACATGAAATAATCGTTACAATAGATTTTAATAATTAATTTCCACTAATTGGTTGGTTATTTTATAAACCTATTAATTGATTCTTGCATTATCATTGAGAGTGAGCAAGTATGCAAAGTTTCAGCTCATTCAGATATTGGAAAGTGTTCAAAAAATCGATTACGAAATTCCAACCAGACAAACAGACAAATGAAACTTATATAAAAGCGTGTAATGAAAAGGAAGACAAAATGAAATCGCTCAATTATAAAGAAAACGCCGTCAAAATTCCGACAACCTATACAAAGGTCCACAGTCTTGAAATCGGTTCAAAAAAAAAAAATACCTCAATCATGTCAATTCAAAAAAGGTGTCCTTTTATCACTTTGAAAAGTCTTCAAATTGAACAAATATCTAAATTTTCAAAATGGAAGACAAAAGGACGGTTAGTTACCTTATATATAAATAAAAATACATTTTTTTTATAAAATTTCAAGTTTGTAGGATTACAAGTGGGTATTCAATATATATAATTTAATAATAATAAACAATTAACATTCTTCAGGTGTAATATTACATGTGCAGAAGTGCGATAACGCACAATACATACACTAGCCAAGAGCAATCTTACTATGAGTCATACATGCATTAACTTCAACAATATTATAACTTCAAGTAACTTTTTGTTAAATACTATTTTTACCGGAGTCGCAATATGTAAACATTATAAACTTGTGACGTCACTCTTTAAATCGCTCGTACGATATTTATATTGAATACAATACTTTGAAATCAGTATTTCAATGCTGACAAACTGAAAAGATCTCACAGATGACGTAAAAGACGAAATTAGAGTTATCGCACAATTTATATTCAGTAATTATAAATTGTTATAGAATATATATATGAATTATAAATCTAATTTAAAATTAAAATAATTCTTTATAATGATAATTTATAACATTATGAGTATCAATTTCATAATACATAGTCATGTCATTTATAATAAAAAAAATTATGAAGTTTTATACTATATATTTTTTTTTAATAAATTAAACAAGAATTAACGACCAATTTTCATTCGTTTAATAATATTTTATTATATTTAATATTCTATTCTAGTCTCTGTTACGGAGAAATAATGAAAATTTGGTCTACGAATCGAGAAAAGTATACCATGCCCAGCATAACGATAATTACTCAGTAGTCAATAAACGAAAGACAAAAAGAATAAAATAGGCTTCTTGTTATAAAATGTTTAATAAACTAATGAAGATGTTGATAGATTTTTAATATTCGTATATTTATACTTTTTTTTTTGCAAAAAGTTTATATCATATATAAGTATGAATTTATTAAATTCG
Organism: Leptonema lineaticorne; assembly: GCA_024500535.1. Lineage (NCBI taxonomy): Eukaryota > Metazoa > Arthropoda > Insecta > Trichoptera > Hydropsychidae > Leptonema > Leptonema lineaticorne. The sequence continues at coordinate 11,710,758 of JANIJI010000001.1, forward strand.
TATAGATTTTGAATGTATAATAGAAGAGAAAAATACATCATAAGAAATAAATAATGTGATCAATTGTTCTTTTTTTTAGAAGGACAGTCATGAATTCCTTTTTGAAATAAGTAAATTTGTACATTTTCGTGTTAGGTAGATTTTAAAAGTTTTTAAACTGATAAGAGTTCTTTATCGTGAGTACATTTTTGAAAGTCAATCTAACCAATTTGAACGTATCAACCTTTTCAACAAAGAAACATCCATTGTGTCTTCCTTTCCATCATAACAAAAAAAAATTAATCACCTTAAAATAAATATAAATTACACTTTTTTAAAATGAAAACATAATTAAAAATTTCATTTAATACATAATCACCGAACGAAGCGCACAACTATACTTTCAGTTATACTCATCTTTTTTTGAATAATTCTGATAGCACATTAAAAATTTTAAAATTAACCTTCTATGCTTCATATATTTAGCATTTTCATGTTACAAAAAAAAATCGATGATATTAGAATTTGTCGTTTATATTGTCATACATAATTAATTTGTAATCAATGTTTTTCTTTTTTTATTCTACCTATTCTTTCAATATTTTTCTGTTAATTTCTTAAATAAAAAAATAAATAAATCTCAGTTTATTCGCGCATACTTATATATTGGAATGTCCGGTTCCGCTCCATCCATAGTCCGTAAAGTTAAACAACATTGTTGCAGTTTCGATTTGGGATCGTTCCATTCTTGATTCATAATAAATTCGCGTAAACGTGGAAATAAACATACCGAACAGAAAACATGACAATATTCTATATTCTAAAAACAATTATATTCAAAATAAATTATTTGAAATCTATTTTTATTACAAATATAAATCGATTATTATTATAATATACCTTGTCAATATAAAGAGCCCCCAAAAATGCTTCTAACAAATCGGCTTTATCTTTTGTTTTGGGTTCGGCTTTTGGATTATGATAAACGGCATATGACGACATAGCCAAGTCGTCACACACTACAGCTTGAGTTCTATTATTGACAAGTGAACTTCTTAAAAGCTAAAATATATCGTTTAATACGTTGAGAAAAACGCAAATCGTAAAATATATTAATTAATATATATATATATATATATATATATATATATATATATATATATATATATATAAGCATGTATTTTTACTGATAAATGCCCCTCGTGATGTTCAGGAAAATGTTTGTATAAGTGTTCTGACGATATCAGTTGCAGAACAGTGTCACCGAGAAATTCGAGACGTTGATTGGAACCAAGAGTTAGATTAGTAAAACCCATAGAACGATCGGTGAACGCTCTCGCTAACAATCTTATATGTTTGAATTTTATTCCTGTAAAAAAGTATTAATAAAAGCAATAATATTATTGAATCATTTTATAACTGTAATAATGAAATAAATTTTTAAAGCTTTTAAAACTGTTAGATATATAAATGTGATCAATTATATATTTTTATCTGCGTGTATTTTTTTTCTTTTATTCTTCAAAAATTATATCAAATTAATATTCAATGAAATTTATAATTTTAAAATTTTTGATTTTGACGAACCAATCGAGTCTTCAAATTTAGTGAGATTCTGTAGAAAAGGATATTGTTCGAGCCAACGTCGATCCCCATACGGTTCTTGATCTTGTAACGGATGCAAACGAGGCATTCTCCACACTTCTAACAAATCAGTTTGATCTTTCCAAAGAGCCAATCCAAATACTCTATCCGCTACCTAAAATATTGTATAATTTTTAATTTAACAGATTTTACGTTTAACAAATAATATAATATAATAACATACGTCGATTCCACCATCTAAAAATAAAGCACCCATAAGGGCTTCAAAACAGTTGGCCATTGCATGACGAAGTTCCAAATCGTGACAAAGGTCAGAGCCGTGCGCATACAACATATACTGTTCCAAACCTAATTTCTACATATCAATCGAAAAATAAATATAATTTATATAATAGAAAAAAAATAAACTATAAAAATATGCTATAAAATTACCTTGGCTAATTGTGCTAAATGTTGATTTTGTACAATAGCCGCTCTATATGTAGCTAAACCGCCTTCTTCTAACGATGGAAACATTTTAAATAAATGAATAGAAGAAATAAATTCAACGACTGCATCACCGAGAAATTCTAATCTTTCATTATGGCTAATAGCCGATTCTGTCTCTTGTTTTTTACCAAAACGTGACATTATATTTATTAATGTATTAATACCTGAAAGAAAATAATTTAAATGAAAACTTAAAATACAAAAAAAATTCAAGTTAAAATTTATACTCGATATTTAAATATTAACAAACCTCTCTTCCTAATATTCATATAATGAATTCTACGATCACCATATTCAGGTTGTCTTATTCCACAATTTGTCAAACTATTCCTAGCATGATCTGGATTTGTACCAAAATTATCTCTATAAGATGGATGAGTTAGAGCCAATTGCAGCAGCGATCGATTTTTAAATTTGTAATCGATTGTCTCTTCTAAATTATTAAGAGAATTATGAAACCGCAAATGACTTATCAATACTGGAATAAGCATTGCATGCTGCAACCAATAAAAAATCATTATATGTATATATATACATTTCCAAATCAATTTAGTATTTTTCGACACTGTCGTTTTTATACCTGAACAACATCGCACATTATTCCCGTTCTGTAAAAACCTTCTGCTGATAGTGCAACTGTCACATCTCTCTTCATTTTAGACTGAGTTCTCATTTCTTGTAACCGAGCTTCTTTAGATTCGAGTTTTCGTTTATCTTCATAAGATGGCTTAGCCATATTGGCAACTAGATGTCGAAATTTAACATAATCTCGCCAAGCTTTCTTATATCTAAATTTAATTTTAGTATATTTAATAAATTAATTGTATGGATTAAAGTAAAAACAAAATGTAATGTATATATTATACTCTGGATTTCCCGCATAGCTTAATTGAGGAGGTCTTATACCAAAGTGAACTATTTCTGGATATATCAAGTCGTCATTACATTTATCACTGACTTCCTCGTTCCCATAATTTTTTATATGGTCATCAGATAAACTTCTATCTAATTGGTCCACTCTCACAGAACATGGCTTTTTACCAGGGTAAGTCACAATCATACCTAATATTTATAATTATAATTAAATATTATATATATATATATATATATATATATATATATATATAATCTACAAAAATAGTATTTTTTTATTGATGTACCCCGTACGCCGTCGACAAAAGTTTGCCATTCTCTCTGTGACGCAGCACGTAATGCAGGTAGAGAAGAAGGTGGTAAAAGTAAACCTCCAGATTTTAAAAGATGACGAAGTACTTCAGCAATGGCTAAAACTTCACCGCCGCCCCCTCCGAGCGCTCGTTCCCATCGTGGTAATAAATGAAATTGAGAACAGCCGTTTTCTGTCCGTTTACCCATATCTAGATCTACTAGTTCTAAGATTTCACGGAAAAGAAATTCTTCTAAAATAACCAAATAAAATATATCAATACATATTTAATTAATAAGAAAATCGTAATAAATATACATAACTTATTTTTACCAAATAATTCCAATTCCTCAATAGTATAATTAGCGGGTGCTTGTTCTTCTACATACAAAATTGTATATTCTATATTAAATCTAATAACTTTGCACGTTGGAAGTTTTGTCAATGGATAATGAGAGAGTAATGAAAATCCAGAAAATAAAAATTCATGCTCATCATGTATAATTACTGTTAATGTCTTGATCAAAAAGTTAGTTGGAGGGGAAATCGTTATCCTATTAAACAAAAATAAATAAAATAGTTTCATAACTAATGTAAAATAAATATTGAAAAATATTTTAATTTTTAAAATTAACCTGTAATGGTAAAGTTTATCAGCATTATTAGTAGAGAGGTCACACAAAGGCGGACGAGTTTCTGCTGCATAAACACCATGTCTGATACCTTGTCTTCGCGTACGAGCAGAACATCTACATAATGGACCATCATTCATTTCTCCGGGATCGTTATACCTCAACAAAAAAAAAATAATAATACCATAATGAATAATAATTTAAAAATAAAAACAACTACAAAAAATAATAATATTATATCAGATTATAATACCACATTTCAGGATGTAATCGCCGAGGATGTTGCTGTTTTCTTTCCAATTCTTGCATCGCATGATCGGCTTCATCGTTTTCACTACCACTAGAGCTATCACTAGAACTGACATGTTCACCTGGTTGGATATAAATAAATTTAATAAAATAATTATGATATAATATTAATCCAAATATTATTATATGTTTTTACATATATTTAATACAAATATAATTACTTTTATGTCTACAAAGCTTAGGCCTATGAGTACGGGGAGGAGGAATAGGTTCTGTTCCCGGAGGAGGTCTTGCACTTTTCCCCCGATCAATTAATTTTTCTCTAACTGTATCTGCTAATTTACGTCCACGTGGTGTGCTCTCGACGACTCCACGTTTTCCTTCAACAACGGCGTAATATAATTCTGCCGGAGAACTGCGATACCAACGTTTTGATAAAGGCTGCAAAAATATTGATAATTAAGTCAGAATACAAAACATAATATTTTTTATAAAGTAGATCTTCTAAAAATTACTGATATTAATCAAATTTTAAAGTATTATATGAATTTAAATATAATTCGAAAATTGAAATGTTTTGAACGAATAACCAAACAAGATTTCTGAGTAAATATAAGTAATATAAAAATATATGCCTCATCCTCGTCCGTTTTATCGTCGGAAGAATCGGGATTTTCGCAAGCCGCTTCAATTTTATTAGGAATATCTCTTCTAAAATATAAAACATGGATTTTAATATTTAATAAAACTTCTTAATTTTATACCATCAAATAGAAAATATTGCTATATAAAATAAATAACATCAATTTTTACCCATCTCGATTTTCGCAGTCGTCAATTTCCGTATTTCTCTTATAAGAAGGAGCGCGGCTAGCGCGCGTTACAGATTCTACTGAATCTGAACAATGGGGACGATCGTCTCGATTTCTTTTTCTAGACGGAGAACGCGAATCCCGGTAGCGAAAACTGTGATGAGAAGAACGTTCTCTTTCATTGCGATACCTGCTGCGTTCGTCCGAAGGTCTATTTCGATCGGATCTATAGTCTCTGCGTCGGTCTTCATAATAAGAACGCGACTCTCTACGGTCACAGTGATCGTACGATCTCTCTTCGTTTAAAAATCGTCTCGGAGAATTACGAGCGCTACGATTATTTCTAGAATTATCCTCCGTTAGTGAACGAGTTGTCCGTTTCGATTCTTGCGAAAGTTCTAAGTTTTCACGATTCGAATGAACGAACGCATCGTGCGGATCCGATCTTGGAAAATTGACGGGCGCTTGGCTGCGAGAATAAACATTGGGCGGAGGTTTCGTCAAATCGGCGGGTATTAATGGCGGTGGCACGGAAACGTCTACGAAAGGCGGAGGAACTCGAAACGAACGACTTCTCGAATATTCACAATCCGGGTACGAATTGGCGCCCGGAGGAATCGGACGAGCGATGGGCTGTTGCGGTGGCGGAGGCGGAAACGTCCGAATTTGGTTAGGTTGAGGCGCGTAAGGCGGACGAGATGTCGCATATCGAGGATAAAACTGAGGGTTCAAATGAACGGTGCTTCCGGTCGGACGGACGTAAGGCGACGGAGGCGGAGGTCGCGATAAATAGCCCGACGGATGACGTCCGCCCCTTGAACCTCCTGACATTTTATTCCGGGTCCACCCGCTAACGATCCAATTATCGTTACCGGCTAAATGACAATTGTGTAAATGACAGAATTGGCCTAAGCATACCGAAACTCGTTATTCTCAATATTTACATTAATTAAAATATTTTTAAAATATTTAGAATTATATAATACATATTAACATTTTATTTCTAAAATTATTAAAAAAAATAAATTGTTTAAATAATTTTTAGTCAAAATTATTATTATAGCAAATAAAATTTATGTTAATTATCAAAATTTATACATAACATAAATATTAATTAGCATACAATACTTAGGAAATAAAACGGTCTTAAATTTGATCAATGTTAAGATAAAAAAAATATATTTATCTATTCTTATATGCGTCAGAAGTTTTTAATCTAAGTACCGTAGCAAATAGTAAATCGGTTCTAAATCCAGATGTAACAATTTATTTTTAATTTAAAAAATTGCAATATCTAATACTATATAAAAAGCGATTTTACCACAAATATAAATATGATTTCATATTGTAAACGATTTGTAAATATTTGTTGATGATTATTTTTTTGTACATATATAAACATCATTTTTCATTTACTAATATTTTTACCGTTATTTCACGATGAGAATAATGGAGTGGAGCGCGAACAAAAACAGAACAAAAGACAGGAGGAACGAGGAGGAGGAAGATGAAGAAGAAAAAGAAGAAGGAAAAAAAAAATATAAAAGGGCTGGCCGAACTGTACGTTGTGAATACCGACGGCGTTCCCGTATCACGCGGAATGTGTCAAGCGGCCAGCGGGCGTATCGACCGGCCGTGACGTCACATCACGCCACTCGTCGCCGATTGGTGGATCGGAGTCGCGCCCCCCACCCCACCCTGTGTCACCGCGACGCAACACCGCGTGTCATAACCTCGAAGAGCGTTGGCGCGGTAGCCCGCGTCGTCTCGCACCGTCGTCGTATCGCTCTTCGCAACTACGAATCCTCACTTACATCGTCTCCGCTTTACGACGGTAACGTTCGATATTGTCAAATTAACATATAAATTATTTAATGTCGTGCCGTTTCGGCGATCGGTACGTCTCGTTTCTACGATATTAGAATTTGTTCGTTACTGTGAACATAATAGAAATTTCTCTATACGTTATTTTTACATTATTGGACAATTTTTTATTTTTCGATTCTATTTCCACGCAAAATGTTCTAAACGTATTTATTTCCCGTTTGATTTTTATAGCGAAACCGTTATCGTTATTTTTACGATTCATATTTCGTCTATAAATGCGCGATCAAAGACGGTGAATATCTTTAATAGAGTTCGCATATTGTGTCATATATATATATATATATATATATATATATATATATATATATATATATATATATATATATATATATATATATATATATATATGAAAAAAAATACCGTAATCGCCATATTGCATTTTGAATTTAACAAATTTCATTATTCTAGTATTGATGTATTATAATTTTTTATTACAGTATAAATATTAATATTTTCATTTTGATGAAAATATTAATATTCGAAATATGACAGTTAACATATTCCATATGAACTATATATATATATATAACGATTTGCCATTCGCGGCGGGACTTTCGCCATATTTGAAATTTCGAATGTTCATAAAAAAAAACGTAACGTTCAATACGAAAGAAAGTTCGCGTTTTGTTTTGGCGAATGAATGAGATGCCTTTGAAAAATGCCGATATTTATATTTGCATCATCGAGACTAATTCGAATGCAAAAAGAATAATAATAATAATAATAAAAAACGAGCGAAATCTTTGACAAAACAGTTTTGTTTATATTTATACTAGAATTTGATAGAAATTTTGACGTGTCTTTTCATATGCGATATTTTAAACGGTTTCAACGCTGCGTAACGTTTATTATATTGGATGAGTCACTTTTTTTTTATACCACGTCATTGAAAATATTCATAAAAAAAAATTTTTTTTCGTTCAATATTTTTTTTCAGTCACAATTCTGAAATTCGATTAATATAAATTCATTTTTATTATCGATAATTTTTTTTTTCTAAACGAAAATATCCTAGAGTCACTAAATTTTTATAAATGTGAATTATTATTAAATATATATATATATATATATATATATATATATATATATATATATATAATCGTACTTTATAATAGTTAAATATTGAATTATTCTATGCACCTTAATTGTTTTGTGTTTAATGAAACGCCCTGAATCAATTGCATTTATGGTACACGATTTGTACTTCCTTCCTTATAATGCGGTCACATTGATCCATTTTTAACTTCTCTTTGCGTCAATGGTTATTTTACTTATTTATATTCGTCATTGACAAAAACGACGAATAATGCTAAAGTTTTTTTTTTAAACCATTATTTTAATAACAATTGTTACTGCATTGTTTACATTAAAATGTAAACATTGACACTTCTATCGTAATACTAGTGTCATTGCAAAATTTTCATTCATTTATGATTATATCGATATTGCAATGGAATGACAATGAGATTTATTTTTACGTAAAATTGTGTTTCGAAATGTCGATGCTTAGATATGATGAGTATATATATATATATATATATATATATATATATATATATATATATATATATATATATATATATATTTTATTATAAATTGCGATATTGTATTTTTTACAATTTTTATTATGTTTATTGAAATAGCGTGTTTATGCTATATTTATTTTATAATATTCAGATACTATCAATTTTATTCAAATCATTTTGTAGATATTCATAAAAAAAAATATTTTTTTATCATTTTCCTTTATATAATAGTTTGAACATTCTTGAAGGAAGTTCAATAAAAAATGAATCTATTTTAATTAATTAATCGTTTTTGAGTTTTAATGTTATTCTTTTTAAAATTGCAATCGTTGAACAATATAATGTTGATGCAGTAATATCAACATTTGTCGATTTAAACCTTTTTCTTATTAATTCAAAATTATCAATATTGACCATTGTTAACAATGGTTATTTTGAAGAATGAATTTATATAATTTGTCTTCAATACTTCGTATTACAATAGTTGTTTTTGAAGAATTCCCATGATTTTTATTAAAAGAAAAATATAAAAATGATAAAAAATATACATTATCTTTTAATAAATATTTGTCATATATATAATTTTAATATATTTACGTCTTTTCTCCATTTTCTGATGAAATTATAGCGTTGTTGATATTTTTAACTTTGCATATGTAAACAAATTTACGTTTTTTGTAACTATTCTATTGAAAATTACAATATATCAAATTTTATTTGCTATTATGTGTATAGGAAATATTTACATTTTTCAATATGAAAAATATTTTTTAATAAAGCTTTTCCATATAAATATTATTCATATCGAAGTGCGTATTTTTTGGGTTTATCTTCTATTTATCATGGTCATAACCAGATTTCATTTTGTATTGATTTTTTTTTTAATTAAAATTTGATTTACAAATTATGTATTGAAATATATATAGTTCCGTTTAAATTAACGATGTTTTTAATTTGTGATTTATTACACGTTGTGTAAAGATGAAATAGTTATATGTTTATTATAGAGCCTATATTATTTCTTTCAACAATATATTTTTAATTTATTATATATTAGATATTTCTATCATATAAAGCAAAATTAATAAAGATCACACGAGTACTTGATCAAGGCTCTAAAGGTCGATTTATTTTATGTGCAAATAAAAAAAAAATACACATTTTATAATATTGCCATCACGGTAGATAATTAAAAACGAGTTTTGCTCGAATAATCGTCTTATATTAAAAACGTGCAAATATGAGATAACGTAATTAGTTACAATGCAATTACCGTTTAATACAAGCAAAGTGCGCAAATTGAATATTTTTTTTATTATTATTATTTTATTCTATTCTATTCTATTCTAAATGAAAACGAGGCCGCCGTTTCGTGTTAACATGCGCAAATGATGCGATACTGATCAACGTTATATATATTTATATATATATATATATATATATATATATATATATATATATATATATATATATATATATATAATGCACGCGTAATTGAAAACCAATATTGAAATTATATAGCAATTGCGTCGAGATTAAAGTCGAATCAATAAATTAATTTCAAAATAATAATACAAAACTTAATATAGAATATTCAAAGTTCATCGTTTAAAATAAAAATCGCGTTTTATAAACGCAGATATAATTTTGTACGATAGTTGTTTGTTTATTACGCGAAACTGTCGTGTGTCGTCTTGATAATAATAATAAGCGTTACTGTAAAATTACTTTGCGCTCGTCGATCGCGTGATTAACTTTACTATTTATTATTATTATTATTTTACCAAAGCTACTGTTGGTCTATTTCGGTATAATAATCGACCCGGTACGTATCTTGCACTAATAAATAATTCGGATATTTCCAAAAAAAAAAAAATATATATATATATACGTGGTAACGCATATGTTCACACATCTTAATTACGAGTATAGATTTATTTTAATTAAATTCATATAATAGCTTTCAATATGTTTATTTTAATTTCGAATCAATAATTCAGCTGTAATTCATTTTATTTTTCAGCGTAATATTAAATTCTGTTAACTGTAAGATTAGTATTTCGATTTGTGTAAATCAAAATAGCTAACTAATAAATATTGTTTGCACGTTTATACAGTCTGTTTATTTTAACATTCGATGTTGAATTATGGGTTTATATATGGTTTCATTTTTTTACTCGTTTAATTTGTAAATACGTGTGTTTAGTAATAAAAATCGTTTATTTTATATATATATATATATATATATATATATATATATATATATATATATATATATATATATATATATGCACGATCCGTAATTCTGTTTAAAATATACCATATAGCAATATGGTATATTTTAAACAGATAAATCGTTAAAAATAAGCATTAAACGAAACGCGATAACGTCGAATTAATTAAAATATGAATGTTTAAAATTTTTAAAGTGTCGAATTACTTACTTACCGCGCGGGCGTTTTAATTTAAAAAATAATAATAATAATAAAGTAAACAGTTTATTTATTTATTAATCTTGCAAATACGACGAGAATTTCGGTGAAGATTTTTTTTTTTTACTCTGCGCAAACTTCGCCTCGAGCTGACCTTAACCAACATTTTAACCTCTTTACCGGGTGACCTCGTTAAGTCACAACGGCGGGTTGTTAACCTTTTCGATGTCGCGGAACACTTTTCAGCGTAAAAATTACAAAACACAAAAATCGATTATACATATATATTTACGTTGACTAGGGTTCCTAGGTTTCCATTGTCTGAAAAAGAAAAATCGTCACATATATATATATATATATATATATATATATATATATATATATATATATATATATATATATATATATATATATATATATATATATATATATATATATATATATATATATTAAAAAAGTTTACTGTGAATCACTTTTATATACTTATTTAATATTTTTATATTGCAATTATTATTATAAATGTGATAAATACATGTAGAATAGTGGTCTATATATAAATAAATGTACATATAAATAAATGATCTTGAAGGTTAACTACCATGAAGGTTTGCATTTATATATTTTAAAATTACTATTCATAAATAACACATTATTTCACAATCTTTATATAATTATTGAATTTTTTAATTTCGGATTTTTATGAAATTGTCGACATAAAATTTGCAATAAACGCAACACACCTGAAATACATTCACAACAGCGAATAATATTGATAAGATATTTTTATTTTGGCTTTGGAGTATATTATTGCTGTTTTTTTATCTAATATATATATATATATATATATATATATATATATATATATATATATATATATATATAATTAACTATTTGTACTTGAAAACATCATATAGAAAGTATTTGAAATATTTTATGTATATAATAAATATTCGACGTTGAAAATATTTATTGAAAATACCAGTTTGTCTTTTTATATTTCGATATATTGACAAAACGTCGAAAGAAAATTTTTAAAATTTTATATTCAAATATTTTTTTTTTATATAAAAATATTCAGCATAATAAAATTATCCGTTTCGTGCAAATGATTACAATAATTATTAATTAATTACGCGAAAACTTATTATATTCTCTTGAATTACCGGTTTGCTAACATTTTTATGTAAATATATATAATTTTAATGTAATTGAAAATTTCATATACGCAATGTTGTATAATATTGCGAAGAAGTTTTTATTTGTATAAATAAAAACTGGATTTCGGAAAACAAGGTTCAAAGTTTATCATAACCATTTTCAGGTTCAATAAGTGATCTTTAAATATATATATATATATTTTTTATCAAATCATACTAGTTAAACGTATTTATAGTTAAATGTTTTTGACGATTTGTCGTTTTAATGGCGAGTTGTTATCATATTCTATGTTTGTTTTCATTTTTTTTTACTATTAAAAAAAGTATGTTAAAAAATATGTCAATTTTTATCACTCACCGGTTTACTATTTCTGTATTCTATAAACAAATATATTATTTTAAATTAAAATAATAATTTTTTATTATTATAATAAGAAGTTTGGAAAACGTTGAAATAGATTGCATTATTTGTTATCGATAATTACTTATTATATTTTAATTCCTTTCAGAGATATTCAATTTAATTTAAAATATATTCATTAGAGATTATTTCTAATATCATAAAATAATATGTGTTCATCTCTTCTCTTTTTAAACATGATTTTGCTGCAGTAGTTGTTATTTAATTTGTATTTTTCTCACATATAAAAAAACTGTTACTTAATTTACAATATGCATATTATATATTTTACATTCATTTTTTGCTTCGTTCTTTTTCTCATTATATAACATTTCAATTTTGTAAACTGATCAATTTTATTTTTTTTTAAAGAAAGAACCAAGGTTAAAATTATATTTACACAATTGCTATTATATAATAATATCGTAATTTTAGTTTGGATTCGAACGAATAGTGTCGTAATTTACGACCGGGTTTTTCATTATCTTTCAAATTAAAAACGCGAATAAAATCATTTTTTTTTTAAACTTAAATATAGAAACGATCAAATTAAATTGCATGCGCGATTGGAATAAAATTTTAAATGTTGATTTTATTTTCACTAAATCGCTAAAAAAATAAAATAATTATTTGAGTTGTAATTGAAAATGCTGATTAAGCAAAATTTTATATGAACCGTTACCGTCAATTTTATGCTTTCTCATTTTCTATTCTCAATCGATATATATATATTTTGATATTATTTTGCAATTTTTTCATATTTGATATTTATTATCATCTTTGCCATTTTGTGGAAACGTTTATTTTTTTGACGTTTAGTTCCTGAAGCGGATCGATCGGAAGTCGCAAACCGGCGTCTAGTAAAAACTATGACATAAAACTATTTCAATTGTGTACATGTGACCTTTTTTTTTCTTTTTAATTTGTATCGCGTCTATTGACGGCGATCTTTGGACTTTGCGTGTGTATGTTCCCAAATAAAAATACCCACCTATGACGTCTCGACGGAATGTTTGTTTTTTTTCTCTTCATTGTAAAAATCGCCGTTTTTCCTTGTTGTTTCCTATTTTATTTCATTTACAAGAATATTTCGCACGTTCTTCAAAATTGTGTGCGTGATATTTTATTATTATTATATATATATATATATGTATGTATGTATGTACCTTTGGACCTCTCGTTTAGCACACATAATGCATGTATACGCGCTGAATAATCATATTTCTGAAACATCTTTTTGACATTTTGACATTGTATTTATTATAGTTTTACGTGTGATTGATTTATCGGTTAATATGAGCTCCGGTAAATATATATATGTGAATAATTACACTTCATCCCTTTGATTAATTAAATGACACATCAACGTTGACCGATTCGTAAATTCCGTTTATATAATTACACATTTTCCAATTAATTAGAACCAAAAAAAATCGAATGAAAAGTTTTTATATTTTCAATTTTCATTTTGTTCAATTTTTTATTGGTAACCTTTAAATTGTTTTCACGGTTGATGATTTTTTTTAATTAAATTTGTATAAAAAAATGCAAATAAACTTGATTTTATATATTTTTATTACTTCATTTAATTTGTTTATAATTATAAATTTTTATTCTTTCAAAAATGTTCGGTATTATTCTGAATATAAAAAATATATATAATGACTCGAAATTGATGTAAAAAAAATATAAATAAAAAATATCACATATATAAATATTTTTTTTAAGAAATGTTTTTTTTTATATATATATAATTTATACGGAAGTTTTTAAAATTCTTATCGCAAACTTTACCTTACTATTAATTGCGAAAAAAAAATTATTGATATAATGAACATTTTATTTGAAGAGACAAATTGTTATTTATCTCTGATTTGAAGTGTCAAAGTACACTACTAAGAAAAAAAACTGTGATTCTCAAACATCATTTATTTAATACTATAATTTTAAATTGTATTAAAATAAAATTTATTTTTCTTTTTAAGATTCACGTACGTGTATTAAATTATCATTATTATTTTGATTAATAAAACACACACACACACACTCATTAATCATCTGAGAAAATTATTATTTTTTCTTAAAATCATTGTTTAGATTTATGCACCCGTTTTTATTAATTAATTATATTTATAAAAAAAAAAATACTTATAAAAAGCATGAGATGGAGTTCAGGAAATATTTTTTTCCAAGACCTTGATTAATTTTGAAAGTCTTCTTTTTTATAATCAATTCGCGGTGTTAAAAAGTCTCAGTACTCTATAAACGGGTTTTATAAACGCCGCGTTTCAGTTTATTCTCGAACGTCTTTGTTCTAGTTTATATATAATAATCTATTTGTTGAATTTAAGTTATTTAATACATTTATTTACTCATTAACTTATTTATTATATAGTATAATATTTGCATTTTGAATATCGCTCAAAATGGTTGACAATGTGGAAGGTAATTTCTAGTATTATTTAAATAAATAAAAAAAAACAATTATTATATAACGACTTCTAATGTAAAATATTTTTCTAATATTAATAATAAAAAAAGTGCTTTTTTCGTATCTTTTCAGTTATTTAATATAGAATTATTATTAACAAGTTAAATTAAAATGAATATTTTAATTTCAAAAAATCGTTCGTTGTTTGTTGTGTTTCCAATTAACAATTTAATTTAATATCCGCAATTTTTGAAGTTTGTTATATAAATTAATTAATAATATTAATCTCGCGATTTAATTTAGTTATTTAAATTTGATGAAAAGCAATTAGGAATTGTAATAAATTTTTTAATTGTGCTGCATATGAGTAATTATTGATTAAAAATGTACACACACACACACACACACACACACATGTATGTATATGTCAATTATTTTGCCTTGGTAATGAATAATATTTTTGTCATTAAATTATTAATAATATGGTCAAAATTCAAAGAAA
The DNA here is from genome assembly GCA_024500535.1 of Leptonema lineaticorne. Classification (NCBI taxonomy): domain Eukaryota; kingdom Metazoa; phylum Arthropoda; class Insecta; order Trichoptera; family Hydropsychidae; genus Leptonema; species Leptonema lineaticorne. The sequence continues at coordinate 11,726,024 of JANIJI010000001.1, forward strand.
TCGGTGTGAACTTTGAAAGTCCAAGTTTAGTTACAGAGAATTGCGTGCTTGAAACAGAATTATATTTTTTTTTAATATCAAACATATTTTATTATGTTTATGGCATTAATTAAATATTTTATTAAAATCATTTTTATTTTAAAAGTGCAATAAAAATATGCATAAATCGGATGGCTTTAATTCTAAAATATTAAGAATTTTTTCATTTTTGTAGAAGCCTATAATTTAAGTTGCTTACAATTTAGATCCATTTTGTTAGGATTAAATAGTTATAAATATCTAATATCACTGTTATCTATATTCTTTTATGACTTTCTTTAATAATTATTGACCTTTAGAATATTTTTGTTATATTCTTATTATCTATATTTTTAATATTTATGTAGAATTAAAGAAATATAAATGACATTACTTTGACTCAGCTGTTTGTTTCATAGAAATGCAATTACATATTGATTTATTTTATTATGTGTATGTTTTTTTTATTTCTATGAATTAACATACGTTAGTCAATATATCAGTTAACTTACTGCTGTAATTTTTAAATAAAATTATAATTTCTGATACCAAATTAAAAAAAAATAAGTTACCTGGATTTTAAATTATTTTTTTTGTTATATCATTTATTTATTTCACATTTTTTAACATTGATAAATGTTTTATTTTATACATAGAAATATAAAAAAAAATACATTGACAACAGTTATTTATTTAAATTTATATTGATCTCTATAAATAAAAGATCATATATTATTGATTTATAATTAATCTTGAGAGATTATAATCAGTTTATTTTTTTTTCAATCAATTATAGTTCTAAAAATATCAAATTCATCTTATATAATGTTCATCTTCACACACACACACACATAAATACTTGTATTCAAACATTGTATGTAAATTTTCTATAATATTAATTGTCATTTATTTTATTTTATATGTATTTTTTTTTCAGATACTATAATTACGATGTTCGTGGATGAAAATGAGAGGTTCGTAATAATTATTTTTTATTTATTTATTGTTAGACTTGTAGAATTTCCAATTTTTTTTTTAATTATCTATTACGCAAAACATATATTTTTTTAAAGTCCTTCTGAATGGATATTTTGAATGTTTTGCAATATACATATATATATTTTATTCTGTGCCAAAGAATAAAAAAACTACCTACGCAAACGAAATGCTTTTACAAATAAAACTCGCCTAGATTCCATTTATAATCACGCCAGTAGTTTATCGCGAACTATTTTGATAAAAATAAAGTTATCATGTGAATTTGTGATTTCAACCTTTTTTTTTGCTATATTAAATTATATTTATATAGGAAGCACATATTGATATTTTTTTAAAATCATATTTTATATATATATATTTTTTTTTGTAAGATATATAAAATTATACACGTATAAAATAATAAAGACCTTGATCGATTGAATAATTTTAATACGCTATATATACTTTAAAATTTTTTGTCAAAATTATCTTATAATATATTAAAAAAAAAAACTTTTTTTATTAACAAGCAGTTCTACGTTTACTCATTTTTATTATTAATTTATATATAAATATATAAAAAATGTTCTTTATAATTATGACCGCTTAATTTTTATTTAATATTGTACAATTGTATGTTGGAAAATTGTGATTAGGGAAAAATGTAATTATTCTATTTGTCATTTTCCTTTAAAATATAATTAATAATTCAATATTACAAAAATAATTATAAACTTTTCTGTTACTTATTATCATTTAATATATATTAAAATATTGTTGTTTATAAATTGTACAACGAAGAATTAATATATTACACCTAACTCTCGATTTACACCGAAGACAAAACCGCGTAAAATGAAATTCTCCAATTTTGCTATGTAAAAATCGTGTAAAACGAAATAAACTCCCAACATGTACTCTATTTATTGGATTAATTATAGATTAAGAACAAAAATAAAAGAAAAAAAATATTTAATATGTTTGTTCGCTGTCATCATTTTCAAGAACTATCAGTGTTGCCAAATAAATGAGACATTTCTACGAGTTTTTTTTTAAATTCGATATTTCATAAACCGTGTAAAACAGGTATCGTGTGAATAGAGCGATAGGCGTATTACTTTTAAATAGCAAATAACAAACAGTATATTAATTATTCAATTGGTATAAATATATTATTGAAAAAAAAAATAACCTTCATATATTATTACCGTGTAATTTAAAAAATAATATTAATAAACAAAACTTATGAATAATCTTCATTGAAAATAAAAAAGCGGAGACCTTCTTTCTTGTATTATTTTTATTTATAAACGGATTAACGGTGTAAAATGAATTCTGCACGGACCAGCTTCGCAATTGCCGTCTTGGTAACTGTTGAGAAAGTTCATTGAATGACACTGTTTTAAATTTGTACGTAGGATTCCATGAGTATTATCATTATTATCATCATTATCAGTACATCACAAGCAAATACTCGCTCGTATTATATGGATAAATATATGTAGTGATGACCGCGGTGCGGAACTGTCATTAGTGCGTGTACTTTTTTTTTCTTCTCCTTCTTCTTCTATCGTTATTTTTAGGTTAATCACGCTTCAACCTTAGTCTCTTACCTTTTTTTTATTTATTTTTATTTTATTTAATATCCGATGGTTTGTGAGCAACGTTGCCGCCTTTGGCTGTTTGCTTGAATGACTATTTGAATGATATATATATATATATATATATATATATATATATATATATATATATATATATATATATATATATATATTATAATATTTAATTCAATATTTTCTATTTTTCTAATCAATGAAGAACAGTATCTATTCAAAGATTTTATTATCAAAATATTGAAAATGTTCACTATTTTTAGTGCGGGTATTAACTTGCCAAATAATTAGTTCTCTAGTTCAATGGTTCTTAACTTAATTTTATTTATTTTTAATATTTTAATTGCCATTTTGGCAGTACGTTGGGTAAATACTACATATCTATTTAATCCATTATCATGATTTATATTATTTTATTATGCGTATTATCTATATATATATATATTTTTGTCGTCTACTATTAATTTCAGAGCATTTAATTTATAATTAATTTTATGAGTCATATATATATATATATATATATATATATATATATATATATATATATATATATTATTATTGCAGCATGATTCTTGTACAATCGTTCAAATGGTTTATGTTTAATTACTAAATTATTATTTTTGCATCTAAAAAAAATGTTGTCATATATGACATTGAAGACCAGTTGACGTAGGGCAGTTTGTTGTCATTGCACTTTATATTTTTAGCTGATCTAAAATTGGCAATGCTATTTATTAGGTTTTATTTTATTTGTTATGTTTGTTTATTATTTTGGTACAAAGTACGGTTTTCTAATCCGTTATCCAAATGTTCAAGAAAAATTCATCGAATACCTTTCGTCCATCAATTGACATTGGTGTATAAGGAATTTGGCGCTTTTACTATTTCGTTTTTTTAGTTGAAAATACGAGGTCAGATATTTTTGCCACTATATCGAGAGGTGCGGCTTCAGCATCTTCACAAATGTATACTAAAATATAATTTATTGTATATTTCAGAAATACTGAACTCGTTATTGTGCATTTCTTTTAGTATTCTAATATAGAACTGTATATAACTTTCATGTTTAAATATATTATTTGAGTAGCCTATCAAAAGTAAGACTTTTTTACAAATAAAAATGGGTATATATGATTAAAAAAAAATGTGTTGATATCCTTAATAAATATTTTAAAAAAACTATTAGATTGTTATTATGATAAATGTGCAATATATTTTTTTTATCCAAGAAAAAAAATGTCAATGAAAAAAAGTAATCAATAATCTTTTTGTAATGAGGTCAATTTGTGATAAATATTATTTAAATTAATTAAAACATATTAACAAAGCCGTAATTGTTGCAAATTCTGATATTATACCCATTAATATGTATTTTTAAATCCATTTAAATTACAAAAAAAAAAATAAAACAATTCTGATAAAAAAAATATTATCATATATACATATTTTATATTATAATCGTGTTAAGCAATAAATATTATTAGTTATATTTTAAATTTACTTTTAATAAAATAATTTGTCAATATAATATATAATAATAATAATAAATGTACAAAATTATTTTTGTGTTATCAAACGCGTTTTGTTTTACTTACTTACATTCTAATCGTATTTAATCACACATATATAATATATTTGTTGATCTTTAATGATCTGCTGCGATTATCTGAAATTAATTTTAATTAAAATAGAAATAATTTCATATACAAAACACGCGTTCTATACATGATTATTTTCATAAAATCAACTATTTTTACCAATTCAGTCAAAACATGATATCGGCTTGGTTTTTTTTTTTTTGTATCTGTTTTGATTTGTATATTGACGATAAAATAATTAATTGCCGATATGATTTATAATGTTTATTCGCTATCAATGTCAATTATTGAATACAAACGTGTCTATCTTTGTACAATTTTGGATTCATATCGTTTCTTGACCATGGATTTTTTAAGCGCCTATTATAAATAAATATATTGCATTTCTTGATGAAAAATAATAAAATAACACATTATAACTACATTATATTTTTCTTCACGTTGATGATTTTAAAAATTATGATATTTATGACAATGACATAATAAAATATTATTATATTATTTTAAATTGTTATTTCATAAAACGTATTATATTTTGAGATGGATAGACACTGTAAACGCTGAAAATGAGTTCATACCATATATATATTTATATTCGTGTGGGTATAGTTAACTATGATTTAGTTGTTTAACACATTTAAATTGTCTAGTTTCCTCTATACTTATCAACTACTGCTAACGTTCTATTGGAATCAAGTTGTATTGTTTTTTTTTTTTTGTGCCTAGTGCTCAAGGTACATATAACTGCTGATTGATTTAACAATCATAGTCCAAGGTTTAAATGAAAAGATCTAGTGCTACATAATAAATATAATATAATACGTCGTTTCGCGTAAACGACTAGTTATCGTGTCCATTTTTTTTTGAATTACTAATTTGAAACAATTTTGAAATTATATATAATTGTAAATAAAATGTATGTCTGGAAGTGTGAACAACTGATATATGAATCTAAAAGAATTTTCATCTTTTTTTAATGGTATTTTTTATTACTTAAAAAAAAACGATTATAGGATTTATATTTGTTCAGATTAAATTAATTGCACTTACCTTATAGATATCTCTTTTGGCCTCCATTTTGTTATATAAATATGTGAAAGACGTTGAAGAGTCTTTTTATATTATACTAAAATTTTACATAATAATATTATAATATTAAAATTTACTTTTTGTTGCGTTAATTTTACTTAATTTATTATATTGCTCATTAAACTTGTGTCATATATTTTTTTAATGCATTTTTATTTTTATTATTGTCTTCATTAAGAAAAATATTATTTTATCGTTTATAATGCATATAATAAAATAACCTTTGGACGTGAATGATCATCTGGTTATTTTGAACTTTAATGTATCATAATCGCTTTTGGCTGAAATTATGCAATATTTATATTTAAAAAAAATCACGAATTATTATTGAATTATCAATATATATATATATATATATATATATATATATTTTTTTTTTTCACATAGTAATTGTTTTAAATTTACGTTGATTATTATTATCAAAATATTCAAATTATTATATTATATTAATATTATTTTCTTATTTCGAATTTTTTATAATAAAACGAAATATAACCCCGTATTTGACTTATTATTATATAAAGAAAAGTAAATATTTTATTGTAAACAATTATTGAATTTTTTTTTTACATGACACACTTAAAATTAATTCTGTTGAATATTTTTTATTATAATTTTTATTTATATAAGGATAAATATATATATTTATTCTTAAAACTTTCACCGCCTTGAGCGCATATAATTGATTTGTAAATCGCACATACCTTTAATATATTCTTTGAAATATATTATTGTAAGAATTTAATGCAATTTTTGCAATTATTATTGAACTAACAAAAATATCAAATTTTTGCATTCAAAAGTAAACAATTTATTTTATGTGCATTTTAAAAATTAATTGTCGAATTTGTGACAATAAATAAATTTACTTTAATTATTAACGTCAAATTTGGCGCTTTTTAATGTAACGCGTTAAATAAAAATTTCATAGTTTTTTACTATATTTACAAATTAATTATTTCATTGAAAGTTGTTCAATAATTACAGTAAAATTATAAAGAGTTCATTAACTTTACTTACTTTGTAGAAAGTTGTAACTGGTTTTCAGCTTTTTAATAAAATGCGATATTTCCTCTCATCCGACTCTGGCTGAGCAATTTTCTTAATAGTTTTACTCGCATATTATTTCTCCTCTATTTATAAAATTTGCATTTAATGTTATTTTTCGCTATAATAATAATAATAACACATAGATCTTGATGTTGGAAAGGTGAATGATAGGTTATCACTGATAATATTATTTTATATTTCAAAGAATTGTTTTTATTATTGATATAATTATATATCAAACAAATCAGATATAGTTTCTTATTATATAATTTGTAGATATACCATTAAATTTGTTTGAAATTGAATTTAATTCACCTTATTAATTTAATAGTAAAATTGTTTTTTTTTTAATTTTTACAAACTAAAATTTTATTAAAATTAGAAAATTCCCAGATTTTACTAAAATATTTAAAAATATTTTTGATTATTAATAATTATTATAACGAGTTTCATTGTAATACATTTTAAAGATAATGTCATTTGACAATATCAAGTTTAGATAATTTTAACTTTTACAATTTTGTAGTTGATTTTGTTCTTCAAGTTATCCAAAAAGATTACATATTGAATATTATAATTATCATAAGTATTACAAAGAAATTTTATATGCAAATATTTTGCAATAGAGAATTAATATTGATAATATATATATATGTATATATATATATATATATATATATATATATATATATATATATATATATATTTTTTTTTAATAATTCAAAGAAGATCTTGTTTAGTTATTATATACAACAAATATTTCAGATAGTGAATTATCATGAAAAAAAATAAATATCTTGCCGAAATACCATATTTTAATCAAATAAATCAAAGATTATAGACACATTATCATTAGCAGATCTAGATATGATGATGAGACTCAACCGACAGTGTACTGCGTAGAAATAAAAAAAAAAAACAAATTAACACTTTTAACACGTGACGCCTTAACGTTTTACAGCAATTATATATATTATATTGTCAATTTAAATATAATACGACACGATATCGTCGAGATAAAAGTCCAAAATGCAAACAAATTTATCGCGCATATACGTATTTTTTTTTTTTTTTTTTTGTTCATCGGACAACACTTTTTCGTGATACAAAAATTCGTTCGCCTTACATTGAATCGTATCCGATTATCACGAATTCGTCGAAGATCGTATCGGGTGGTGTCTTAATATGGTAGTGGGTGGTGTCGTTATCATCAACGTACATTTTTCAGTTATAAAAAGAGGTGTTAAACGAAAGGTGGGGTATATTTAGTTTGATTGTCAGTGCGGTAAGTCAACGCGAATACTCGGAGAGTTTTTATATATATATATATATCATCATGTATATAACTAACATGTGAGTGCCTCTTCTTCTTTTTTTTTTAAAAAAAAATCATATTTAACCTTTTTTTATTTATATATATTTTTTACATATTCTCGATAATTAAATTCGCATACAATTATTTTTGATATATACATACTATTTTAAAAAAAAAATTAATATTGAGTAGGTAGTTAAAAAAAAATGTTACAACATTTTGTATTCAATTATATTTTTTAAACGTAATTTTCTTTCTCTAAATCAACTAGAAAAGAGTTTTTTTATTATAATTTTTTTTTTAAATAATGACAAATTAGCAATGGACTTTAGTCTTGTCTTTTGTCCATTATCGTTAATTTACTATCAATATATATATATATTTATATATGTTCAGACTTCAGACTATTACTGAAATATCTTATGTGCTATCTATCGTATTTTAATACTTTTTTTTAATATTAAACGATTTCATGGATTTTACACTCAATTATTAATAAAAAAAAATTACCTACATTATTCTTTATTAATTTGTTTTTTTATATAATTTTGTATTTGTAGGTTTATTTTTTATTTAATATATTTGAAGTAGAAATATTTTATATTAAAATTATGCAAAAATAGTGAAATTTTTCATAATCATTTAATAATAATAAATCAAATTTCCTTATTAAATATTTTTTATATAACGTATTATAATCGCACGTTTGATATTGTTAATATTGAAATAATATTTTTTTCAAATGTATTTGCAAAGAATATATATGTATTATATAATTTATTATCTTTTCAGAGCGGAGAGTCTGTGGGTTTCCACAGCCATTGGCGCAATCAGAGTTATAGTGTTTGTTTATGATATTATCTCGTTTCCAGTTCATTTAGTTTTGCAAAGACCATGGCAAAAGAAATCAATGTCAAGGCGGATCAAGGTAATTAAAAAATATATAGTTATTATTATTATTTTTTTTAATACAAATTATCGATATATTTTTATTGTATTTTATTTTGTATGGTTGTGTAACTAATCATTTTCTGACTAAAAATAAATTCGCTTATCGTTATCATTCTATTATATTGCGAGCGTTAATCTTCTCTCTTTTTTTCTTTTTATTTATCTTGTTCATAAATATAATTACACAAATTATAATTCCTTCCTTCTATTGTATTTTTTATTTTTACGAATTTTTTTTTTTTTGATTGAATATATATTTTTTAATTTAGTAATTTCCTATTAAACTATTATTATTATTTATCAAAAAAAAATTATTACTTTGGAGAATACATTCTAATATAGACAATATAATTTTACATTTATAATCACAAAAAATGCACTTTTTTAAAACACATTAAAAAAAAGTCATCAAAATATACTTGTATAGAACTTTATTATTATATTTCGATATGTTTGTTTTCAGGCTCGTATTTTAGAAAAAAGCGAAAATTCTATAACGGTTCGCAGTGTGTCCGAACCAGGTCCGACTCATGTTTGGTTATTGAGAGAAGACATAAATACAATGGACAAAATGTTAAGAGCCGTCGTATTTGTACACGGCGAACGTCGTTGTCTCGGCACTCGTGAAATTCTCAACGAAGAAGACGAAATGCAGCCAAATGGAAGAGTTTTCAAAAAAGTGGGTAGAAATAATATCTGATTTATTTCGAATAATCGATTTTGTTTCCTAATCCGTATTCAATATATTATATTTCAGTACAACATGGGAGAATATCAATGGAAAACTTTCATCGAAATAGAACAGTTGGCTCAATATTTTGGAAACGGTTTAAGAGAAATCGGACATAAACCAAGAGAAAACATCGTCATTTTCGCTGAAACTAGATTGGAATGGATGGTTGCAGCTCATGGATGTTTTAAACAGAGCATACCCGGTAAAAATTATTACTTATAATGCTATATACTAGATATATTGTGACGTTTTATTATTATTATTATTATTAATTTTTTGTGTTAACATTTTAGTGGTTACCATTTATGCAACTCTTGGCGACGACGCCATCGCTCACGGAGTGAACGAAACCGAAGTTACTACTATTATTACCACTCATGATTTATTACCAAAGTTTAAAAATATACTCGCCAAAACTCCCAAAGTGCATACAATTATATATATGGAAGATCAAATTAAAACTACTGAAACATCCGGCTTCAAAGAGGGTGTTAGAATTATAGCATACAAACAAATAATCGAGAAAGGCAAAAAATCCGAAATCGAAACTGAACCTCCAGGACCAAAAGATACTGCAATCATCATGTACACGTCTGGTTCTACCGGTGTTCCTAAAGGAGTAATATTGTCACATGTAAATTTGATCAGCACAATGGCTTCTTTTGCTGACGCTGTTCCTATTTTACCCGGCGATATATTGATGGGATTCTTGCCTTTGGCTCATGTATTTGAACTGTTAGCAGAAAGTTTATGTTTATTAGCCGGTTAGTAGTTATATTTTCGAAATTTTAAATATTTACATTTAAGATGTTTTATATATATGTATATATATATTTTTTTTTTATTTTAATAGGTGTACCAATTGGATATTCGACTCCTTTAACTTTGATTGATAGTTCTAGCAAAATTAAAAAGGGAACCAAAGGTGATGCTTCAATTTTAAGGCCAACCTGTATAACCACAGTACCAGTAAGTAATACTATATGTATATTTTTACTATTTTTAAGCAGGATTTTTTTTATAAATTTTATATTTCTTTTAGCTTATTATGGATAGAATATGCAAAGGAATTACAGAAAAAGTTTCCAAAGGAGGTGAATTCGCAAATTCCTTCTTCCGTTGGGCTTATGTATATAAAGAAAAGTGGATGAAACGAGGTTATGATACACCATTATTGAATAAATTGGTGTTTAGCAAAGTATCTAGTCTAATGGGCGGAAGATTGCGATTAATGGTGACCGGTGGTGCACCACTTGCTCCCGATACTCATACTCAAATAAAGATCTGTCTGTGCTGTAACGTTATTTCTGGATATGGTTTGACTGAAACTACATCATCCGCTACCGTGATGGACCATTACGACAGATCCACAGGTCGGGTAGGAGCTCCAAATACAACATGTGAAATCAAACTAGTAAATTGGGAAGAAGGAAATTATAGAGTTACTAACAAGCCATACCCTCAAGGAGAAATTATCATTGGAGGTATGCGCACGGTATTCTAATATTTTTATGCTATTTCAAAATTTATTCTAATTTTATTCATTTTAACATTACAGGGGATTCAGTATCAGAAGGCTATTATAAATTACCTGGTAAATCTCAAGAAGACTTCATTACTGAAAATGGAAAAAGATGGTTCAAAACAGGTGATGTTGGAGAAGTACACCCTGATGGATGTATTAAAATTATTGGTACGTTTTAATGTATATTTATAGTTATATAAATGTTATTAATTTGTATTGCGTCTATATAATATTTATTAATTGAATTTTTATAATTTTACAGATCGTAAGAAGGATCTTGTAAAATTACAAGCCGGTGAATATGTTAGTTTAGGAAAAGTTGAAGCCGAGTTGAAAACTTGTCCAATTGTAGAAAATATATGTGTATATGGCGATCCAACTAAATTGAACACGGTAGCTTTAGTTGTTCCTAATCAATCACAATTAATGGAATTAGGAATGAAGATTGGATTGTCCGCTTTGAGATTCGAACAATTATGCGAGAGTACCGCTATGGAGAAGGCAGTAGTTAAAGAATTGGCAGACCACGCGAAAAAATGTGAGTATTTATATTATATTTTATTTTAGAAAAATATATATATTTTTTAATATTATCACGGACAATAATGATATATAAATTATTATATTTTCAGGCAAATTAGAAAGATTTGAAGTACCGACAGCTGTAAAACTCGTTAAGGAAGTGTGGTCTCCGGATATGGGTCTCGTCACTGCCGCATTTAAATTGAAACGCAAAGATATCCAGGAGAGATATCAAGGCGATATCAACAGAATGTACGCTTCTTGAAAATAAATATAAACTTAGTGTTCACTCTGCACCGCTAAAGTGTGTATGTGTCTGTAAAAATATTACGTACAGTATTTTTTCAAATTGATATGAACAGTTACAATATTCATATTCGAAACCCAATAAAATTGTGATTTTTATAATTATTTTGAAAATTCAATTCTTTTTTTGTGCAATTGTTATATTATTTATATATTATTGTATGTATATTAAATATCGATAGTGTGATAATACAAAATATAATGTAAAATAATTTTGTTTATATATATAGTAAATGGCCGCATTTTTTGTAGACCTTGTACAGAATTCTGAAATCGTCTGTGTTAGTTATATAAAACAAATTTTTTTGTTGCTTATATAAAAAATACATTGTTCATCGTAAATTTAATTAATAACCGTTACTCAGATAAATATCGATACAAATTTCTGCATTTATATAAAATATAAGCGACGACGTTTAATTTTTTTTTTTATTCGGCCGGCCATTCACGATATATATAAACCGTACAAACGTTATAAATGAATATGGTGCTAAAAATGAAAAAAAAAAATAATAAAAAATAAAACGGGAATCCTCTGTCGTCAAAAGTTTTCGGGTATGAATGATGAAACGTCGCGTTTTAAATGAAATTTTATCACGTTAGAAAAAAAAAGTGATCTCTGCGTCTCCTAAATAATTAATAAATTCGTTTCTAAACCTCAGATTACTTAATTTAGGCGTTGAATGTAAAAAAAAAATGGCGAATTTATTTTAATTTATTAATGTAATTTATATGTTTTTTTTATTTAATTCGAGTTAAATCTCATCACAATTATATATATATATATTTTTTTTTTTCACTATGACTTATAGAATAAGTTTTAAATACTTAATTATATTTAAATTTTTTATCGTTTATTATGTTATAATTATTATTCAATATGTTTGTTTATACGGCCAAATGATTTCGTTTTACGGTAGGTAGCTTTAAGACTGATTTATATAAATACAATTTTATTTTATTTATCCATCATTTCGTTATTATATAGAGTATTTAATTTTTTTCCCCAAACATATTTTTAACACGTCACTGCAAATATGCGTAATATTGAGGTTGAGGTGGTTTTTAATAATAATAATAATAATAAAAAGAAATAGTTAAATAATAAAAAAATGTGGCACATTTGTAAATTATTGCACCTTTTAATCGATAATAAATAATGGCTATTTAGTTTAGAGATTTTTGTATATTTATTGTGATCAATTTATGATGTGTGTTTCATCTAAACATATTATAATTACAATTTGCATTCGCTATGCGATTGAAAAGAATGTTACAAATAAAATTTGTATGAATAATATATTTTCTTTTTATTTATTTGTTCGATTTGATATTTTCATACACCTTCACGATAAACATAATTAAGTAAAATGTGATAGTTCCATCAAATCATCATAAAACAGCTGTGCATTTTATAAAATATTTATTTTCAAATAATTTTAAAACAAAAACAACATGCTATTGTTTCATTGATAACAAACAAACAGATTTACTAAAATTAGATTAGCTGAATAGGTATGTATTATATATATAAATATAATATGAATATTCGAATGAATAACATTAAAAGTTTATTTTCGAAGATACTTCTTTAAAATTCAATAATATATGTAACTAAGCGTTTTGGTTATTAAAAATTGTATTAATCCTTCATTTTGCACAAATAACGTAAATTTACCATTCGGACATCGTCGTCTTGGTCTAATTTCACTACTCCATCTTGATTGTCGATTGATATCAATTGACCAACCGCCTCTCTTTCCTCGCCCATTATAACTTTAACAGTGTCACCCCTTTGAGGTACGATAGGTTCTAAATTATCGCATACGATATTCACTACTCTGTCTTCTTTGGGTAAATACACGGAACACATTCCACCAGAAATACCGTTGATTATGCCAGTGTGACCAGCTAAACCCGAATGAGGATCTTTAATCCGCACTTCAATATCTGGAGTATGCCATTCACCTAAAGGTAACGTATCTAAGCCTGCACCGGGAGTAGATGGATTATAAGGTGATCTGGGTGCACCACCAGGAGAATAACCGGCTGGACTAGGAGTACCAAGATAACCTGAAGGATAACCAGAAGGGCTTGGGCTTTGTTGATATGGACTATAAGATTGATCCGATCCATACATAGTACCCGGTGTTTGTGGAGTAAATGGTCCAGCTTGATATCCTGATGTGCTTGGATTGTATCCAGGACTGGGAGATGTATCGTCTAAATTATAAGAATCATGTTCGTTACCGCGAGCTGGTGTATTAGTAATAGTAGGATCCCATGCACCTTGATTTGGAGTTCTACTACCATCGTGAGATGGGGTTGCTGAACCGTAATGTGGAGTACGAGATCCAACATCATATGATGGCGTTTGAGATCCATGCATTGGTGTTTTATTGGCACCCTCTCTATAATGAGGAGTTGTCGATCCAAATGCAGGAGTACGACCAGGTGTACGATTGTATGATGAAAAACTGCCATTTTTTGCAGGAACTCCAGCAGTAACTATATGATCTCTATTTACTGAAATTGTTTGACACTGTGTATGTAATTCTACTCTGGCTGTACTTTCAGTAGCATCTTTAACTATACCAACATTTCCTTTATAAGGACCACTAGTAATTTTGATAGTAGTTCCAATAAGTTCTCTATCTCTTGTAACTCTAAAACCTCTCCCACGTCCTCTACCAGAATCACCACGACCGGATGGATGCATTGGTGATTGAATACGTGGCGACATAAAACCAAAACTGTTCATATTGGACGCTGACGAAGATCTGTTTCCACCGGCTAATTGAAGATGACGAGTTTTACAAACAAATATTCCACCATTATCTAAATAATTTCTTGAATGAAGAAAAGCATAATTGCGATACAAATGTTTTATTTCGCCATCCCTGCCAGAATGAGGACCATCAACAACTTTAACAATATCTTTTGTCTGTATATTATTTTGTTCAGAATCAAGTGATACTGTAAAACGATTTTCTTTTTTCTTCTGTAAAGCTTGTGGTTTACATTCTATAACTTTGCCTTGCATACCCAAAACATGGAAGTTTTCTTTTTCTAATCGTACAATTACACCTACAGTTTGTGGATCCAGTTGGACCATATCACCCCATTGAAATTGACCCAAGGAGTCAACTCCAGTGGCCATATCTGAACATAACTGTAAATCGCGTGGCAAAACTTCCAATTCATGCGTTGTTAGATCAGATACTAATACAGCCCTATGGGGCTCTACTCTAACAATTAAACCAGTGTCTCCCTCGTATCTTCCTGCTAAAACTTTAACATGATCTCCCTGCTTGAAAAATTTCCTAAGTTCTATAGCCTTAAATACAAGAGGGTCTTTGAGCGCGTCGTGTTTTGGCATCACAGTTATCATTGAGCCATCAATAGCAATAATTCTAGCTTGCAAATTAGCTAGATCTCCAGAACATACTTCCACATTATCTCCCATTGCAAATGAATGAACACTAGAAGGATCATCTTTAGCTGGAGCAGCCAATTCGATGTCGATTCCTTCTGGTTGTTCTTCAAATCTTTCCAATTCTGTAAGAGTCGGTTTTACTCCTTCAGATAAAATAGCTGACATGGTGAAATTTTTATAAAGAAAACCTTTCCGCGAATATCTATTTCCTTCAAATATAAGAAAATCACCATCCGATGTTACTTCGCCTCCAATCGATCTAATAGCTTCAGGATCAAACGGCTTAGCAGCAGGACGCCTTTTCTTTTTTCGCTTTGCTGCGTCTGATTCACTTTGAACTGTTCTTAACGCTCCTCTGAGACGCGTGTAATCGATACGTGGTAATAATTTTAAATGAACTTGGTTTTGAGCTAAATCCACATAATCGACTTGGGCTATATCGTCTCGATACAATCCACGTTTCAAACGAACCCATTGTTTTGGTTTTAAACCGGACTGTTCTTTAACCACACGTAATACATCAGTCATTTCTTTAATAGGTACCATTTCTTGTTTCCAAAAACCCATTCGCAAGTTTCCAACATTTGTAATAGCAGATTTAACATAAGTTTGTTTATACGATTCAATATATATATAACCTTTAACACCTTCCGGGGCTATCACCGATTTAATTTTCAAAGGTTCATCACTAAACTGAAAAGCGATAAATTTTCTCATAAGTAATAAGACAGTAGCTCGCTCTTCTCCAATTCTACATTTTACCATCCATAAATTTGGATCTTTAATACCGGGAAGGAGCGTTTGTTGGGTAATTTCATCTGACATTTCCTCTCCACCATCGCCAAAATGACGCGCCGCCGCAGATTCATCAGCATACTTGTTACGTAAATATTCTTCTATCTCTTCTTCTCTTTGAGAATCCCACAAAGAAGTACCTCGACGTCTACCTTCGATTTCTCTCGCTGTCGGACCTAATTCGTCAACTTCGTTGCCGACGATGCCTATTTCTTGGGCACCGTCTTCCCATTCGTCATCTTCTTCAACTTCGTCGTCAACCTTGAAAAAAAAAAGGAGGTTAACGCGAGCCATAAACAATTACGTATTTCAATTAAATAGAAAATATGACGAACCTCAGCTTCGTCAATAATAAAACCGCCAAATCTATCATTTTTTTTCTTTTTTCGTGGTCGATCATCTTCTTCGTCTTCTTCTTCATCGTATTCTGAGTCGAGTTCTTCACCTTCCGGTTCCTGTTCTTCCTATACATTAAACGTATACACGTTAAAAAAATACATTTAAATAATCTAGTAACTTATTTAAAAAAAAATTACTTCGACTTGTTCATCTCCCGACGCTTCTTTTGCTTCGTCGTCTCTATTTCTACTTCGATCTGATCCAGAATGAGATCTAAAACGATAATTCAAATTATATATAAAATCAATCCGTCAAAATATATTAAATATCGAAAACAAAACTTTAGACAGAATCCGGCTTTAAACGAATTATAGGCATAAATTAAGAATTTGAATAACTTTTAATAGACTAAGCTACGAATAAAAACCGTTGAACTTTGATTCCGTTTGAAACGTCTACTAAAATAGCATTTAATAAAATGGCAAATTTATGTTTCTTTTTTTTATTTCAATATTTTATGTCGATTTGCAATCGATTTTATATTCCAATGACAAATTGACAATTGAACACCGTAGTGAACGATTACAGAATTTTGAAGTATTATAATGGGTTAACAATCAAATTCGGTATTTATAAAATAGGCGCGATACGAAAGACAAAAATCGTAAATGCGTGCACCATATGCTTACTTCGATTCGCGTACGAAGTATACTGGTGTACAATAAATTGAATTAAAATAAAACGAATAGGTTATAGCGTTTTAAGGGTTTAGAGAATAATGTAAAGTCGGCGAAACCTGGATCGCGATCTGGAGCGAGATCTAGATATCGATCTGGACCGGGATCTCGACGGCGATCTGGAGCGAGATCTGGAACGGGACGGAGATCTGGACGGCGATCGGGACACCGAGCGGGATCTTCCGGAGCCGCTGCCGGACGCTATCGAACCTTCGGAGTCCGACATCGCGCCGATTTTCGACACACTACGCTACACCGACAACTGTAATGACGCGCACGTCCCCACTGGCGCCACTGCTACCAACGTACCAACGATACGCCGGTAACCACTGCCGACAACCTTTTCGAATAAAAATAAAAAACTTAAAAATGTACTTTATATAATATCAAATATAAGAAAATAAATCATCTTTAAAATTGAATATAATATAATCATTATATATAATATTGATCGATTTTTAAATAATTCTATATAAAAAATAATAAACTGTTAATCATTATAATTGAAAATAAAAATAAATATAAAAAGAGTAGTATTTTTAATTTATATAAAAAGCGTATTATAGAAAGAAAAAACTATTTTAATTAGACTAATGAATTTATATAGATATTAAAGTTGTTTTTAAATAATTCTATAAAATAATTATAAATTGTTTAGCAGTATATGGTCACATTATCGTTTGTTTGGGGCAGATATCGTCGTGTATATGTGTCTTGTCGATCCGCGGTTCGTGAGCGGCGTTTATTAAATCGTGTCAATATGTCGAAGAAACTGTCGTCGTCGTCTTCGTCTTCCGAATCGTCGAAGGAGCCCGAAGTAATTATTTCCTATCTTGCAATCTCCTAGAGCGACGAACGAAACCGTTTTATGTCACCGTTTTCAAGTTTCAATTGCAGTCCTGCTTCTTCACATTTTTTATTCTTTTTTTTTCTTCTCTTTCGTTACGCTTCTTCTAAACCTCGTTCATATTCGTGATGCGCTTATTTCGCCTAAGCTATATCTTCATTTTGCGCTTTCGCATTAAAATGTAAATAGTTTACGAATGGACACGTCATCTTATATCATGTTATTATTGAAGATATATGATTTTAATTATTTATATATTAATCCCTTTTTCAAATAATCGACAATTATTATATTGATAATTTTCGTTTTAATATCGATCCTTTTTCATACATTGAGGTTAAATAAAAAGTTTTTCGATATTCAAACTTTTACTACATTAAATAAAATATATCATTTTTGCAGTTGATCAACGTTGACAAATGGGATGGTTCTTCAGTGAAAAATGCTATAGACGATGCCGTCAAAAATGTTTGTTTTTCTGTCATTACAAAATATGGTATACAATTTTATATGTTCGTTAATGTAATTTATATATTTTTAGGTTTTAAAGAATGAATTATCGTGTGAGGAAAAATATGGATTGATGGATGGTCGACTGGCTCTCGGTGGCTTAGCCGTCGGTGTTGCACTATATGCTGTCGTTTGGGATTATCTATATCCATTTCCACAATCAAAGTAAGAATTGTTTTGTAATTTTAGTCGCGATATTGCATTATGCGGATTTTATCTTTTGATTCAATCACAAAGACTTTAAATTATAAAACATATTTATAATATAAAATTATTAGTTTAATTGCATAGAATTTGAGCAACTAAATAATTATTATAAAATTTATGAAAAAAATATGTATTTATTATAAATATAATATTATCTTATAACTCACAATATCTAATAGATAATAAGATTTGCATATGTTTTAAACTCATAAAAGAAATATTTTTAGAAAAAACAAAATAAAACGAATATAAAAAATTACGATTTATATAAAATATGAAATATCTATTTCAGGATGGTTCTAATTGTATGTGTTTCGTCGTATTTTGTACTTATGGGAATTTTGACACTATATACAACATTTAAAGAAAAAGGAATTTTCGTAGTCGCCAAAGAAACTATCGGATCAAGTTACAGAATATGGGAAGCGAGTTCTTATATGAAAAAGTACGATTATTTTTACATATTTAAAAATGGCAATCGATAACTTTTATGTTTATTTTGTTCTTTTTTGTTTTCGTTACAGATATGATGATAAGTATGAATTGGTGTTGTGTGTCTACGATCCCAAAAATAAATCCAATAGAGAAGCTAGTTTTAATAAATCGGTAGCCAATTTTATAGATAACGATGGCTATGTTGTGAATCAAATTGTGGAGAATGAAGTTCGGAAATTATGGAACTCGTTATCAGTTGAAAAAAAAGATAAATAACTTTTTCTTCAGACATACGATCAAGTGACAAATTCTATTTCCATATTTAAAAATAACATTTTGATTACTATTCCACATATTATTGAATATATATCTTAAATTAAACTGTAATTTTTATTTTACATTGTGAAATTTTTACATTGCATGTCCCTTTATAATATATTATTTATATGTATTTTCTATTTATTATTTAATAATACACACACACACACACACACACAAACACACACATATATATATATATATATATATATATATATATATATATATTCTGCTATATTAAAAAATTGTAAATTTATGTGAGATGGTGTATAATAATTTGGACCTACTATTATGTGTCCTTATTATATATAATTTGTATTCCATTAAAACATTCAGATATAAGTAAAACTTAAGGAAAGTTATTTGTTTTTCTCATTGACAAAAAAGTAAGTAATCTTTAATTATAGTATATAATATAATATAATATATATATATATATATATATATATATATATATATTCATTTGTTATAAAAATACATAAATGAAGATTTCTGGTTTTGTGACGATAATTTCATATTCAGCTTTAAGTAAATTAGATTTGCGAACGTATTAATCCCTGTACTCGTAATTGTTTTAGCCAAGAGTATGATTGCTTTTTTTTACATTTTTATATAAGTTTCGCTTATATAAAAATGTCTGCTGGGTGGAATTTTATAATCGAGTTTTCGAGCTCTTCTTGAGGTCCGATTGAATTGAAACTTTGCATACATGCTCACTCTTGATGACAATGCAATAATCAATTAACAGAAAAAACGCCCGATTCGAATGCAGAGTTAAAAATATAATAATATAATCTAATTACCCATTTCCCGACTCTGGACATTATATAGAATCATTTTATTTTTGTGGACTGCTAAAATCATCTATGCAATTAGATCAAAATTATATTCGTTTACCTCAAATTAAAGAAGACTATTTTTTTTCAAATTTAATAAATTGCTATATGATACCGTGATTAAATATACGTCTAACAAATAAATATATATTTTCATTAAAGGGATGATGAGTGGTTCCGGACATTATATAAGCGAACGGCTGTGTCTATTTCTGATTTGCGTGTGGCAACACCGACCCCTCCCACTTTGCTTATTTGTTGAGCTTAGTTCGACCCCAGTGTTGCTAGTTAATGGTCGTCTGTTCTGCTTTTAAGCTTTTTAAATCGGTATTTGTCGTTTTATTTATTTATTAATATATTCGATCTTTTCCATAATTATACTAATATTATTTTCTATTATATTAAATACGAATTTATTTATTCAGTATATATATATATATATATATATATATAATATAAAATATATATATATATAATAATACTAGTATTTATTGTATTTGATTATTAGTGTTTGTATTTTGTGAAATACCATAAAATCAATTTCGTCCTATATTTCAAAAATTGTCTATACTCCCCCCTTCTCGTTTAAAATATTTTGATTTATTTTTATTTATTCACTTTTAGCGTGTACGATATGCAATATGATGTCATGCAATGTTTTTGTATATATGTATGTTTTTTTTACGTATTTGTGAAGGTCGTTTATGGTTTCTTTTTTTGATTATGTTAAATTTTCAGTTTTTAAATTGTGCATGCTATTTTAGTATTGAAAATATTGCTAATAATCAAAATCTATTTCGTTACGTGAAACAGTTTTATTACTTTATTTTGGCGCGTTTTTAATTTTTCGAATTCAAATATCGTTTAAATTACGTATTGATAACACTAATGATAGTTAAAAAGAAAGTTTTATTATAAAATAGCAAAAAATGATTTTTTATACAAAAAATATTTTAAGAATCTTGAAATTAGTTGATTGTTTTTAATATATGAATTTTACGAATATTGTACCATGATTTTTTTTTCTAATTTCTATCGTTTAGATTTCTAATGATTTACTATAAATAACTTTGTTATATTTCTCATTTATTATAAATGAATAGTTTATAAACACACTGTATATATAATATGTTACATTTAATTTACACGTGTATAAGAAACAACCTTGTATTTTGTATATCAATATTTGAATAGTCGTATTCGAATGCATTTTGCACTTATGTGTTGCATTTATATAATTCATCTAGTCTATTAAATATTCTGCTATTTTCTTCAAAACTACAATCAACTCAAAGTGGAAGAAGGCTTTTATTTTAATTTAATTTAAATTATTTTATACCAGGCAAAAGGACATTTATATCTGGTACAAAAATAGATAAGTCGTCTAAATTAAAATGTCACAATAATAAGTTTAATATATATTTTTAAATAATTTATATTTTCTTTATAATTATTAAACATACAAATTGCAAAAATAATTATATAATTTTTAATGAAAAAAAAAATTAATTCGACTTATTCTTATAAATAATATGTTTAGATATTGAAAGTTTTTTTTTATTTAGCACTTTTCAATATTTTCGTTATGAAAGCTTATGCAAAATAGTTTGTTAAAATTTTCTTGTGCTGAAACTGCGCCATCTGTCGGCGTCGACTATCTTCTGTTCAAAAAAAAAAAAGTAATATAAACATATTATTTTTTGACAGATTCATATTATGATTAATTAAACACGTCGTTTAAATTGAACAATAGTAAATTTGGCACGTTTATTTAATTTGTCACACGAATTTGACATAGAAACAAGAACTACCAGGTAAATTTTAATACAGTCGACGACCTGGGGTTGCGAAACATTGGCGTGCGGGCCAAAATTAAATATCAACATGTTTGCCAATCATTCGACACCGGCTAAGATAAAATTTTGCATTTGCTATATTCGAATTATAGACGTTAGAATGTCAATTATTACAGCGATTTATTTTTGCTAATATATAAATATTTTGGTTTAGATTTTTTTTACATAAATGTTATTAAAATTACATTTTATCTCAATTTTTTTTATTACTCATAAATTAAAAATAACCTGGTTATATCAAATATAACACTTTATATGATGTCATTGAATGAAAACATTTATACAAAATATTTTATTATGATATATATAGTAATATTTTATCAATTGTACAGTTTAAATATAGCGAATTTTATTTAATCGTAACTATTAAATATAAACTTAAATTCTTGAAAATGTGATAAAATTATCCAGTTTTATTTCTTTAAATATTATTTTCTTTTGATTTATGATAGCAGATTATTTCACAACCGTTTTATAGATTTTATTTTTATTCGTATTGCTTTAAAAAATATCATACAATATTTTAAATATTTTAAATTATTCTATCGATATGAATATCTTATGTATGTTTACCGATTTATCCGATGCAGAGATTATATAATGGTTTGTACTTTTGTAAATTTACAAATCGTATAAATTTTATACATTTATTAACGCTTTCGTCATTTTTTGCGGTTAATAGTAATTCAATCGTAATAACGTATGGTTTATTCGTACATATTATATCATTAATTATAAAGGAAATTACATAATTATGTTTTATATTTATTACACTTTCGCACTTCCATTGTTTTTCCTATTTCATTTATATTGAACATTTGCCAACAGTTTTCAAGGTAGTTCTGTTGATATGAAGTTACATCCACTTTAATAACATCATATGTCTGGTTTCTCATGTCATGTTCAGTTCAAATTTTTGACTAAACTCTTCGGAATAAAATCAAAATATGCAATCGAGCTATCTTAATTAACATATATATTATTGAAATTATGCAGATAAAAAATGTCCCAAATTAATTGAGATAAATTGAAAATTTCTTAATGGAATTTTTGAGATTTTTGTGGATTTTTTTTGAAAAAACTTTTGTTTTTTCAACATGATTTTTTGTTAGATTGAAAATGAAAAAGAAGTTATCTACTGAAAAAAAAGTTTCTTTGCATGATTATAAATACTTAAGAAGTTGAAGATCCCTGATTTAAATGTTGATTTTATAAGATGAGATTTTTTTAGATTATTTAAACGATTCTGTCTTCCTTATTGCGTAATAATTTTTTGATGAATGTTTTACATATTTGTTTAATATAATATATTATTTAAAATATTTGTATTATATGAAAAAAGAAAAGAAATATTTGAAAGAATATGTTTTATTGTGTTTTTTTTTTTTTTTTTTTTTTTTTGGTGGGTGTGAAGAAAAATATATATTTATGTAACTATAATATATTGTGCGATATATTAAAGATAGAATTTATTTTTATCGTCCATTTGAGATTACTATTTACATGTCTAGTCTGTGATGAAAATTTTCTTTCTTAATTATTCTTTCACTATTTGATCAGTTCACGGATTTCTTTCCTCTCAATGCAATTCTGTTTTCTTTTACACTAATTACAAATTTAACTCGATAAAGTTGACTACTGTTTATTTTTTTTTTATATTAATTTTTCTCACGCACCGCCCTTGTAAACTATCGAAAGAAAGAGTACGATATATGTTTTATATAAAATTTACGACTATTTTTTTTTAAACTTGTACTACTTTTATAAATATCATTATGTAAATTATATCACGTACGTTTTGATTTTTTGAGTTTCTCATCAATTTTACACTCTTATATTTATAAAAAGTAAGTACATTATTCACATTGCGCAAACCTGTTGTGCATTATTCTGAGAATTTCTCGTAAATGCAATGTCGTATTGATTATTTTTATTCACAACGTTTAAAATTTTACGGTTAGACATTTGAATTTTCCGCTTCGTTATATATTTATTATTTATTGTGATTTTTTTTTCAATGAATCGATATATCGTTTAGAATTTTCTTCGCGATCTACGCGTAACATTGAATTTATTATTTTAATTATGGCGATAAATTGATATTCAAAAGAGGTTCTATAATATATATATATATATATATATATATATATATATATATATATATATATATATATATATATATATATATATATATATAAATGAGGTCAGTGTGAAACAAGTTCGTGGATCCTTCAACTGGTCACACGCATGAATCTGAATGTAACATTCGTGATTGTTTTTCGAACAGTAAATCGAAAAAAAATTGTTAACATTATATGGACCTCTAGAAATTGATCTTTCATCATTTAATTTACAATATTGGACAATTTTAAAAATATTTTTTTATTCATTATAATATTCTAATGATTATTTGCAATTTTTCTCTTTTAATCTATTAATATTGTAAAACGATTTTATTTTGATTATTTCATTTTTTATAAGAATACGTAGAACTAATGATTAAATAAAAATAAAAAAAAACATCAATAGAAGTTGTAAAATTATATGCTTAAAAAAAGATATTCAATAAATTGACTGTTGACTCCGTTTTTTTCCAAAATCTATTTGTGATTTTTGTATCAATTATGATATATATCAAATTGAGTCGTTAGAAGTAAATTTATTAATAATATGTAAAATTCATACATTATCACTAACATATATAATACGTATGTGTTTATGACAAAATATTCTCGTGAATTTGAATTAAATAAAAATAATAGGTAATTTTTACAGTATGTCTACTTTTAAAATGATATAAAAATTCGACATTTTCCAGTGTTAAATATATGTAAATAAAATTCCGAAAATCGTATCATATTTCACAATATACAAAAAACAACGTTATAAATGTAAATATATACATTTTTAATTTCCAAAAATTACTTTAACAATTTCAGTACCAACATATTTGACAATTAAAATAATTAATATTATACATATATATATATATATATATATATATATATATATATATATATATATATATGTATATATATATATATATATGTATATATATATATATATATATATATATATATATATATATATATATATATAAATTATTGAAGATTGTGTCCAGAATTTTCAAGCTACATAATAACTATTGACGCCTCTAAATCCTTGAACATGAGAAACACCATGCATTCACCAAATCGATGATGTCACTAGTCGGATGACGTCACGGTGGTGTCTGCATCAGTTTTCTCGGCCTTCGTGTAACCGATTCTTCAAGTCG
Organism: Leptonema lineaticorne; assembly: GCA_024500535.1. NCBI lineage: Eukaryota > Metazoa > Arthropoda > Insecta > Trichoptera > Hydropsychidae > Leptonema > Leptonema lineaticorne. Next base: position 11,751,315 of record JANIJI010000001.1, read on the forward strand.
GAAATCGATGATATTTCTTTAGTATCATCATAACTTTTCTGTTATCTAAATTATATCATGATCGGGCACTCTTAGTATGGGAATGCGAATTTATACTTGCATCACACTTATATAAGACACTATAAAGTTTAATATCTTAGTTTTATCACAATTGTGATTGTTATATTGCTCTTTTTCTGTGAGTTACAATTTCATAGTAATTGTTTTATAATATATTTGTTGATTAGATTTATTAGTATTTTTATGTATGGTTATTATATTTACTATCACGAATAATGATTCATAAGTGTAATTAAGGTGTGACAGAAGGAAGTGAGCGATTCTTAGTAAATGATTATAAATTTTAATTGTATTAGTAATTTTATTTATAGAGATGTTGTTGTGCGGTTGTAAAATTTATTGAAAACTACTATACATTTTTTTATTAGAAACGATAATGATGATAATGACGACAGTCAATCAGGAATGTGTTTGATAAATGTTTTAAATCAAATCTTCTTGTTATATTTTTCCTTGATGACATTTCAATTAAATTTATATTTAAAGCAGATCACATTAATATTTTAAAAATATTATGCATCGTTTTTAAAAAATATAATATTATATATTTTATGTAAGAGAGAATAAATTACATTTTTTGTATAAATATAATATGTTGTCTAACGATTGAATAATATACCGTTATTTTGATCACGTAATGATACATGATAATACAATGTATTCATTAGTATGTTAAAAATTTTGTGATCAAATGTCACAATAGAATCGTTCAGTATAATTTTAACTTTCACACCTTGATTTAAAACATTCTATCATTATTTAAAATTTTGAAGTTTTGAATGAAGACAATGTTGTTGTCATCATTCAGAGCATACTTAGAATATTTATATACCATATATATGTAAAAAAAATAACTGATTGAAATTCCATTCTCATGATAAGGAATAGTCTTCCGTTTGTCGCATTGTGTAAACGTCGATGCAGTTTTTAATGCTTTCATATATTATCTAAATTAAAGTCGGCTACCTATTATGTTTGCCAAATTCTATTTTAGTGTTTTTGTCGGTGCAATCTTGCAGCAATGCAACTTTGGCTAATGATCATATAATCAGATGATCGCTGCGACATTGCTCAACTAGTTATTCTTCCTCAATTCCCTATGATTGTTGCTCACCCAGTTCATAATAAATATATGATGATGGTGAAAAACTGCTGGGTTCAATCGTATGTTTTCATCCTGTGCTCAATTAATTAATATTGGGAACATGTACTCGTGCTCGTGTTGACATGTCGTAGTCTATTCGATTATATATGTTTTTGCGTTGTTTATGATAAAAAAATGAGATATATTTTATTATCTATCGATCACGAATAATGATGTGATAACTGCATATTTATAATGAAAGCTTCAGTAGTTTACAAATCCATTTTGATTGATCGGACATTTTCATGATGTTTTACGTAATAGATATACATACATATATATATATATATATATATATATATATATATATATATATATATATATATATATATATATATATATATATATATTTGCATAGAAACATTCAATTATTTTTGTATTAATTATGCAAAATCTATATTAAATTCTTTTAATAAACAAATATAAATATTTCTAATTTTTAAAGTATTAATCTGATTAAAAAAAAACCAACCCTTCTAATTTGTATTCTACTATAGAATATATTTTATTAATATGCAATATTATTTAATTTGTAAATAGAATAAAGCAGAATGGCTTCCCGTTGGCGGAAGGTGGCAGTGGGAGGTATTGCAGCAGCAGCTGGGACCACTATAGCTGTTAATCTTTTCGCTGGGGACAATTCAGTAGAGGTTGTGTTATTTACACATGTGATATAAAATATTTAAATTACTCAGTTTATATAGCATTGTGTTAATATATTGTTACAGAAACCTTTTGTTGTAGCACACGCAGAACCTGCTAAACGTGTGAAAAGACCGTTACCACCGAGATCTGATCAGATTAAAGCTCTACAGTCAGGAGAAACGTATGATGTTCTTATAATTGGCGGTGGAGCTACAGGTGCAGGATGTGCATTGGATGCTATAACTCGAGGTAAAATTAAATCGATTCGCTGCGATTATTAAAAATAAGTATGGGATTGTATTTTTTTTTATATTATATCATAGGTCTCAAGACTGCCTTAGTTGAAGCAGATGATTTTGCTAGTGGAACCAGTAGTCGTAGTACAAAGTTAATTCATGGCGGTGTTCGTTATTTACAGAAAGCTATCATGCAGGCAGATGTTGAACAATATCATATGGTCAAGGAAGCTTTACATGAAAGAGCAAATATGCTTTCAGTTGCTCCACATCTGACTCATCCATTACCTATTATGCTTCCTGTTTATAAGTTAGTTATTATTTCATCATTACAATAGCGTTTTTTAATACTTTTAATATATTTAATTTTTTTAAATTGTTTTAGATGGTGGCAAGTACCTTATTATTGGTTTGGCATTAAAATGTATGATCTTGTTGCTGGCGATCGTAATGTTAAAAGTTCATATTATTTATCAAAGAAAAATGCCTTAGAATTGTTTCCTATGCTCAAAGGTGATAAACTTTGTGGTGCTATTGTTTATTTTGATGGTGTGTATTCTTTAATTTTTATATAATAATTAATTTCGATTTGCATTTTATATGTTCAATTTGATATATTCTTTTAATCTATAGGTCAACAAGACGATGCTCGTATGAATTTAGCAATTGCATTAACAGCTACTAGACATGGAGCAACAGTTGCTAATCATGTATCTGTTCAGAAATTGTATAAAACTAATAATAAATTAAGTGGAGCAAGATTAAAAGTATGTATAATAATATATTTAGATTTTTCAAAGAATTTTTGTTTAATATTAATTACATTTAAGGACGAAATGACTGGCAAAGAATGGGATGTTAAAGCTAAAGCCATTATAAATGCCACAGGTCCGTTTACAGATTCCATAAGAAAAATGGATGATCCGGCTGTCAAAGAAATTTGCTGTCCTTCATCAGGTGTTCATATTGTTTTACCAGGTTATTACAGGTATATATGTAATGAAATATCAGAAAAAATACTTTAAATATATTAGTTATGAATTGGTACTAAATTTCTTTTTAATATTTATAGTCCAGATCAGATGGGTTTGCTTGATCCATCTACATCAGACGGACGAGTAATCTTCTTTTTACCTTGGCAACGTCAAACGATAGCAGGAACTACTGATCTGCCATGTAAAATAACACACAATCCAAAACCGACTGAAGATGAAATTATGTTTATTCTTCAAGAAGTTAAAAATTATTTGAATCCTGATGTTGAGGGTAAGCTTGTTATATATTTATTTTTAAATATATTTGAATACATCTATTTATCAAAATGCTATTTTAGTGCGTAGAGGTGATGTATTATCAGCATGGAGTGGTATTAGACCACTTGTATCAGATCCTAATAAAGGCGATACACAATCCTTGGCTCGTAATCATATCGTTCATGCAAGTCCGTCAGGACTTATTACAATAGCTGGTGGTAAGTGGACGACATATCGATCGATGGCCTCAGAAACTATTGACACAGCTATCCAAGGTATTTTCTGCACAATTATATTTATATAAATATATTTTTATTTTTTTTCTAATCAATTATATTTTATTTTTTAGTTGGTAATCTTACACCGTTACATAAAGAAAGTCAAACCGATGGTTTTCTCATAGAAGGAGCTCATGGTTGGACACCTACAATGTATATCAGATTAGTACAAGATTTTGGACTCGAATGCGAGGTATAATATAATTGATAAAATATGTTTTGTTTCGTTGATGCGAAATTAAGGCTTGTATTGATTAATTTTAAAAAAAGGTCGCACAACACTTGGCAAAATCTTATGGCGATCGTGCTTTTGCTGTAGCAAAAATGGCTGCTTTAACAGGAAAACGTTGGCCTATTATTGGACGCAAAATTCATCCAGAATTTCCATATATAGATGCTGAAATTAGGTTGAAATATGTTTGTTTTTAATTCGATTACTCTATATGTGTTTAAAATATAAAATGTTTATTATTTAATATAGATATGGTGTTCGAGAATATGCTTGCACTGCTATAGATATGATTGCTAGAAGGTTACGTCTTGCATTTTTAAATGTACAAGCTGCTCAGGAAGCATTACCAGGAATTATTGATATTATGGCCGAGGAACTTAAATGGACAAACGAGGAAAAAAAGGTTAAATATTCATTTCATAAATTTTAATCGTTATTTTTTTATTCCAACAATTATTATACGTATCTGTATTATTTTCCTTAGAAATATGAGAAGGAAGCCTCAGATTTCTTGCAAAATGAAATGGGACAAATGGTGAATCGCGCCAGTCGTGACAAAATTCCAATCAATCTCACTAAAGATGAAATTAATACTTACATCAAGCGATTCCAGATCATCGATAAGGATAGAAAAGGATACGTATCCATCAATGACATTAGGAGAGGTCTTAAGGTATACTTTTGTTGTAAGGTGAAAATGGGTTGAACTATTTAAAAAAAAAAGTGGATGTTATCAGTTTTTTCTAAATTTAAAAGATATGTTTTTATTTTTAAAAGAACATTCATATTATTGTCTTCAACAAAAATTCAAATATAAAATTTATTTGCCATAAGTTTGCCATTATTTAGATTATTTTTTTATTGGCCAATTATTATGTAATATAATTATTTAAAAATTACTGCCATGATATGACTAGCAGTAATCATGCATCCAAAGACGACTACTTCGTATACAGTCAGCAATGGTGTAGCATTTTTTTTTTTGTTTGTTAATTGTGGGAATTTAAATGTTACAAATCAAAATTTTAACATCATTGAATCTTACATAACGTTGACCCTTCTAGGATATTGGGATGAAACCTACAAAAGAAGAATTACATTCCATATTATCTCAAATTGACGCCGCTTATAACGGACAGATGGATCTTACAGACTATTTACAGGTAAAAAAAAAATGAAATTTTGCAAACTCGTAGGAAATCTCGTTGACGCTTCTAAAAACTGGGTTGTTCGCTCGATTCACAATATTATTCGCAGGTTACATACACATGTTTAAAAAAAAATGCTATGGCTGATTTAACAAAACAATTTCTTCTCTTTTTTTTATTTTTTTCTTCCCATTTATTGTTTAACCAGGGTCTGTTAAGCTCCACGTCGGAGCACACATTAACGACTAGGGCTATCTGGCTTTTCTAATACCAAACACACATATATATATATATATTTATTTAATTATTTCTATAGAGTTTCGGAGAGGAAGTTTCGGGTGAAGAATTGCACGAGATTCTTAAGGAAATTGATACAAATATGAATGGCCAAGTCGAGTTAGATGAATATTTACAGGTTAATCGCTAATAAATAGTTACTAACATTATTTCGCTTTAATCTTCTTCATATTCTAATACTATGTACTTGTGCCTTTCGTGCGCAACGATGCATGTTGTGTATATAATATATGATATATCAGAAAATTTATACAGCAATAAAAATAAGGTCGTTTTTATTATTATTATTATTATTATTATACATGGCATGTAATCGATTATCAAAGTAAATTGATCAAATTCTTGTAACGCTAATGGAATAATTAATTGAAAAAATATTAATATTGATATCTGCCTGATTTTATAATAATTGAATGCTAAGATACACAAAATGTTGTACACCTTTAATTATATATTTAAAAAAAAAAGTTTTTTTTTTCTATATAAATTTAATCTTTAAACTTTTAGCTTTCAATATTGAAAGTTTCTATATGAAATTTCTTAGCTTAATTCATTAATTGCATGGCTAAATATTGATGTATTGTTTTTGTTATATATTTTCCGCTTTAATTTCTAAATGTGTGTATTGCGTTTTACATTTGAAATGGTTTTTCTTCATCATTCTTTTTTCTCGGTTAATCGAAGGTGTGACAACCCAAATTGAATATTTTTTTAATATAGTAAAACACCATTGTATAAAAATTTTATTTCAATTATGATTCACGATTGAAACGTCACATTGATTGTTTAAGAAAAAAAAATATTTTAAACATTATATTTTGTAAAATAGAATCAGTGACGTCATTAAGAATATATACATTTGATTTAATAAATATTTAAAATTCTAATATATA